>JBBGZY010000608.1:600000-947500 GCA_037952925.1 Lithobates clamitans
GAGCCGTTTGAGATGCCTTAGGATTTTCATTCTCTTTTGGGGGGATCTGAGACCCTTTACGTTCCATGAAATTATTTTTATATTAGGGGGGTTGAAAGGGGGTATGTGGTGATAGGTTTGGTTTAACATTGTGTGGGTGGCATGGTAATGTACCAGCTGTGTCCGGGGGCATGATGTTGTTATATGGGAGGTGAATTAGAATAAAAGTGCACTTGATTTGGTAGGGGCCTTGGGGGAGAGAGGGAAGAGGGGAAGGGGGCTTAACATATAGGGGGAGCAACATAAAGAGAGTATCACAATTAAACATGGAAACTTCGCTTTTTTCCACATGGAGTCACTGTGTAGGTCAACTCCCATATCGGGACAGTTGCGGTATATCCCCAGAGAGCCCTTGGAGGAGAGACAGGTGTTTGTGTAGGCACCAAGGGGTCATAGTTTTGGGGGAGAGGGGGGAGGGGCACAGTTAGCCGTACACAGTGAGGCCAGGAGGAGGTAAAGAACATATTCAGAGAAGTAACTTACTAAGATAAAACCTGGAAAATTGAAAAACAGCTGTATATAAAAACATTATACATTACATGTTGTTGTGCGAAAGAAGATAGGAGGAACCTGAGGGGGGACAAAGAAATCTACTGTCCAAAATTTTTTGAGACCAGAGAGGTAGGATGCAGGTTTCTGTTCAGCGAGGAGTATAGCGATGCTGGTCCTAGACCGAGGATCTGAAGCGCTTGGGAGAGTCTTTGCGCGGGCTTCGTTGATCCATGGAGCGGTTGATTGGAGTGCCTTTTGAAGGGGTGTGCTGTTGAGTGTTGGCGAACAAAGACCGCATGTAGGCTTCTGCTTCTGAGGGTTCCTGGAAGGAAAGCTGGTCCCCGCTGGGTGTCTTGAGGCGTAGGGTAGCCGGGAAGGCTAGGGTGAATTTGATTTGTTGTTTAAAGAGTTCAGAGCATATCTGTTGAAAGGCCTTGCGTTTCTTTGAGACTTCGATGGAGTAGTCAGCAAAAATCAGGACCCTCACCCTATCAATTTGAAGCGAGCGGGTTTGTCTGAATTTTTGGAGGATTAGAGCCTTATCAGAGTGGTTCAGATATTTGGCTATGATGGGCCGAGGGTTCTTGCGTTCTTCACTATACGACCCCATCCTGTGAGTGCGTTCCACCGTGCAGGAGCCTGTTAGGCCTAGCGCCTCGGGGATGCGTTGAGAGCAAAAGTCCGTTAAGGAAGATGCTTGGAGAGATTCGGGTATCCCCACGAATCGCAGGTTGCTCCTTCTGGATCTGTTTTCCAAATCGTCAAGTTTTTGGATTATGTATTGATTTGTCTTGTCTTGTGCTTGTTCCGTGGCTTGAGCTTGGTACATCTCTTCTTCCATGCTTGATTGGCGATGTTCTAGCTTGTTTAGCCTAGTGTTATGTTCTCTTAGCTGGGCCTTTATCTATTTCATCCCCGCATTTACAGCCTTTTCCACTCATGCAGATATCATGGGGGACAGAAGGGCTGCCACTGCCTGTGCAATGCGCTCTGTTTTATGATCCCTGGCAAGCTGTGGAGATGTGGCTGACATGGAGAAGGCCTGAGAGAAGGGTGCTTGAGGAGAGGAGGCTTGAGAATGTGGCTGAGCAGGGGATGCCTAAAGGGATGTGTGTGGAGCTGTGCTTCCACTTACTTCCTTCTCCGCCGTCTGCTGCTGCGCGCCTGTGTGAGCTTCCGTGTAGGCTGAAGCCGGGGCCTCGATTTGCGGCTGGGCCGGCGGCGCCGTCAGGGCTGTGTTGGAGCGGGAGCCGAGGACCTCCACGAATCGGTCCATATAGCGGGTGTATGTGCCCAAGGTGGCCGAGGGTGTATTTTGGCTTCTGGGCAGGTTTTGTAGGCCGAGTTAGTGTCCTCAGTGCGGGAGCTGTGAGGAGGTGCAGCTACTCAATGCGGCGCCGGAACCGTAAGTGAGAAAGAATTTTAAAAATAATGCAGCACAGACAGTTAAATCAAAGTGAACAACGTAAAAACAAAAAAATATTGCCAACATAAAAAAGATTTCATGGTAAAATAACCACCACCCAAAAAAAACAACACAAACCAAAGTAACAAATTGCATTAAAACACATCTGTTTTGCAACAACATAATAAACAAAATACAAATAGAAAATACATGTGTTAGAAACTCGATAAGGACACCCAAATGTACTCTCTTGCCGGCCCCACACACACAATCTTGGCTCTTTTCAGGGCAAAGTAAAGAATGCTATCTGCAAGCTTTATATAACATAGGTTTGTGTGCTAATGAGGCAATTGCAAACACATGGACAGTCCATGAAACACACAAAATGCAAGTTCACCCAATGTAGAGAGAACTTAAAAGTGAGTACACCTGTTAAGAATGTTCTTAAATTACTAACCCAAAAAACACACTCTGAGCATGCCCAGAAACATCCAAGTGCTGTTCACACACAAAAGCACCACCAAAAAAAAAAAAAAAACAAAGTCCCTGAGCATGCCCAGACCAACCCAAATGCATTTCACACACCAGAAGGCACAGGAAAAAAAAACAAAGTCCCTGAGCATGCCCAGAACAACCCAAATGCAGCTAGCACAAAATAAGCCACCCCCCCTGTCCAAAATTAAGCACATCATCCAGCATGCACCAAAATTACAGATGGGACAAAACACCCCCCAGTCCAGGGAGGCAAATAAAGAGCCTAACATGTGCAAAAGTTATACAACAAATACCATTGCAGTCTAAGGGAACTGACTTGGCAATTTTACTAGTCCTCACTTGGCTGGCTTATCTTCTAGTTATTGGCCTTAAAATGGGTATGGGGCCCAGGTCCCACCCTAAGGGACATATATCAATGTCACCAATTGGACAACCCCAAAAACGAAACAAGGAGAAATGCCTTTAAATATGCCAAATTGCTTAAGGGCCAGTTCACACCAATGCAGTCCAGTGCATATTTTATGCATCAAAAATGCATGGAAATTTGGTTATATGGTTTTCAATGGCATACTTCACACCAGTGCTTGCAGTTCCAGTGCGTTCCAGTTCCAGAAAAAAAGTAGAACATGCTGCATTTTTTCTGAACTGGACTGTACCGGAAAGCTGTAAAATGCATCAAAAACGCACTGGAACGCACTTGTCCTTATTTAAGGTTAAGAAAAAAGAGGGGGGAAAAGCACTGGACTGCATCAAAAATGCACCAAAAACGCACTGGAACGCATCAAAAATGCGCATGCAGAAAAGCACCTGGAACGCGTCCGGACTGCGTTTCTATGGTGTGAACTGGCCCTAAGGGCCAGATCACACCATAGAAACGCAGTCTGGATGCGTTCCAGGTGCTTTTCTGCATGCACGTTTTTGATGCGTTCCTGTGTGTTTTTGGTGCGTTTTTGATGCAGTCCAGTGCTTGTGTCCCCCCTCTTTTTTCTTAAGCTTAAATAAGGACAAGTGTGTTGCAGTGCGTTTTTGGTGCATTTAGGTGCGTTCCAGTGCTTTTTTCATGCATTTTACAGTGTTCCAGTACAGTCCAGTGCATAAAAATGCAGCATGTTCTACATTTTTTTCTGGAACTGGAAACGCACTGGAACTGCAAGCACTGGTGTAAACTATGCCATTGAAAACCATATAACCTACTTTCCATGCGTTTTTGATGCAGAAAAAAAATGCACTGGACTGCATGTGGTGTGAACTGGCCCTTAAGGAATAAAAGTTATTTTAAAATAACGCGGCTATAATAAAATGTCGGTCCAGCAATACACATAAAAGTTCATTGATAAAAACAGCATTAAGAAAAAAAACAAAATTAAGAACAAAAAAATGCGTGAGGTTCCCCCGAAATTCCATACCAGGCCCTTCAGGTCTGGCATGGATTTTAAGGAGAACCCCGCACCAAAATTAAAAAAAAATGGCCTGGGGTCCCCCTAAAAAATCTATACCAGACCCTTATCCGAACACGCAACCTGGCAGGCCGCAGGAAAAGAGGGGGGGACGAGAGAGCGCCCCCCCCGAACCGTACCAGGCCACATGCTATCAACATTGGGAGGGTGCTTTAGGGTCACCCCAAAGCACCTTGTCCCCATGTTGATGGGGACAAGGGCCTGATCCCCACAACCCTTGCCCGGTGGTTGTGGGGGTCTGCGGGCGGGGGGCTTATCGGAATCTGGAAGCCCCCTTTAACAAGGGGACCCCCAGATCCCGGCCCCCCATGTGAAATGGTAAGGGTACCCCTACCATTTTACAAAAAAACTTGTCAAAAACTGTCTCTTGTCATTTTTAACATTCCTTTATTTAAAGCCTTCTTCTTTCTATCCTCTATCTTCCATCTTCCTTCGGTTTCCTCATCCATCTTCTTCTTCCTCTGATCCTCTGCTTCTTGCTCTGGTGTTCTCGTCCGGCATCTTCCTCCGCTGTGTTTTCTTCCCTTCTTCATTCTCGGGCCGCTCCACATCCATGGGAGGCTCCTGCTGTGTGACGCTTCTCGTCTTCTGATGGTTCTTAAATAACGGAGGGCGGGGCCACCCGGTGACCCCGCCCCCCCTCTGATGCAGGGGGACTTCTCCGAGGCTTTCCCTGTGGCATCAGAGGGGACGGACAGGGAAGTCGCCGTGCGTCAGAGGGGGCAGGGTCACCGGGTGGCCCCGCCCACCGTTATTTAAGAACCGTCAGAAGACGAGAAGCGTCACGCAGCGGGAGCCTCCCATGGATACGGAGCGGCCCGAGCACGAAGAAGGGAAGAAGACGCCGCGGAGGACGATGCTGGACGAGAACACCGGCGCAAGAAGCAGAGGAATGGAGGAAGAAGAAGATGGATGAAGAAACCAAAGGAAGATAGAAGATAGAAGATGGAAAGAAGAAGCATTTAAATAAAGGAATTGTCAAAAACGGTCTCTTGTCATTTTTAACATTTTTGACACTTTTTTTGTGAAATGGTAGTGGTACTTTTGTACCCCCTTACCATTTCACACAGGGGGGGCAGGATCTGGGGGTCCACTTGTTAAAGGGGGCTTCCATATTCCGATAAGCCCCCTGCCCGCAGACCCCACAACCACCGGGCAAGGGTTGTGGGGATGAGGCCCTTGTCCTCATCAACATGGGGACAAGGTGCTTTGCGGGGGACCCCAAAGCACCCTCCCAATGTTGAGGGCATGTGGCCTGGTACGGTTCAGGGGGGGGGCGATCTCTCGTCCCCCCTCTTTTCCTGCGGCCAGCCAGGTTGCGTGCTCGGATAAGGGTCTGGTATGGATTTTTAGGGGGACCCCACGCCATTTTTTAAAAAATGTTGGCGCGGGGTTCCCCTTAAACTTACTTACTTGGACAGTTACTACTCTGCCCCACATCACCCCCATAATATTGGCACTTCCAGCTTGTTTAAATTTTAAGTTAAAGATGCCGTGCGCCATGTCTATAGTGGCGTATCGATTGCCTCTTCCCATGCACCGGGAAGAGAATAGTAAATGGGGATCGCACTGTGTTATCGGCACAAATGCTTTGTAAATACGAAAATATCATTTGCGCATCAGCGTGCACCGCAAGTCATGGCGCAAATGCTTCATAAATCAGCCCCACTGTGTACACCGTCTGCACTGTATTAGAAACTGTACAACGGCTGCACTGTATTTTATACTGTGTACACCACCAGAAGTGTAGTAGAAACTTTACACACTGTATGAGATACTGTGTACACCACCTGCACTGTATTAGAAACTGTACTAAGGCTGCACTGTATTGTGTACTGTGCACACCACCAGAAGTAGTACAAGCTGTACACACTGTATTAGATACTGTGTACACCACCAGAAAACTAGTAGAAACTGTACACACTGTATTAGATACTGAGTACACCACCAGAAATGTAGTAGAATCTGCACACTCTGTATTAGATACTGTGTACACCGCCTGCACTGTATTAGAAACAGTACACCACCAAATGCACTGTAGCTATAGGCTACAAAGAATGCAGAGTGTGTATATATATATATATATATATATATATATATATATATACACGCGCGCACATACACACAAGATGATGGATTATATATATATATATTTATTTTCTTTTTTATTACACCGCCTGAAGTGTTTTAGAAATAGTACAAGCACTGTAGATATAGGCTGCACTGGATGCAGAGTATATATATATATATATATATATATTACACTGCAACTAACTGAATAACCTGCCTCAAGCTATCTCTCTGTCCACGCCAAAAACACTACACACGGCCGCCGTGTAAGCAGCCTTATATAGTGTGGGGCATGGACTTGGTCCCCCTGAGCCATGATTGGCCAAAGGCACCCTGCCTTTGGCCAATTATGGCTCTCTCAGCAGAGTGAGCTGTGTTTGGCCAAAGCATGCAGGTCAGGTGCATGCTTTGGCCAATCATCATACACCAATGCACTGCACTCTTGCAGTGCATTATGGGGCATTCTGCGGTGCTCGAATTTCCCGCTAACAAGTCCTATCCCCTCTCAAAGCATGCCTCCCAGTACGTATCTGATCTCCCCCCCCCAGCACAGGTCTGCTCCCCTCCCAAAGCACCCCCCAGCACACATCTGTCCACCCAGCACAAGTCCATTCCCTTTCCAAAGTACCCCAAGTACATACTTGACCCCCACAGCACAATTCCACGCCCCACCCAAAGCACCCCCCAGTATGTACGGTATTTAACCCCCCAGCACAAGTTCACTCCCCTCCCGAAGTACCCCTCCAAGCGCATATATGCCCCCTACTCCACCTTCTAGAACATGTCCTCTCCCCTCCAAAAACACCCCCAGTACATATCTGATGCCACCACCCTCCAACACAAGTCGAGGTCCCCTCCCATAGTACCTTCCCAGTATGTATATGGCCCCCCAGCGCAAGTCCACTTCCTTCCCAAAGTGCCGCCCCAAAAACATATTTACCCCCCACCTTCTAGCACAAGTTCTCTCCCCTCCCAAAGCACCCCAGTATGTATCTGACTCTCCCAGCACAAGTCCACTCCCCTCCCAAACCACCCCCCAGCACTTATCCAATCCCCCCCTATTCCCATCTTCCCCCCAGCACATATCTGACCTCCCCACTCTACCCCACATTCTAGCAAAAGACCTCTACCTCCCAAAGTGACCCTCCAGCACATACCGCAGCTTGGGTTTTGTTTAACCATGCCCCTTAAACACCTCCCACTGTAAAGTTTGGCCACACCCATTTTTTGCAGTGGCTTCATGCGCCGAAGGCTTCTACCTCCCCCAAGTGTCCCTCATTCTCAAGTTTTAAGGTTGGGAGGTATGGTATTCATGACTCTCTCACTTCTCTGCCAAATGGCATGTATGGTTATCCAATCGTTACCTATATCTGAACTAAATATTGTGCTTTTTCTATGAATAAAACGTTAGCTTTTCAGCTTTCTGACCTTATGTTCTCTCTCTGGTACTAAGTATACAGCATATTTGGATAATTCCAGTATGTATGATATACATTATAACATTTGTTTACTTTTTTGGAAAACTATGTGATGCTTCATTGAAATTTGTATATTTGTGTGGGATGTAAATGTTCACATTTCTATCTGTATAATGTTTTTTTTTGTTTGTTTATTTACTATTTTAAAAAGTTTTGGAATTGACTATATAGAAAAGCAGCACTCTAAACTGTGTTTGAATACAGAAAACCCAAAACAAAAGAAAAGAAAATTTACTTAGGTGCATTAACCCTTTAAATTGATGAACTTAAGATGCTAACAAGAGGCCCCAACTATGAATGATGCTCTCCTGGACCTGGTAATCTCAAGCCATGCAGAGCTTATTACTGATGTTCATAAAAAAGAACATCTGGGTAGCAGTGACCATAACATGAGTTCATTAAATGTTAGCTGTAAACAACAAGCACATACTTGAAAAATAAAAACACTTAACTTTAAGAGAGCAAATTTTCCAAGGACAAGGGCTGCTCTCCAAGACTTAGACTGGGAGGGAATAATGGCATTGAAGAACACAATAGAAATGGGAATTCAAAACAACTATGTGAATACACTGAAAAATACATAGCCATGGGTAAAACGTTTAAAAGGCTAAAAATAAAACCTATGTAGCTCATGACCAAAGTTAAAAATGCTATAAATAATTTAAAAAGAGCCTTTGAAATATATACAAATTAAAGAAAATTATTATTGTTTAAAATGTTACAAAGCATATAAAAGAATATATAAAAATGAAATCAAGGCCGCAAAAATTCAAAAGTAAGGATAGATTGAAAAAGATAGTACTGTAGGACAAACCCCCAAAAATTCTTCAAATATTTTAATAGTAAAAAGGTCAGGTCTGAGTATGTAGGCCCTTGACAAAATAATCTGGAGTGGGTGATTGGGGACAAAGAGAAGGTAAATTTATTAAATATCTTCTTTAACTCTGTGCATACAAAGGAGCAGGAGACAGGATGGATTAATGAAATACAGAAATTGTCAGACAAATCTGATTTCTTTTTATGAGGAGGTTTCCTTTTCACATCTCCAACAATGATCTGGTACTGTTGGAAAAATCCTATGAAGTGTAGCAATGTGGACTACAATTGTACAGTACAGCGATTCCTGATCATCCCCATGTATTGTATTGTATTGTTTTGTATTGTATTGTATGTTATTGACCCTCTAGTGCCCAGCACCACTAACTTACATAATATTTGTGCATCAAATCAAAGAGATTGTAGAATTGATAGTTCCTCAGAATGGCAATTGCCTCGCTTGCATATACACCTGGACTACATATACCAGGGATCTTTGCTACCATCCGTGAGATTGCTGGGAAAAGCTATAAAAGAGGAAAGAGACCCAATCCACTTCTTTCTTCCTCCTGACGAACCTCTCCATGCAAGGACCAGTCTGAAAACCCGCACTTCATGCTTCGCATCAGACTATTGTCGCAATTGAACGCCTCTTTGGGAGCCGCTGTCCAGAAGTCATTGTATCAGCCTGGTCGTTGGTGAGAGGGCAATTGCCCACCTTTGCTAACCTTCCTTTGTTGCTCTATTGGGGCTCTGTGTACAGACAACTTTACCCTGGGGAAACACTTTACTGCAATTCTATTTGAACACTGTACATAGACACCTATAGCATCAACCATTCCAAGTAATACCATTACCTTGTTACTGCACCTTATTGGATACAGTTAATGAGCTCCGACTGCCAGCGAAGACCAGCAGGCCTGCAACTGGGACATTGCTGTCATTACTACTTGAAGGGCCCTCATACCATTCTTGTTTGATTGATCTCTCATTAGGATTAAAGGTTAAATAGGCTGGCCTGGGTTCCCCCTTTAGAAGTATTGCCAGGATTAATGCTAAACTCTTGCCTATCCTTTCAGATCATGTTCAAGTAGTAATCCATTGTACATAAGTGTATATAATATACTGTATTGCCAAATTGTCTTAACTTGTATTATTGTAGAGAAATTCTTCCACTGAGCTAGGATTGTTATCCAAAGCTTAGCTGATCTATTACCTCCTCTGTGCAACAAGATCTTCGAGTTATTTCAGTAAACATTAATAGAGTATATACTCATTGAGTTATTTGACTTATTACTTTAAGGTGGTGCAAAGATGTCTGAACCCAGAGGTGTGTTGGAATGTTCAAAGGATCATGGTGGTGCAGATGAGCAGCTACATTTGAGGGAAACCTGTATGCTTTCAGGAGGAAGAGGTACGTCTCGCCGAAGGGGTGATTGCTAGAGTGATCCCACTCAAAGTGGGGGGAGAGCATGCTGAGAGGCAGCCAATGACCCATGCTCAGGAGAAGGGCTCTGTATCGGTTGGCGCCCAAGGGGCCAATGCCCCCCTCTTTTTACACAGATATGAGGCGGCTAGTTGACAGCTTGGTGAAGAATGGGGCTGGAAATGACGGAAGGAAAGACCGGCCCTCTGAAGACTTGGCATCAAAACCACTTGCTGCCTATATCTGAGGCTGTCTGAGTATCCTCTGACCTAGAGAACTACCAGTCTCCTACGCTGAGGTCTAGGACCACAAAACCCTGCCCACCCATGCCACCTGAAGAGCAGAGTGATGAGGAAGAATTAACTCTTGATTAGTTGTGGGTCTCTCCTTTGGAAGACAATCCCATCACTCCCAGAACTGGGGAGGAAGACACGTCTCTCCTTGCCGGAAATTGAAACACCAGATCTTCACTCACTAAGAGGAGACAGGGAATTCAAGATGGAATCCAATGAAGCATCTATTGTGTTGGAGACTCCCACTCCTCCTACTAATTAAGCAGAGAGAGACTGTTCATGAATCAGAACCTGAACCAGAGCCTGACTCAGAACCTGAGCCTGAATCTGCATGTAGTTTCTGAGGAACAGATAGGGGACCGGAGCCGTTGGAAAGTATCTACTCCAGGTTGAGACAGAAAATATGCCCTCCAAAAAGACTGACGTATGATACCTTTGGAGAAAACTCTTACAAACTTATCCCTACTGCTCAACGCTCTAGTCAAGCACTGGCCACCTTTATTGAACCTTTAGTAAAGGATGACCCTGATCCACCTCTGGGTGGGTCACTAACTTGTTATTGGCCTGTCACAAAATGAATATGACTTTGCCAGACAATGTATATAATTTACTGTTAGAAGAGCCTTCTTTGGATCAGTTGTTGGCTGTTACAACTTCTGGTTTGTCATGTGATTAACCATTTACTTTCTTATGATACAGTAAGGTGATTCCACAGGTTGTGTTCTGTCTTCGGGGACCAAAGACTTTCAAGTGGGGGGAGGATGTAGCAATGTGGACTACAATTGCACAGTACAGCGATTTCTGATCATCTCCATGTATTGTATCGTCCTTCTATTGCCCAGCACCAATAACCGACATCATATTTGAGCATCAAATCAAAGGGATTGTGGGATTGGTAGTTCCTCAGAATGGCAATTGCCTCGCATGCATATACACCTGGACTACATTCTTGTTTGCTTGATCTCTCATTAGGATTAAAGGTTAAATAGGCCGACCTGGGTTCCCCCTTTAGAAGTCTTGTCAGTATTAATGCTAAACTCTTGCTTATCCTTTCAGGTCATGTTGCAGTGGTAATCCATTGTACATAAGTGTATATAATATACTGTATTGCCAAATTGTCTTAACTTGTATTATTGTAGAGGAATTCTTCCACTGAGCTAGGATTGTTATCCAAAGCTCAGCTGATCCATTACCTCCTCTGTGCAAAAAGATCTTCTTTGAGTTATTTCAGTAAATAGTACAAAGTATTTCAGTAAACAGTAATAGAGTATGTTAACGAAATGTCCCACACTCCGCTTGAGTGTTTTCTTCATATACCGCTTCCTCCCAGTCTGAATATAGATATCAGATATTCCAACCGCTCACAAGCACAAAACAAGACAATACTTGTTTAGTTGTTGAACATGGACTCTTTTATTATAACCAAAATACAAGTCTTATATACAGTAAAAGAGGAGGTCCCCCCTCCTGCTCATATTACTCTAACAATGCACCTGTAACCAGAAACCTAATTAACATGAGCTAATTAACTAATCCCTTAAAGCAGCCGATGTGACTCCGTGCCCTCCTGAGCATTGCTATGATTAATCAGGATTTCACTACAGGTCACACTTGTTGTCATCGAGCTTCACACAGTGGATTATACATTATCATATGTATAAACACAGGACACCTTCTCACAATAGCAGGAGCTCCAGCAAGAGTCAGCCTGTCTCCTACATTGTACAGAGGCCAATGTGATCCGCTCTCTCAACTAACATGTTGAGTTCAGAATCAAACAAACCAAGACTAGTCCTTACATATATCCTGGGAGATATTGTGGATAAATATTAATGTCCCATTTTAAGTAATCCAAGATATGTTTTCTTAATCACTTTGTGCCAAGATGGCACAGGGTGACTTAGACATAAGAGGTGCATGGGGAGCTGAAACATGGGTTTCCCAACCTTTCCAAGGGATTCTTGGTTCCACAGGCCCTCCCGTCACAGAGTATATACTCTATATCGAGTTGTGTGACTTATTCCTTTAAGGTGGTTCAAAGATGTCTGAACCCAGAGTGTCAGGTGGGTTGGAATATTCACAGGGTCATGGAGGTGCAAATGAGCAGGTAAATCTAAGCAACCCTCAAGGGGATCGTGCTACAGAAGCAACTCTGGTGTCTTATTCTGTCAAGGAAGAAACCGGAGAAGAACTGGCAGATATGTCAATATCCATTATGGCCACGTGAATCCGTGCATGCGCATTAGCGATCAGCATGTAACGGCGAACGCACGTTAGTATCGGCTAGTGTGCGTACGCAAAACGTGCTAATTACCAGTGTTTTGCTGGCCTATATAAGGATTCCAATTGCTCTCATAAATCACTGGATTATCGTCAGCTCTGTATCCTGTGTTTCTGTGTTTCTTGCTCCTGTTTGATTACCTGTTACCGACCTGGCTTACCCTGACCTGCTCTGGCTTCTCTCCTGGCTCTGAACCCAGCTTGTTTCATGGACCTGCTCTTGCCTGTTCCAGATTGACTTCCTATGTTTGACCCTGGCTTGATCACAACTACTCCTCCTGCCTCTGCTTCTGACTGTCTTCCTGTGTTTGACCCCTGGCCTGGCTTCTGACGATGTTTCTGCTTTTCCACCTGTTAAGATCCAGGGTGCCATTGGCTGTGACCACCTTCTCTGCTCCTGGGTGTCCGCTTCTGGAACCATCAGACAGCTTCACCGGCAGGCAACCCATGCATCTCTGGGCATAGCACATTCTGTCTCCAACTCCAGGGATACTCTGCACTCAAACGTAAGGGGAGCCCTTTCGTCACCTCAGCTTCCAGCCTGGTACATGACATATACCATCTTGCTTTAATTATATAGCCATTTTCCTGCGTGTTTACATTCAGGAAACTTTGGGGATAAACAAGTAAGTGCGGTCCCAGCTAGTATCCTCTCTCTCTGTGTCCAATGCGGATTCCCAGAATGCATGATCCAAGCATAAAGAAGCATACGTTTTCCCAAAGATGAAGGCGTATAGCGCTGAGATCACATGACTCTGGGGAGACGAGCTAAAACAAAGTGATTCAAATACCATAGGTGCATTCGTGTATCTTTCTCTGCTCACCAGATCATCTAGATAATGTTTTAGTTGGATATAGGACCAAAAAGGGAAAGATTTAGTATTAGATAACACTGCAAGCTCTTGCTGCCGTATAAACTTGCCCCTGCGGAAGAAGTGTTTCGCTTGCATCTCAGCATATGGCCACTCCTTTTGATAGGTAGGTTTTAGCAAAACCTGGAGGGAAGTCTGGATTACCTCTAATAAGGGTAATTGAGCATTCCGTGGCCAAAAGCGCATGGACTTTACAGACCCTGTCGAAGGCAAGAAGAGTTGCCCCAATAAGGGGATGTGTGTGAAGGGTAGGTGGTACATGCTTTTGGAGAATCAGGGAATTGAGCAAAGCTTAGATTCCAAAATCAATAGTTTAAGATTCGCCCAGCCCTTGCAATGTGTATGAATCCTCCAATCTACAACCCTAGTCAGATGGACTTCCCAATAATAGCGTTGTAGAGCAGGGAGGCCAATTCCACCTTTAGATTTCGATAATACTAGCTTCGCCCACCCGATGCGTACCGATTTAGTCCCCCAAAGGAAGGACCTACACATCCCCTTGTAGGCCCCAAAACCATCATCTTTAGGATAGAGGCCCGTCCAAACCAAGAAACAGTGGGTACATCCCACCTTTGAAGATCCTGTTGTATAGCTTTCAGTTCTGATAAAACGTTTTTATCTTATAAGACTTCTAGTTTACCAGGGATGATCAAAGAAAAAGCAAGATATCATCCGCAAAGGCAGCAGTCTTGTACTCCCTCTGATGGACCTCAATACTTTTTATATTTGGGTTGGCCCGGATGCAACGTAGAAGAGGTTCCAAAGTGAGGATATAAAGTAAAGGTGAAAGAGGACAACCCTGTCTGGTTCCATTAAAGCATCCGATAAGCGTCTGATGGGGAAAGCGTCCGATAATCGGCCATTGACTTTAACTCTAGCTTTTGGATTGACATGAAGGGACCTAATGAAGGCACGCATACAGATCCCCAGTCCAAGAGCCTCTAAGACCGCATCCATATAGTCCCAGGGCACTTGATTGAATGCCTTCTCTGCATCCATTGCCAGAAAAAAACCCTTCCTATTGAGTAGAGGTGAGCCAGTGATAAGTTAAGCGGGTCGCCAGAACTTAAGAGAATAGTTTTACATCCACGTTCAGAAGTAAAATCGGATGATAACTGGCTACATTAGTAGGGTCTTTATTTTCCTTACCTTAGGGATCGCCGAGATATAGGCTTCTAACAAGGTTCTGGATGGGCAAGGAGTAGTAGACAACATGTTAAAGGCTTTAAGGAAACGTGGAGCCAGAAGATCAGCAAAGCATTTATAGTATTGTGCCGAAAAGCCATCCGGCCTCGGGCTTTTGCCAGGCTTCGTGGCCTTCAGGGCTTCTTCCCATTCCTCTGAGGACAATAGGGCTTCCAAAGCAGTCCAGCCAGTTGTAGACAAAGCGCTAGGGCTATATTTGCTAAGAAAGCCTTGTATCAGTTCCAAGCGGGCTCCGTCTGCTACAGGATTATATTCAGTCGTGTTAAGATTATAAAGTTTGCTGTAAAGCAGAGGAACTGTTGAGCAATGTCCTCATTTTTGGAGTGGGTTGTCCCAGATGCATCAATAACATGATGGACTGTGGAGGCGAGGGTGAGTTTTTGCATAAACCTGTCTAGGAGCTTTCCTGGCTTGTTGCCATGTTCATAAAACAGTTTTTGTCATAGTACACAACGTCTCTGTGCCCTTTTAAAGAGTTCCTCTAATAAAAGTAATAGTGTATTTGCTAATTCTTTTGCTATCTGGATTGCTAGGAAATATTTATGTTGAGCTTCCAGTTTAGTTATCTTGTCAGAAAGAGTCAACACTAAAGCTTGTTGTTCCTTTTTTTTCCTAGCCGCAATAGCAAGCAGGTGTCCCCGTACAAAACACTTATGTGCCTCCCATTGAGTCATGGGAGACACATCTGGTGTGTCAATTTGGAGGAAATAGTCACTGAGTGTTTCTAATGGTCTCCGAATCTCCAGGATCAGAAAGAAAGGAAGCATCCAGTCTCCACATCGTAGTAAACATCTCCCTCTGTGGGAATTGTAAGGTCAATGTAATCAGGTGATGGTCAGAGAGCACCATGTTTTCAATGGTAGCATTATAAAGGTAGGACAGGTCTGCCTGATGTATAAAGAGATAGTCCAGTCTTGAATAGCGATTATGCGGAGATGAAAAAATGTGTAATCCTTCTCTCAAGGATTAAGAGTGCGCCAGGTGCCATGCAACATAAGGGAAGCCAATTGAAGTTTCACTTGACGCAGGGCAGAGAATGGGAATGAGGAGGTACCAGTGGAGGTATCCGGAAGCGGGTCTAGAGCCATAATAAAGTCGCCCCCCCCCCAGATTTAAAAGGCCCGTCAGAAATGAGGCAAGTTTCAAAAGAGTATCCTTTAGAAAACTTACCCATTTGGAGTTGGCACAATATAATTTGCCAGAGTCACTGGTCTATCTTTCCAGGCTTCTTTTAAAAAGAGAAATCTGCCCTCAGGGTCCAGCATTTGGTCAGTAAGGTGAAACAAACAATTTAGCCATCAAAATTGAAACCCCCTTAGTTTTGGAATCAGCACAGGTCGCATGATAGACCTCAGGAAAGTGCCTAATTAGCTAAAAGGGCAATGGAGCCTAACTTAAAGTGGGTCTCTTGCAGAAAGACAGTTTGGACTCTGTGTCGGTGTCCTTCAGCCAGAACACTGCTACGCTTTTCCGAAACATTGAGGCCTTTAGTATTTAAGGAATACACTTTGAGGGATAGAGGAGCTGAAGAATGCACTGTAGAAGGCATCGTTGGACACTGTAATGCCCCGTACACACGGTCGGACATTGATCAGACATTCCGACAACAAAATCCTAGGATTTTTTCCTACGGATGTTGGCTCAAACTTGTTTTGCCTACACACGGTCGCACAAAGTTGTCGGAATTTCCGATCGCCAACAACGCGGTGACGTCAAGCACGTACGACGATACTAGAAAAGGCCAGTTCAGAACCAAGCGAGGCACCCTTTGTGCTCCTTTTACTAATCTCGTGTTAGTAAAAGTTTGGTGAGAGACGATTCGCGCTTTTTCAGACTCGTGGCTTTCAGATCGTCTTCTGCCGTTCAGTTTGTGCTTGTGGGTTTGCATTTGCTCTTCTGTGCGTGCAGTCAGTTCGTATCGGAGTTTTCTGTGCAATCTTGTCCGCTCATTGCTGTTTTTCAGGTCGCTCTTCACAGGCCTTGCTGTTCTTCAGTGCGTTCTGTTACTTCGTTCTGAGCAGCCGACCGTTTTCTAGCCATGTTTCGTATGCGTACTCCTCGTACAGTTCGTGCTGTGCGGGGGCTTGGTGTTGGGGTCCTGACCTTGACACAAGTCCAGTCCATGAACAGGGCGAGGAGGAGTTCATGGACCAAGAATTGTTTGCTTCAGCGTGACCAGTTCTGTCATATGCCTTTGTTCCATGAGATCCGTGAGAAATATCCTGATGATTTCAGGAACTTTCTCAGGATGACGGACCCCGTATTTCACCGTTTGTTGGCTTCGCTGACCCCCTATATCAGCAGGCGGGATACCTGCATGAGGCAAGCCATCACTCCGGAGCAGAGGCTCGTCGCTACCCTGCGGTATTTGGCCACAGGGAGAAGCCTGCAGGACCTCAAGTTCTCGACAGGCATCTCCTCCCAGGCTCTTCTTTGTGGACATTTACTGCTTGTGTTTGTTTTAGCTGACCCTGACAGAAATGTGTGGAGTCCAGAAAATGTCGTGATTGTGTAACCTTATACAAAGCACTGTTGGCTGTTATTTACTAAATGCAAAGACACTTTTCACTACAAGTGCACTTGCAACTGCACTGAAACTGCACTTGTAGTGCAAAGTGGATTTGCCCTTAGGAAATAACCCCCATTTTCTCATCAAACAACAATTACATCACCCCAAAAGTGTTGTAGCGTTGAGACAATAATCCACACATTCTTGATGAAGAATCTTTTTAATACCAGCACAATCACATGTGCATTTACCAAAGGTTTTTCTGACAAACCAACATGTTTGTTGTCTAACAATTTTTGTGGTGTCATTATCCAAAATCAAAATGTGCATTTTATAGAAAACAGGCCTGTGTAAAACCCACAAGAAAGACACAAATCTTGATCTTACAAAGTTCACATTTGGTAGAACTGGAAGGCAATATCAGACATGAGTATTTAGGAACTGTGTTTGATATTGCGTTCAGATGGGGGGAAATCACCCCTGGAAAAGCCAAATTTGGAAGATGCACACAAATTTCCCAATGTCAACATGTGCGACCTGCCATCACGGGGGATCAAGGGACGTGTTTTGGGGGAGAAAGCCCTTCCTCACCGCTACTTTATTATTGAGGAAGGGGTTGCACCCCCAAAACGCGTCCATTGATCTCCCGTGATGGCAGATAGCACATGTTGACACACTGTGTGCATCCTCCAAATTTGGCTTTGGGAAAAATCACAAAAACATTTCGCACATTGTAGCACACAAAAGAAGAAAGTGATTTTGAGGGGCTTTAAACTCGCCCCAAAACATCAATGATGTTTTTATATTTTGGAATAACATCATTGATGTTTTGCTTGATGTTTTCCAATTGTAAATTACACCCCATGATCTCCCCGATCAGGATCTGGGCACTTTCTGATGTGAAAGGATCTGGATCCACAACCTCACGATCACCTAAAAAGAAAGGAAACCCAAAATAAATTAGGTCTAAAAAAAATGCCGCCATCCATCTCTTATCTGAGCCTGTGGTCGCAGACACTCACCTGTTGTGGTGACTACTTCCACCATGTCTTCTTCCTCCTGCTTATCTTGTGTTGGGGGGATTTTCCCTTCTTCCAGAGGGGGGGGGGCTCTGGTCTCCTCGGATGAGGGGTGTCCTCCGAGTCTTTTCTCCCCTATGTAAAACAAAAATGGTATAATTAGCACACAGATATTTGATGGCAGAACTCTAAAGATGAAACATTGCTTGGAAGTGGGGTACAATTGTCTGTTTTAGCCGAGTTCCAAGATGTAGCTTTTTTAGTGTCCTTTGTCAAGCTGCAATACTTTACCTGTTTGGTACAAGCTTCACAGATGGAGACCCCCCTATAGTATACACTGGAGCACCTGTGTGGCCCCCCTAATAAAAAGGGTGTTCTGGGGTCCCACACTAGTGCTCCAGTGTCCAGATGTGAAAACAGCTGCTGAGTGTCCTCTCCTTACACACAATCTAGTTTGCATTTCATTCTAGTAACAAAGCCATCTACACAACCCAATTCTTTGAAGACAAGTATAGGGCCTCAAAATGGTGGCCAAATGCATATGGGCTAAACAATGGTATTTTATAGTCCGAAAAAAAAAATGTGTGATCCGAACGAATAATGTGCCCATGAACATGAAAGTTGCCATTTTAAACTGTACAACAGTTCCTAAAAGCACATGGAGCAGCACGAACGTAATAAACACAAGAACAATAGGAACACAGCACAACTACTTACTTTTTTGCAGCACTCTCCGGATCTTTCTGTACTGCTCATGTTCTCGTAATTTCAGGTCCGACCACCGCTTCCTGAGCTGATCTTTCGATCGTAGTACCCTGAATTTCCGGTGCAGACTCCTGACCACTTTCGCCATGATCTTGGCCTTTCGGACATTGTGGTTGGGGTAAGGCCCATACTTTCCATCATAGTCGGCCTTCTTCAGGATGTCCACCATTTCCAACATCTCCCCAAAGGACATATTTGAGTCCTTTAATCTCCTTCTGGATCGGGACGTTTCAGGCTCCAGCCTTTCCTCCTCCTCCTCGTTGCTGTACTTAGCACTATCCTGCTGTCTCTCCGCCATGTGCTCTTCCTCCACTGCGCCGAACGAAAAGGGGCGGGGAATAGAATAAAAAGAACGTCAGGGGCGGGCGGAGTTATACGCATGCGCAGTGTGTATAAATCGTAACGCGCGTGTCTTACGTACGATCTGTGAGCGGAGGAAGGAGCATCGGAGACGCCGATCGTGCTAACGAAGGTAGGATCTAAACTTGGGCCTATACTGCTTCGAAATTGAAGCCTATATTGTAACAAGATCAGGGGAGTTTGGCCTGACATTAGGGTTTGTCTTGTGTTGTGTCTTGCAGAGAAAATGGATGGGTTCAACGACCACAATTTCCTGCCCCTGTTTATTGACAAGTACAGGGAGCTGCCCTGTCTGTGGCAGGTCAGACACCCCCACTATAACCACAAACAGAAGAGGCAGGCAGCGCTGGAGAAACTGCTGGAGTTGGTGAAGCCGGTGGTCCCCACAGCAACCATCCCTTATTTAAAAGCTAAAATTGGTGGCCTGAGGAGCACTTATCTTAGGGAGCGCAAGAAGATCACAGATTCCCAGAGGTCCGGAGCTGCAGCAGATGATGTTTATGTCCCCAGACTGTGGTACTATGAGAGACTGCGATTTCTGTCAGACCACACTGAAGTCAGGGAATCCCTCTCCACTCTTCCTTCCACGCTTCCTTCCATCCCAGCTGAGGCTTCCGATGTCCAACCTGAGCCTTCCAGCCAGGAAGAAGTGGAGGAGCCCAGCCGAGTCAGGTATAGTATTCTTCTACAGATTTCTGGGCAATAAAGAAATGATGTTTACTAGATGTTATTATTGATCACTAATTGCTGCTTGAAAGTGTTTTACATATCAATAGACAGTAGTGGGCACCCAAAATTGGGACAAGAATGCAAAATGCTGGGCTCAGAAGGATAGTCTGTTATATTTGTTAACATTGAATTTGCAGCAGTCAGGAGGTGAAAATTGTGTGTGATTGATGAAAACAATACTAAAACTATGTCCCTTTTTCATACACAGGAAGACCTCAGCCAGGAGGAGGCTGTGGAATGTGGCAGTCAGGAGGAGGCGGGGATTAGTGGCAGTCAGAAGGAGACGGGGATTAGTGGCAGCCAGGAGGAGGCGGGGCTAAGTGGCAGCCAAGAGAAGCCTGGGACAAGTCGCAGCCTGACTGAGTCTCAGGTCCCTCCCCTCCGCCTGCCATATAAAAGGGCCAGGAAGGCCACTCCCAGTCCTGTGCAGGATTCAGTGTACAGGCTGATCCAGGAGGCTTCGGCGTCCCTCAGAGCCTTCCCCAGTCCTGCAGAGGCCTTTGCCTGCATGGCTGCCACCAAATTGCTGGGCATGCAGGAGGGCCAACGCAAGATCTCTGAGGACCTGATTTATAAAGTCCTTCGTAAGGGGGAGAGTGGGGAACTGACACACAAGACGGATGTCATGGAGAGGGACGATCCTCCTCCTCCTCCTCCTCCTCCTCCTCCTCCTGCTGCCACAACTCCACCACCACAGCCAAAGCCTGGAAGGAAGCGTGGAAGGAAGACCACAGAGTGATTGCCCTGGGTTCAGTCTGGTCTGACAGAAGCTGCAGTCTCTCGTATGACCACAGCCTGGGGACACAGATGTCATCTGCTGCTTTCCGGATCTCTGGGACTTCTGGACCACACTGCCCTCCCTTAGATATGGACTCCTCAGGCCACCAATTTTGCTTTTAAATAATTGATGTCTGCCCTGGGGGTCCAAGGCTTCGCCCACTTCTGCAGTTTCTCCAGCGTTGCCTCCCTCTTTGTTTTTTTATAGTTGTGACCCCTTAATAAAATATTTTAAGGTAAATTCTACTCTCCTGTGTGTGTTTTCATCCAAAAAGGACAGTTTGTTGGTGAGTATTCAGGTACATTTCTAAAGTACAATGTGAAATTAACAAGGGACAACAACACCAAACAATCTCCTCCTACAGATTAAATAGAACAACATATCAATGGTGTTGTGGGAACTTGTCACAAAAAACACACAAACATTTTCGGGAATACAAATCCAAATCACCAAAAAAAAAAAAAAAAAGAGAAACACAAAAAAAGATTCTACATTAAAGTAAAAAAAAAAATATGTTGTCAGATGTGAGAAATCAAAATATATTGAGGGAATCCCGATAAATAATAACAAAAGAAGTTTGTGAGAAGTGTGTGTGAATATGAGCATCAAAACGACTTAATTCTTGTCACATTATAAAGAAGAAGAGAGTGCGCTGTATTAAACCATTTTTTACATTGCAGTGTGACGAAAGTGCTTTATCCATTACGAACGCTAAGTTTACCAGAACGAGCTGTCCCGTGTCGGAATTTCTTCTGAGCATGCGTGGCACTTTGTGCGTCGGAACAGGCCACACACGGTCGGAATTGACGCGATCGGATTTTGTGGTCGGAAAATTATATCTCCTGCTGTCCAACTTTGTGTGTCGGAAAATCCGATGGAAAATGTCCGATGGCGCCCACACACGGTTGGAATTTCCGACAACATGCTCCGATCGGACATTTTCCATCGGAAAATCCGACCGTGTGTACGGGGCATAAGTGCCTGTGGATGGCACCCGTAAGTCGTAGATTGGAGAGGGTCCTCAGGGGAGGGAAAGGGAGGGGTGGAAAAAGTAAGTAGAAGGGTTTAAGAAGGATAGAGGATTAGGAAATACTCCTAGCCTATGTATGCACAGACAGTACTTTCAAGGGTTGAAAGAGAAACACTACCCATATTTGGGGAAACACCTCAAACACAGGTCACACGTGAAATATACCAGAGGTGGACTCAGTCCTGCTGGCCCACCTAATTGGGAAAGCCTACGGGGTAGTGGGATAAGGAAAAAACTATTCCAGGAACCTGCCTGCTTAAGGTGGGGGAGAAGTCTAACATCAAGGTAGATACATACTCTACTACATACCATATACACTCTATCTGAACCCTCAACCCTGTGCTGCACGTTAAGGATCTAAGAGAAGTCAAGAGTAGCATGCATCAAATCAGCTAAAGGACCAGTGTAACCACTATTTTGTGCACCGCGCTGTTCGACAGGGCCACTGCTCCCATGACCACACCCAACAGGTGTAGGTCCAGGGAACTGAAACCCCAGTGCCCAGCCTTTCTCCATTGTGTACACCCTGAACTTATACAAATACAAAGACTATGCCATCATTAGCAGATAATATAACCCACATTCCATATTTCAAACATAATAAAAAAGCAATACCCAGTCTAGGAGCCCCCAATTAGTGTACTGTACAATACACTGCTGTGCCCCCTAGCCGCTTATATAAAAAAGATTTTGAGTAATCTAATGATTAGATAACTGAGACATTTGCCTCCTGAAATCCCAACACCCAGACCAGGTCATAGGCCTCTGGGCTGAAATATTGAGATCCCATGGGGACATGGCCTTAAAGGCAACCAAGAACCAATCCCATTGCGTATGTAATCATAGTCATGGACGACATTAATTCCAGGGTACAGTCTATATTATTGTAATTTTAAACTTGGGTCTCACAGGCTCAATAAAAAAAGAACCCTGAGACCCGACAAAGAGGATAAAAAGACAAACCATAAACATAATAACATAACAAAACAAAAAGTACCAGTACTGTGATAGCTATCGAGTACTTAACATACTCCACTGCTTGTGTGAATAATCAGTGACTCTTTCATAGTAGAAAACAAAGCAGGGAACAAGCAGGACTTCTGTTTGTGTGTTCACACAGCAAATGTCCAGTGTCTTCCAGGTGTCTCAGAGTGACAAGTTGGGGAGCACACGCATCTCCCATAAGTTCAACTGTGACTTTGGTCATTGCAATCTCCTTTTGGAACATAACCGGAGCAGTACATATGGCAAACAGAGTCCGGAAGCCCTGAGAGAGGAAATGTACCTCTGCTCTTTGTTGGCACAAAGCCCTGCAACGAGGAAACCTGTCAGATCATCAAGTTCCATTAATATGTCAGGTCAACATGAAAATGACCTCCCCCAGGCTTGGGAGAGTTACCTGAGCTCCCAGGTGCAAGAGGATGTAAGTCTCAAATGATTGTAGGGAAAACCTTAGGTGTGGCCTTCATGGCCTGGCAACCATGGTATAAAAGCTGACCATGGGCTAAAGTTCAATGATAGCAGAGTAGCCATAAACAATAATGATAGATCTCCCAGAATTAGAGGGAAAGAAAAAGGAGCACAAATCAGCTCACCTGACCGTCAGATGTACAGTCAATGATCTGTCCTGCGTTGGACAAGCGATGGAGAAACTCGTGGGCTCTTATCAGTCTCCATGTCTCCACGAATTCTCGACAGAGAGTTGGTTGAGGGTTTACAACGCCTTTGTCTGCTTCTTTGCGACCAAGGAGTGACATCAGGCTGAGTGGGGATCCGGTTGCAGGAATGCACAGTACCAATCCGGAACGTTGAGCACTGGGATGCCTAGGGTGTCATAAAAAGACTGTAGGTCTGCTGGTGTTCTCAGCAATACCGTGCGATTACCAGCAGTTGCTTGCAGGCAGAAGGGGAATTACAGTAAGTAATGTGTCTGTCCCGTAGTACATGAAGATGCGGACGTAGGACTCTTCTGTGCTGGAGGCAGAGGCGTAGCTTGGAGCTTGTGGGCCCCAATGCAAAAGTTGACCTGGGCCCCCCCCACTACTTCCAATGTGTGTGCAGATACATCCACCGCATGCCAAGATACTCAAAGTGGCTTAAGAGTTTTGAGTTCCCATAGTTCCTCTTTACATCAGAGGACAGGGATTACCACTGGAGAATCAGAGAACAGGGATCACCGCTGGAGAATCAGAGGACAGGGACCCCTAGCAGGTCACTTGGTAGAGCAACATTCCCATTCCAGCACTATGTACAGCTCCCCCCACACTACACAGGGCTGAAGTCACATTCCTTTACACACAGTCTGTCAGTCTTCACAGGGTGTATCTGGCTTTTATGTTGCCCTTCTGACCTGTGAAATTCTCTGGTCGGAACGCTAGTGTAGTTGCAGTAGGCAGATGCACCCTGTGCAGATCATGGCTAACTGGCTGTGTTGTAAAGGAATGTGATTTCAGCCCTGCGGAGGAACAGTATAGAGTGCTGTAATGGGAAAGGAGCTCAGCAACCAGGCATAGCATGCAGGGTGGAGGGGTGGGGACTCAGGTCTGGGAGGGCAAAGCCATGTGACACAAAATCTGGAGCCTGCAGCCCTTCAGGGGCCCCCTGAGGAGGTATTAAGGGATTTATTTTAGCAACTTTGGAAGGACACCCCCCGTGAGATGTGTCTGTTCCCCAGTTGTCAGGGAAGTGGGGTAAGCAGACATCCCCAGGTGGGAGGGTACAGAGAGTCCCAGCTGGTGACTAGGAGACACTGAGCAGTGTCATACCTGACCAGTGACATCGGTCCCATCGTGGACAGCACTCTTCTCCTCTTGCCTCGCTGAGCTCGGTTACCATTCCATGTTGCCAGCACACAGCACAGACACTTCCCCATCCTGGGCTGTTCTCACCTCGTGCTCTTCTCCAGTCCATGGACTGTGGAAGGCAAAGCAGAAGCCCAGTACTGGAGCGTGGCTGTGGGGCCCTAGGGCAGATCGGAGCTGGATTTTGTGAAGGATATGATAATATGACAGGGAGGCTACAGGGGCCCCCTGGAGCTAGGGTCAGGGTTGTGATTGTGACCCCTGCAACCCCTTATGCTACGCCCATGGCTGGAGGGTAATGACCGAAAGATCCTGAAACGGTTGAATGCCCTCATGTTCCAAGTGATCATGGTTGTGTGCTAGTCATAATATTTCTTCCTTCTGGATAAAGTTGACCAGACAGCACACAGCATCTCTGGGTCTCAATGTCTCTATCCCTTGTTTGGAGAGCTCTGTGGCACCTTTCCATTTCAACAGGGGCATCAGGCGGCCTACCCAGTAGAGTATTGAAGATGGCCCAGACAACTGATTGTAATTGTGGCCCTTCCACTGATTCCGGTATTCCTCTAACACGCAAATTGCGCCTGCGGCCTCTATTTCGGGGTTCTCCATGTGTGGGTGCATGTCTATCAGGTGGTGGGCATGAACACTGGTGACTCTTTGGACTTGCTGGATTGCGTCCCATGTGTCATGGCCTGCCGACTCCACGTGCTCCAAAAGATAGGCTATTGCTCTAATGTCAGTTTTCAGATCACGAGATTGCCGCGCACAAGGTGTTTTTGATGTCCATGGCAACCTGCTGGAGACCAGCTAGACACAATATGGGAGAGGAGTGTGAGTTAAGCATACCTGCAGCAGAGGCACCAGGGGAGACAGCAGTGGCAGCATAACTCAACACACTCCGGTCCGAGGCTTGAGACGCAGCCTGTGGATCAGCGTGCTGAACATCACTGGCATATGTCTTGGCTAAGCTGTGTAGATGGGTCCTGCTGGGACCGGGGGGGCTGACGTGCTGCTCCCAGTCATCTTCACACAGTAGGGTTATGTCAGGGCTGGGCTCAACCCTTCCTTCTCTGAACTGGCCGCTCAGCTGTCGGCTAATTGCCAGCTCCTTTCTCTCCACAGTGACTCAGCTGACTCGTCAATCCTGGCTACTTAAAGCCGTCCAGCTCACTTCATCTCTGCCTTCGCCTTTGATCACATCTCAGAGACTTCTCCTGCGTTCCTGTTGAAGACTTGCTCGGCTGACGTCCCTTCTGGCTCCTGATCCTGCTTGTTGTACTACTACATTGATCTCTGACTCTCTGACATTGGCTGACTACCCGATCTGGTTACTGAACTCTGGCTATGTATTGACTTCGCTTACTCTGTTTACCTTTTTATTATTATTAAACAAGTGTGATTAACTGTACTTCTGTCTCAGGTCTGATTCATGGTTTCTGACAGTAGGTGAAGGTCATGAATTCAGAAGATGCAGTCAGTCCACTTGTTGGTAATATTTTTTCCAGATTGGATGACCAGGACCACCGCATGGATCAGTTTGTCTTGGCTTTACAAAAGCTCCTGAGTCGCACGCCTCACCTGGAAACTTCCACTATGGCTGCTCCAGTACAACCTGTGTTGCAGGCCGTCCCTGCTGCTGCTCCAGTCTCTGTGCAGGCACCTGCCTCGAGTATTACCTCTATAATAGGCATGTCTGGTTCTGCTCCGCTTCCCCAGCGATTTGGGGGCGATCCAGTTCAATGCAGAGGGTTTCTCAACCAGGTTGAGATATACTTTGAGATGCCCCAGGCGTTTCCCACGGACAGAAGCAAAGTAGGTTTTGTGATATCTTTGCTTTCTCAGAGAGCCTTGGCCTGGGCAAACCCACTATGGGAGATGCAAAAACCCGTGGTCCTGAGTTACCCAGAGTTTGTGGCTTCCTTCAAAAGGGTATTTGACGTTCCCGCATGCTCCACTTCTGCTGCCAAGAGCCTCATGTCCATCAAATAGAGTATGAGAACTGTTGCCGATTACGCCATTGAATTCCGTGCTCTGGCAGCAGAGGTTGCTTAGAACAATGAGGCCCTCGTGGCTGCCTTCTCTCATGGTCTCTCGGATAACATCAAGGATTAGATAGCAGACCAAGATATACCCACTGAGCTGGAGAGGTTGATCACATTTGCCATCCTCATTGACTCCAGACTCAGAGAAAGACTCTCTTTTAAGGAGCGCTGGCGCAAGCCTCCTGTACATTTGTCTCTCATTCCTCCTGGTATTGAGTTGGCCTGTGAAGATGAACCCACGCCCTTGGGCTTCACGTGTCTCTCTGCCAATGAGAGAGCCCTTAGGAGGAGGGAGAGATTGTGCCTTTATTGTGGCCAGGCTGGTCACTTTTTGAAGTCTTGTCCTACCCATCCAGGGAACGCCCGAACCTTGAGGTCCTGTCACGCTACGCATCGTAAGCCATCACTCAGTCCATGACTTGCACGGGTGTCTGCTAATTTTATGCCGGCTTTTTTTTAACTGTTTTTATGGAGTATACTTCTTGTGACTCTGCCGTTTTTAAATAACAATAAATTCTAATATATACTACACCATCGGAGCCCCTCTTCTATTTTTACCCACCTCCCTTTGGGATAAGTGGGCTTATCACCCCCCTCAGGTGGATGAGTTGGTACATGCCAGGCCGGAGACGCACGGTATACCAGCAGGATCCGGACACCATTTATCCACAGTCCCCGCAGAGGGTAAAGTCTGCTTGCGTGTAAGACCTCGCCAGAAGGGAGGTCCACCATTGAGGGTAAGGGTCCACCTTTCAAAATGGTGGGATTCTATGAGAGCTTCTGTCTTCATACCCCCTCCCTCCCCATGTATTTGTGTAGTGTCTGACCTGTTGGAACCTGGATGGTTCCCTCGGCTTTTGTGAAGTGGTTATTCGTCTATGGGACTTTTCCTTCTGCCGTTCATCCTATGGACTACCCTTTTTCTTTTTTACAGCTGAAAAGTTCCTTATTTGAGGACTGTTTTATTTTTTCACTTATTTAGTGTGGGAAACTTCAAGGAGTGTAATGATATATGCTTTAAGCACATTTGCACATTTTCTCACTATATAGCATTTATTGACATTTTTTTGATGTATGTTTTGTTTTATTTGAATTGTAGGGATTTGGATTGTTTTCATTAAGATCCGTTCTGCACTTTTAATTTCTTGCACAGATTGAGAGTGTTTCAATATGAATTTCTATATTGATTATGAGCGCACGTTTTTTCTTTTACCCTGTCACGGACAGACCTTTGGTGGCGTTGTTTCGTCTCCAGTTTCCAAGAAAGATAAGCCTCTGGTTTCGGTTACCCTGTCTTGGGCTGAGTCATCCGTCGAGATACAGGCTCTAATAGACTCTGGGGCTGCAGGCCTGTTCATTGATGCTGCCATTGAATCGAAGCACTCGATTCCGCTGCAGCTGCGTGATACTCCACTTGCCATTGAGGCTCTTGACGGGAGACCTCTACAGCCTGCCCATGTGACTGTTCCGTTGTCCATGGTCGTAGGGGCCCTTCACCATGAGATAATCCAATTCCAAGTTATTTCCTCACCTAAGTTTCCGCTGGTTATTGGTTACAGAGGCACAACCCTTCTTTTGATTGGCTCCGTGCTGAGGTTCTGTCCTGGTCACCACAGTGCAGTGAGAGATGCTGCCAGAAGGTAGCCAAGGTCCTGTGCAAGTCTTCAATCTCCTCCCTGCCAGAGGAGTACCGCGATTTTAACAATGTCTTTGACAAAGGTCAAGCCGGTACTTTGCCTCCACAACGGTCGTATGATTGTGCAATTGACCTTCAACCTGGTGCCATACCCCCTAGTGACCGGGTTACCCTTTGTCGGTCTTGGAGGTTAAGGCCATGGAGGAATATGTTGCTGACGCACTTTCTCGGGGTTTCATCCGCAAATCCTCGTCTCCTGCTGGTGCTGGTTTCTTTTTTGTGAAGAAGAAGAGTGGTGAACTGAGCCCTTGTATCGATTATAGGGGTCTCAATCGTTTCACGATTAAGAATGCCTATCCCATTCCGTTGATTACGGAATTATTTGACAGCCTCATGGGAGCAACAGTTTTCACAAAGCTTGATTTGAGGGGGGCATACAATCTCGTCAGGATTAAGGAGGGCGACGAGCGGAAAACTGCGTTTAATACCAGATCAGCTCATTATGAGTATCTCGGAATGCCTTTTGGCCTTTGTAACGCTCTGGCAGCTTTCCAGGAATTCATTAACGATGTCCTCCGAGATTTGTTGCAGTTTTGTGTGGTGGTTTATCTCAATGATATCCTCATATTTTCCAAGTACCTGGAGAGTCACCACACAGATGTCTGTCGTGTGCTTCAGACACTAAGAGAGAACAATCTCTATTGTAAATTTGATAAGTGCAAATTCCATTGTGAACAGGTTAAATTCCATGTCATTTCCACTGCTGGTTTTTCGATAGACACAGTGAAACTTTCAGCGGTCCTACAGTGTCCTTGATCCATGGGTTTACGTCCTCTGCAGCATTTTCTTGGCTTTGCCAACTATTATCGGAATTTTATTCGTAGCTTCTCGTCTCTGGTCAAGCCCCTGACTGATATGACCAGGAAAGGGGGCAACCTACAGAGTTGGTCTCCGGAGTCCATTAAGGCCTTTAAGAGTCTTAAGGCTGCCTTTATTTCTGCTCCTGTGTTGACACACCCTGATCCTACATTGCCTTTTATCCTAGAAGTTGATGCTTCTGAGACTGGAGTTGGCGCCCTTCTGTCTCAACGTCCTAACTCTGAGTGCGCTATGCATCCGTGTGGCTACTTTTTCAAGAGATTGTCATTGGCAGAGTGCAATTACGAGATTGGTGACAGAGAGCTGTTGGCGATCATTTTAGCCCTAAAAGAATGGAGACATCTCCTTGAAGGTACCACTGTGCCGGTTCTCATTCTTACTGACCATAAGAATCTCACATTCTTGTCTGAGGCTAAGCGCCTCTCTCCCAGGAGGGCGTGATGGGCTCTTTTCTTGTCGAGTTTTAATTACATTGTCTCATTCTTACCCAGTACTAAGAATGTAAGGGCTGACGCCTTGTCACGACAATTTTCCTCCACTTCCAAGATGGAATTGGTTCCAGTTCCTGTGATTCCTCCTGATCGTATTCTGGCTACGGTTCGCACCAGTCTTACTTCTCTTTTTGGGTGACAAAATTCTCGCTGCTCAGGTCGAAGCTCCTTCTGAGAAACCTTGTGACCGCTGCTTCATTCCCGAGAGTCTCTGTACTGCTGTGCTCCAGACTTACCATTCTCCCAAGGCTGCTGGCCACCCTGGGAAGAATCAACTCTTTTGGGCCATTTCCCAACAATTCTGGTGGCCTATATGTTCCAAATAGGGGAATGGCTCTGTTCACAAACTGTAAAAAACGAAAAACCAACAAACCAAAATAACACCAAGAAAAATAAATGAATGAAAAATAATATGTGTATGTGGACAAAAAATGTGAAGTGTGCGCCAAAGTCCACAACAAGTGCAAGATTCTACATAGAACCCTGCAAGCTATTCCATGGCGTATATAGCATAGGGTGTAGATGTGCAAATCACTGGCATTGGTGAAAAGATGAAAAAAAGTGCATAATAAAAATATTAATAGAAAATACCATAAAAATCCCACTCATGTGCCCAGTAACATGAAAAATACATGTGAATTGACCAGATGTAAACAAACATTAATGCCCCTTCTGACATAAATCGTGAACAAGATGTGGGTATGTATTAGAAAGATGATCAAAAATTTTTTTTAGTGATAATAAATAAATAAATGCGGTCAAAAAGATATATGAAAAAATGCAACATAAAGTGTATGTACTGCAAACAATATCGTCCAATGTAAATTGTCCGATGAGTGACAGAAATTCCTCTCCACAGATGGTAGGTGTATTCAACAAATATGTAATCCCCAACGAATATTCAATAATGATGTGTCCGTGTCAAACAGGCCCCCTCTTGTGCTCTCACTCACCAGAGAGCCCAACCCCTGCAGGGGTGAAGGGCATAGATAGATCCTGTGGCCGGAATCCTGGACGCCCGAAATCCCCCTCTCAGGTTCAGCGAGCTCCTTCCCTCTGGGTCCACAGTGTTCTTAAGTAAGTATCCACCGGAAAAAAACAATATGTATGGAGAAACAAAGAATCCTCATAGTGTAAGTCCGTAAAAACTCAAAGTTTATTAGCCAAAAACTAGATATATAGGTTAAAAACGGGAGCTGACAATACTCCCCTGACAAGCAAATCCAAAAACAAATGGTATCTGGGGTAGCGAGGTGGCGGCGTGCGTTCCACCAACCTAACTACCGACCGGAAGTACAGAGTCAAGAACGTAGGAGCGACGTGTGCATACCGTATGACCACACCTTACGCGTTTCATCATCAAGACGTCATTTGAGGTGCCTCAGAAGACGTCTTGATGACGAAACACATAAGACGTGGTCATACGGTACGCACACGTCGCTCCTACGTTCTTGACTCTGTACTTCCGGTCGGTAGTTAGGTTGGTGGAACGCACGCCGCCACCTCGCTACCCCAGATACCATTCGATTTTGGATTTGCTTGTCAGGGGAGTATTGTCAGCTCCCGTTTTTAACCTATATATCTAGTTTTTGGCTAATAAACTTTGAGTTTTTACGGACTTACACTATTAGGATTCCTTGTTTCTCCATACATATTGTTTTTTTCCGGTGGATACTTACTTAAGAACACTGTGGACCCAGAGGGAAGGAGCTCGCTGAACCTGAGAGGGGGATTTCGGGCGTCCAGGATTCCGGCCACAGGATCTATCTATGCCCTTCACCCCTGCAGGGGTTGGACTCTCTGGTGAGTGAGGGCACAAGAGGGGGCCTGTTTGACACGGACACATCATTATTGAATATTCGTTGGGGATTACATATTTGTTGAATACACCTACCATCTGTGGAGAGGAATTTCCGTCACTCATTGGACAATTTACATTGGACGATATTGCTTGCAGTACATACACTATATGTTGCATTTTTTCATATATCTTTTTGACCGCATTTATTTATTTATTATCACTAAAAAAAATTTTTGATCATCTTTCTAATACATACCCACATCTTGTTCACGATTTATGTCAGAGGGGGCATTAATGTTTGTTTACATCTGGTCAATTCACATGTATTTTTCATGTTACTGGGCACATGAGTGGGATTTTTATGGTATTTTCTATTAATATTTTTATTATGCACTTTTTTTCATCTTTTCACCAATGCCAGTGATTTGCACATCTACACCCTATGCTATATACGCCATGGAGTAGCTTGCAGGGTTCTATGTAGAATCTTGCACTTGTTGTGGACTTTGGCGCACACTTCACATTTTTTGTCCACATACACATATTATTTTTCATTCATTTATTTTTCTTGGTGTTATTTTGGTTTGTTGGTTTTTAGTTTTTTACAGTTTGTGAACAGCGCCATTCCCCTATTTAGAACATATTGTATCACGTGGATTTCACTCCGGTGTTTCCAGTTTGCCTGGGGGGCTGCAGTTCCTTGGTGACACTGATCCTAAGCGCGGAATATCTGATTTCCAATTCTGGTGGCCTAGTCTACGTGCTGATGTAACCGCCTTCGTTGCTGCCTGTTGCTCAGAGTAAGACTCCACGACACCTTCCAGTGGGCTTCCTACAACCCATACCCAATAGAGAGAGGCCTTGGACCCACCTGTCTATGAATTTCATTGTGGAGTTACCTAACTCCAAGGGCAACACAGTTATCTCTATGGTGGTTGACTGGTTCTCGAAAATGTCATATTGAACTGGCTTCTATTTTTGCTCGGGAGATCTTCCGCTTACATGGGCTACCCAAGGTGATTGTCTCAGACAGGGGTAGTCAGTTTGTGTCCCGGTTCTGGCGAGCCTTTTGTGCACAGTTGGGTATTCAGCTTGCTTTCTCCTCTGCGTATCACCCGCAGTCTAATGGGGCCGCAGAACGAGCCAATCAGTCCTTGGAGCAATTCCTACGTTGCTATATTTCTGACCATCATAAAAACTGGTCAGACCTCTTACTATGGGCTGAGTTTGCTTACAATAGTGCCTTGAATTCAGCTTCCCATTTGTCCCTGTTTATGGCGAACTATGATTTCCAATCTTCCATGTTGCCTGCCTCGTTTGTTCCGCAGAGTATTCCTGCATTAGAGGAGCATCTCCGTGGCCTTCGTTCCACTTGGGCACAAGTCCAGGAGGCTTTGCGGCATGATAACGATAGGTACAGACTCCATGCTGACCGCAGACGCCTGCCTGTGCCTTCCTACCAGGTTGGGGACAGAGTATGGTTGTCGTCTCGCAACCTCCGACTTCGTGTTCCTTCTTTGAAGTTCGCACCTCGGTTTATTGGGCCTTTCCGTATCCTTCGCAGGATTAACCCAGTGGCTTACGTGTTGGACCTTCCTCCTAGTATGTGCATCTCTAATGTGTTTCATGTCTCCCTATTGAAACCTTTGGTCTGCAACCGCTTTACCTCCTCTGTGCCACGTCCTCACCCTATACAGATTGAGAACCATGAGGAGTATGAAGTACAATCCATTGTTGACTCCTGTAGGTTCTGTGGGTGCATACAGTACCTAGTGCATTGGAAGGGGTACAGTCCAGAGGAACGCTCTTGGGTCTCATCCTCAGACGTACATGCCCCTATCCTCCCCCGTGATTTCCATAGATTTTTTCCCTCAAGCCCGGTGGTCCTCCGAGGGGGAGGGGTCGTTGAGGAGGGGGTCCTGTCAGGGCTGGGCTCAGCCCTTCCTTCTGAGCTGGCCGCTCAGCTGTCGGCTAATTGCCAGCTCCTTTCTCTCCACAGTGACTCAGCTGTTGATGATCTGCTCATCAATCCTGGCTACTTAAAGCCGTCCAGCTCACTTCATCTCTGCCTTTGGCCACTTCTTAGAGACTTCTCCTGTGTTCCTGTTGAAGACTTGCTTGGCTGACATCCCTTCTGGCTCCTGATCCTGCTTGCTGTACTGCTAAGTTGATCTCTGGCTCTCTGACATTGGCATTGGCTGACTACCTGATCTGGTTACTGAACTCTGGCTATGTATTGACTACGCTTACTCTGTTTACCTTTTTATTATTATTAAACAAGTGTGATTAACTGTACTTCTGTCTCGGTCTGATTGATGGTTTCTGACAGGTTAAGTTTGTCCCGCTGATGATAGGCAAAACAGAAGCTCTAGATAGCGGAGCTCTCTGCCTATGCTGCCATCTTCCTCAGGTGCTAGGCCACGCCCCCTACCCAGTTTCTAAGTTTCACATAAGGGATGAGAAGTTCCAAAATACCCATAGGGATCCAATTAGAACGTCTTGGATTGGCTAGGAACGTGTGCTGCAAAAGTGTTCTCCAGGCTAACATGGAAGTCTGTGTGGTTAGAGGTAGGAGATTCAGATCCATTTTCTTCCAGGCATTTGCTAAAATCAATAAAAGTAGATTTTGAGTCCCCACTAGATATTTCTCAACTTCTACCCATAAAGCCTCAGAGTAGAGATGGAACCAATGTTTAATTGAGCTAGATGGGTGGTGATGTAATAGTCTTGAAGGTCCACTAGGCCTACACCTCCTACAGTAAATAAGATGTATATGAGAACACCTCGCTCTCTTTGGTTGCCAAATGTAGCGTTTGAGCAGCACCGTCAAGGAAAGTATAATTCCAGGCTTAAGGGGAATCAGTAGTGTATGGAATACAGAGTATTTTGAGAAGGATCATTATTTTAAATGTGGCTATTCTACCCGCCCAGATATTTCAAAGGGGGATAAGCGTCGGAGCTCTGTACGGATTTCTTCAATAAAGGGATTACAGTTGGCCTCCAATAGGGATGCTGTGGAGGATATCAAGACTATACCTAGATAAGGGATGCTGTGGTTGGGCCAGGAATAAGGTAGATGATTTGTGTACACCTAGGTCCAACATTTGACATTTTGTAAAGTTGACCTTGTAATAGGAAAGGGTGCTAAAATGCGTTAGAACCTGATCAGCGGCAGGTAGTGATAGAAGCAGGTTCTTTAAAAAAGGATCATGTCATCTGCAAATAAGTTAATGACGTGGGGTGTGGTGCACATGCGGAACCCAGATATTAAATAGAGGGTTTGTACGAATAACCACCATCATTGGCTCTATCATTAAGTTAAAAATCAATGTGGATAGCGGACAACCCTGGCATGTACCATTTGAGATCCCAAATGTCTTGGACAACAAGCCTAGGTATAGACCTGGGCAGACGGTCGAAGTTGGCATATAATTTCTCTAGCACTATTCGCATGTACTGCCAGTGAACTCTAACACCTTCTCTGCATCAATAAAGAGAAGCAGAAGGTGTTCGAGTCATCTCCATATGGTGCAGGATATTAATATTACATCTGGTAGCGTCTGCTGCATGTCTGTTTTTTGTGAAACCCATTTGGTCTGGCTTCACTAATGTAGGACAGTAGGAATAATCTCTATCAAGTGGTTCATCAGGAACTTGGCATAGATTTTCACATCCAAGTTTAACAAGGACATTGGTTGGAAGTTTGCTGGCATGGTAGGTTCTTTACCCGGTTTGGGAAGCGTAACCACATAAGCTCTCAGCATCTCATTGGGAACTGATCCATCAGACACTGTGTCTTGAAACATAGGCATTAGATTAGGTGAAAGAATTTGTTTAAAGAGCATGGGCTTAGCTTAAGGGGTTGCAGGGGTCACAATCGCAACCCCGACCCTAGCTCCAGGGGGCCCCTGCAGTCTCCCTGTCATATTATCATATCCTCTGCAAAATCCAGCTCCGATCTGCCCTAGGGCCCCACAGCCACGCTCCAGTACTGGGCTTCTACTTTGCCTTCCACAGACCACGCCCCTCGGTTCCCATTGGCTGGGGAGAAGCTGTGAGCCATTTCCTGAATGGAGAGGAGCACGAGGTGGGAACAGCCCAGGATGGGGAAGTGTCTGTGCTGTGTGCTGGCAACATGGAATGGTAACCGAGCTCAGCGAGGCAAGAGGAGAAGAGTGCCGTCCTGTAGCCACGATGGGACCGATGTCACTGGTCAGGTATGACACTGCTCAGTGTCTCCTAGTCACCAGCTGGGATTCTCTGTACCCCCCCACCCGGGGATGTCTGCTTACCCCACTTCCCTGACAACTGGGGAAAAGACACACCTCCAGGAGATGACCTTCCCAAATTGCTAAAACCAATCCCTTAATACCGCCTCAGGGGGGTCCCTGAAGGGCTGCAGGCTCCAGATTTTGTGTCACATGGCTTTGCCTTCCCAGATCTAAGTTTGGAGGGTGTAGTTGTGCCAAAAAGGACTGAATTGAAGCTTCTGAGGATTGAGGTGTAGAGGAATCCTCTTTCAGGTTTTATAGGTGTGACGGATCCTATCCCACACTCCACTGAGTGCTTCTGTCAGTAATACTGCTTCCTCCAGTCTGACCATTAGAGAGATATATTCTTATAGCTGCATTGAATACAAGTCTAGAGGAAAATAGCTTGTAAAATCTTGAATGCTTTATTAGACAGAACAGCCTTTTTATACACATTTAACACAAGGGGTTAGATAACGAGGTAGGGCTGAATCATGGATACTCCCCCCCTCCCCTCTAGCAAGACCTTAAAAGACAATTATATAATAACATGTTAATTAGCACGACACTTAAGGCAGCCCAGGTGACCAGACAGTTCGTCTCCGCAGGTCAATGTGATCAGCTCTTTCAAGAATCATGTATTGTTCAGAATTAACAACCAAATAACAGGGTGAATGTGGACAGAAAAAGGTCATTGCAGCCAGTGTCCGCGACGATAGGGAACTATAATAATGCACAAAAGCGTCTGCTATGGCTTGTGGATTTAAAAGTTTTTATCAAGAGGGTTGAGAAGGTATGGAATTAGAGCTTTAGCTCTTTTGTGCTTTAATCCTATTCACTAAAAATGTATTTGTCTTGTTGTGGTGGGCGTTAAGGTTCAATCTGAGACACTTAAGAAGTCTATTGTAGCGATCACCCAACAGCTCCCTTAGTGCAGTGCATAGAGTAAATAAAGAGGTGGCTGTAGCATCAGAAGGGGACACCTTGCTCTGGAGGTCAAATTTATAAATTTCAGGAAGCAGTTTAGTAAGACGTGAATTGTATTTTTTTTTAGCCTTAGAGCTCACTAGTGCCTCTTATAAAGGCCCTGTGAGCATTCCACAGCATGAAAGACTGTCTGGTAAGGTCATTATCTGAAAAAAAAAAATTGAGATGCTAAAGAATAGTGGGTTAGTTGGCAGAGGATTGCAAAATAGAATTATTGCAGTGCCATGCAGAATTGGGAGAGCAGGGGTCCTTCTCCTCTAAGGTGATGGAGCTAACAGCATGGTCTGACCATGTAATGTCATGTATTATGGCGGAGGACACCTACTGTAGCACCCACTTGTCCACAATAAATAAGACAATACAAGAATAGCTGTTGTGCCCGGCGGAATGAAATGTAAATTCCTTCTCATTGGTGTGTTTGCATCGCCAAACCTCATAAATCCTCCCTGTGTAAAAAGTCACCCAGGGAAGGGCCCTGATATCTCACCAATGAGGTGGAATCTAAAGTGGAGTGTGGCACCACAAAAAGCATCAAAGGGTTATTTATTTGCAAACAACAAAATGAAAAATCTAATGGAGATAAAAGCGCTCATCTACATGACTACATGTCATCTAGTCATGGTTACATTTTTGGATGAGAGTTTTTACCTCCATTACATTGTGAGTTACAATTCTGTTGTTTCCAAATAAATAACTCTTTGATGCTACACTTAGAAGGGCGCTGCAATCTTACAAAGTGTCTGTGCTATAAATTACTTAAAATTGAATATTATAAAGTACATCCATTAATCTGCCATGAAAGTGAATCTACTGCCACCTCTTTGCCTCTACTGCTGTGCACCTTCACCCACCAGGCGAACACACAAGCTGCTTAACAGAGCCAGAGGCCTTGCATTAAGACCATACATGCTTGTAAGTATCCCACCAGCAACTAATACAAAGGCCAAACAATACTTCTACAATTACTGCTCCTTAATCCAGCAGCCGAATGGCTACATACATCCGCTGATCGCTGCTTAGCAAGTCATGACAGCCAGGCTCAGAGTTGGAATATAAGAGATAGAACACTCCAAAGTGCATTACCCAATACATTTAATACATTTTATTAACATAAATTGCACTTATTGTACAATGAAGTAAAAGAACCAAGCATCAGATTAGAAAGTTTGCACTCCGCTCTGGAGTTGGTTTTGGCAGTGACGTCATCGCATACGGCTTTGTCTGTTTACATCTGCCTACCTCTGGTTCTGATCATTCCCACTAGAAAATACAGAAAATGACTCTGTCCTGTTCCATTTAGGCAGAGCAGATCTGAGGTATCTGGGGGTAAGCAGACGGTGGAGTCTGTCTACTCCTGGATGCCCATAGAGCAGAGCAGGCTCTGCCCATGTCTGCTCTGCAGCTACTGAGCTGACACGGATGTGTCATCCGCCAGCTTTGCTCCGATCAGCAGGGGATCAGCTTACAGATCTCCTGCTGATCGCAGCAGAATCTACCCCGAGAGGAAGGGACAGGGGCATAACTATAGGGGGCGCAGGAGTCACGTCCGTGACTGGGCCCTGTGCTGCAGGGGGCCTGCGCGGCCCCCCTCTATATATGGCCGGCCACAGCATAGGCAGCTAGAGGGTGACTAGCAGAGCTCTATACTGGAATACCGCACTGGCTGTTTTTTAGTTGTGCATTCCCCGCAAGACCTGTGTCCTCAGCCAGCTCTTCTGACTCCCCCTCTTCTGCACCATGCAGCGCTGCTCAGTCCAGTGTTTGTCCTCCCCAGCCAGAGTCCCGCCTCCTGAGTCCGGTTCACTGCACTGCATGTTTCTCCTGGGCAAACAAACTTTAAGCACACAGATGCAGAGAGCCGGCTTCCCGGAAGACATGGCAGGCTTGTCTGCCAGCCCTCCTCCTCCCCCCGTCATACACAGATAATGACAGATCTTTCTGGGAGATATGCAGATCCCCCATCTAGCACGCTGGAGGGAGCCCAGGCCACAATGAATAAGTGCCCGGCCTGCAGCTTGGTCATAGTGAGTGAGATGACCCCATCCCCCACACACCATCGCATACCCCCCTCCATCTCCCCTGGGGACAGGGACCCCATCTCCCCTGGGGACATGGCCCATGTCTCCCCAGAGGACAGGGCCCCAATTTCTCTTGGGGACAGGGACCCCATCTCCCATGGGCACAGGGCCCCCTTCTCACCTGGGAACAGGGACCCCATCTCACCTGGGGCAGGAACCCCACCTGCCCTGGGGAAAAGGATCCCATCCCTCCTGGCCTGGGGACAGGAAACCCATCTCTCCTGGCAATGGGGACTCCATCTTACCTAGGGACCCTATCTTCCCTGGGGATTAGAACCCCACCTCCCCTAAGAACAGGAACCCCATTTATAGACCATGCTGGCTGACAGGGCTGGCGTCATCCACCCTAGGGTGCCAGGATGGAGGAGGGGGCAGAACACACAGAGGAAATCTGAATCTTCAGCCATTTAGGGGGTGTACCAGCAGGGGTCACTGGACACCAAGGGGGGGGTACAGCAGAACCAGCATGGGGAGGTTGGAGGACAGACAGGGGGCTAGCAGTACCAGTATGGGGTGGTTGGAGGATGGGGGGTACAGCAGTACCAGCGTGGGGTCACTGGAGATGGTGGTGGGTACAGCAGTACCAGCAAGGTGTGCTCTCCAGCCCCTGTGTGCTCTTTTCTGGACTCCCTCGTCGGCTCGGCCAGGTTCCCTCATCCGCTCTCCTACTGGCTGCGGCCAGGGATCTGTCAGGACGGAGAGTGGGAAATGGGCTGGTAAATGTGCTGGGAATCTATCAGATCCACCAACAGCCGCTCCCCTGGAAACCCTCACAGGTCCAGACAAACCAAGAAAAAGAAACCCTCTACAAAAAGACAAGAAGAGGTAGTAGGAAACACAAATGCCACGAACAACACACGCTATATGCTGCGGGAGAAGATGCTGAGGAAGTAAAACACAGTGTGATTGATTTGTCCAAAAAACAACTGAGCACAGAAGAGATCAGCCTTTTGGCCAAAGGTTTGAACTTTTGTCCTAGCAGACATTTCAACCTTTTTGAAACAATTTTGGACATTAACAAATTTTCAAGGACTTTAACTCTTAGGAAACATGTTTTTGATTGTGCAGTGGATGAACCCAATGAGTCTGTAGACAGCTGTGACACAGGTGAGTCCCCTCCTTCACCCATACTATTTGCTGATAACTGTGCTTTACAGGATCTAACTGATTTGGCACATGAGTCAGATTCTTGTCCTCCAAATCCCATGGATGTTCACATTGAAATCTCCAGGGGTAGATCAGATTTTTATCCGGTGGCGGCCAGAGGTAAGAATCTTGACTCATTCCAAAAAATGGTGGAGGGGGACTTGGTACAACTGGCTCACAGCTGCAGCAGAAAGAAATTTGCACAGGACAATCTGTCCGTCAAAGAGAGACAAGCCTTTAAGAGGCTCTCCGCTGACGACCAAATTGTCATCAGAAACACAGATAAGGGGGGTATGGTGGAAGTTTTAGATGTAGAAGTTTACAAAAAAGAAGCTCTGCGTCAACTATCTGACATACACACATACCAGAAACTACCTCCAACCCCACTATTTCTTTCAAAAACACACTCTCCACACTCATAAATAGAGCCGTACAAATGGGTATATTTACTCCTAGGGAGAAAGAATTTCTTATTCCAGAATGCCCCATAACACCAATATTCCATCACTTACCAAAGATCCACAAGGGGTTAAATCCCCTTACAGGTCGACCTATAGTGGCGGGGATAGGAGAGTGGGTAGACTCTCATTTACAACCAATAGCCACCAGTCTCCCTGGTTACATAAAAGACACAAATGATTTATTGAACAAACTGCAAGACATTAAATGGGAAGACAATTATAGATGGATCAGCTGTGATGTATCTAGTTTGTACTCCAGTATCCCACATCACCTGGGGATCCAGGCAGTCACTTATTTTCTTAGAAAAACAGGCAAACTCTCTTTGATTTTACAAGAGTTTATTGTACAAGCCCTGGAGTATCTTTTAACACATCATTTTTTTATGTTTGACGGGGACTATTTTCTCCAGAAATGCGGGGCCTCTATGGGAGCCAAATTTTCCCCCTCACTGGCCAATATTTATATGGGCTGGTGGGAGAGGTCCCGCATTTTTGGACCAAATAGTCCCCGCTGCAAAGATACTGTCTTTTTCTGTCGCTTTATAGACGACCTGTTATTCATTACATCAGATAGAGAAGCTAATTTGGATATCTGGCTGGCATATTTCAATAACAACCTATTAAATTTAAAATTTACGGGAAATCTGCAATCCAGATCCATAGAATTCCTTGATGTGCAACTGGCGGGGTCCGGTGATACGATTCAATCCAGTCTGTACAGAAAACCTCTCAGTGGCAACACTCTGTAGCTCTCCTGAATCTTTTGAAGCTGAAGCCAAAAGCATGGCAAACAGGTTTAAAGCTCGAGGCTATAAAGAAACATCAGTACAAAAAGCACTCAATACAGTAAGGTCCATCCCAAGACCTTTACTTGTAAAGAAAAAAACAGTTAGAAACACTCAACAGAGAAGGGATATGTCCCCTAGAATCCCGTTTTTTTTTACCCCATACAGCTCTGAATTTAATACAATCAAGAAAATTATCATGAAACACCTTCCTGTTTTGTATAATGACCCTATATATAACAACATCCTCTCTAAAGGGATCAAGGTTGTATCCCGCAGAGCACCTACATTGGGACGCTCATTGTCTCCCAGTTTGTTCTCAATCAAACGAACCAAATCCAACTGGCTCAATTTCACAGGTAATTTCAGGTGTGGAATAAAAACTTGTAACTACTGCAGGTACATTAAAACGGGTCAACTCATAAAATCTTGCAGCAATCAAAAAGAATTCTCGATCCCCGTGTTTATCAATTGTAACACCAAATTTGTGGTATATGTTATTACATGCACCAGTTGCCAGGTACAATATGTTGGACGCACAACACGGCGTCTCAGAGACAGGTTACATGATCACCTGTACAACATTGAGAAGGAGATCTTAACTAATGTATCAAAGCACTGGGTTTACACACACCACAAAGACACTTCCAGTCTTACTATTCAGGGCATTGAGAAAATTATCACACCGGTGAGAGGAGGTGACAGATTCCAGCTACTGTGCAAACGAGAAGTCCTTTGGATATTCTCGTTGAACTTTTTCCTTGATCATACATCCACATTCTTTTTGGTGGATGATGGAGCAAAAAACATATAGGGACACATATTAATATATCAGTTCCTCTTTTACACATATCCCCAGTAATTGATCCATTTTATTGGGCCACACATCTTTCCATTCATACGAGCAAATGACTAGTGATATACATATATGCTTTCATCAAAAAAGAAACAATTTACTATATCTTTCACATTCACTGTCACTTGAACCTCGTTTCTAATTAGACATTATTGTTTGATGGTAGCTATAGGTAGACCATAACACCAACTTTGCATAAATGTTTTTCACCACATGCGTATATGGTTCATTACCTTCTTTGCAAAGTTCCCATGTGTTTTCAGTTGATTTAAGAGCTGTGGTCTTCAAATAGGTAGATCAGTTGTTTATTTCACATAGTAATTGGTTTAGTGAGATTGCTACTTATCCATTGATATAAACACATATATTGGATGAACCTGTAATATGGTCACTACCAATATTATACTATGTATAGAAAAAATAGTGACAGGTGCGCAAACATTGCATTTTGTCCCATTTTTATCTACCTCATACAGTTCTGCCCATGCACTTGAAGACAATTCATCGAGAGATGTGATTGCTTCAAAGAAAGACGTTCAGCAACGTTAACGTTGTTGCTAGATTGGGATGAATGCATCCCATACGGAGTGATGCAAGGTTTTAAATGAGCACTTTTGTGAAGCTGGAGTGGCGGGGTTATTAGTGAGTGATAAGCTTCACAATCCCTTATGTGGGGTTATTAGTGAGTGATAATTTTCACAATCCTTTATGTGTTGCAAAGATTAATATTCACACATGTAGGAATTGAAGTAAAAGTACTTATTCACACATATATTCCTGCAAATCAGGAGACTATTGGTCGCATCATCACGACAGGACGCTAGTTTTCTGCTCAGCTTCCAATTTACACACGTTATCACGTTTTTTGAAAGTTGAAATCATCGTGTATATACATATACACATATATATAAAGAATTGCTTTTTATTATTATTTTTATTTTTATTTATATATTGTTTAATTTTTTGTATATATATATATATGCACCACACACACATATTTAGCCTTTTCTTATAGACACCGATAGTGTTGTTGGATACACATTTTTTTACCACATAGATCTAATTCTCACTTTATACACCATTTACATTATACCGCAGCCACCAGCTCACATAGTTTGCCCATACTTGCGCCTATCCGTATGACAATTTATACAATTTATACGTTTGAACGCCGAATGCCAGCACCCATCTCATTCTTGTGGTTTTGGAAAAGAACAAATATGTTTTTTCGAAAACCTTGAAAAGATTTTTTATCATTTATATATGTTGATATTTGTCAATATGAACACATTTTGTTTATGCATTTAAGTCTTCATTAGTGATTCCACTATAGGACGCACATCCAATCACATCTATGCCAAAAAAGACCCCACACAGACTAACGATCAGCTGTTTAGAATCAGATAATCAACATGTAGTCATGTGGTAGACAAATTATGTGTATATAAGTGGTGATCACCTTTGTACAAACCAGCTATGAGTAAGCGCTCTATGGGAGCGTGAAACGCGTTAGCGGTTATGCTGCATTATTCCAACAAAGCCATGTACGGATTTTAATCATGTTATTACTTTTTCAATAAAGAGGATTTTATTTTTCACTTTTCCAATCCGGAGTGCGGCTGTCCAGATTTTTCCATCACACACATACCATTGGAATAGCAATTGCCGGCACATGGGGCTCTCACAATCATCCACACAGCGGAGGACGGGAAGCTTGAACCCAGTCACCTAGAGCGGTGGTAACCATTTTACTTATTTTTCTGAATTGAGAGCCAGTGATCTGTACTGATCATTGACTCTGTCCATTCAAGACTGTGGCATATAGTAAACTGCGTTTACTATGTTTCAGTTTATGAATGGACAGGAAGCTCTATACAGAGTTATTCTTGTCTATTCATTCTATGTAGCTGAGGCTGCAGAGAAGGAGATTGGTGGCTGTGTCCTCAGTCTTCCTCTTTGTCTCAAAGGTGGAACATCATAGGTCTGTTTATACCTGTGATATATTTAACCAAAGTCCCCCAACGGGGCTCCTGAAAAATTGTAAAAAATAAAAAACGATTGATACCAGTGGCGGAACTACAGGGCTTACAAAGGTGGTACCTGTGAACGGGCTCTGGAGTTCCACCACCAGACTCGGAGGGAAGGGCCCTGGCTGGGGTTCAGGGGGGCCCTTCCTGGTTTCTTGCACCGGGGCCCTTCATGGTTTCTTGCACCGGGGCCCTGAAGATTCTAGTTACACCACAGGAAAGGGGCCAAAGTGCTAAAGCCTAGGTTTTTGTGGAAACACTTCTTTTGTTTGTTTGGTTTGCAGTTGTAATGATTGCAGCCTGGTTGAAACCCCAAAATGCTGGGTGGTCTCACGCTACCAACACAAACCCCAATCGGACTTGTGTAACTCATGAGATAGTAAAATTGAGGCTACTACAGAAGAGGTAATGTACTAAATGATCAGACAGGGAGTAACTAACTTGCGATTTACTAAACATGTGCTAAAAAGATGCAATATTGCAAAAAAGGTTCACGGTGGCAAAAAACATGAATAAACACCAGAATAATGAAAGCTGCACAAATAGGGACTCTTCACAGCAAAGTTTCTGCGACTCAATCGGGATGACATATGCCTGCATAGCATAGTCTACATAAGAATCTCTTACAATAAAGAGTCAATATGAGAATCACTACTTCAATAAAATAGTTCAGAACATAGCTATTGCAATTTATCCTATTAAACAGTGTTTCTCATAGTAAAGTTCAGGGTTTTTTGGTAAAACAGGTGAACAGCTGGAGGTATCCAAGACCCAGGGATAAAAGTGCCACCCAACTAGATCTGGAGTACTATGGTAGCAGTCTGGCAGGGGCTCTCAATAGCTTCTGGAGAAGCTGTGTGCTATTAGTCGCCTACATTGGTGTCCGTATGCTGGTTTTGACAGTGGAGGGCCTTTCAACTGGCTGCAGATCTTCTGTCTCATCAGGTGTGGGCTCTCTAAACTGCATAGAGAGCAAAGCCGAGGAACTTCCATCCAGGAATCCAGGCCCTAGTAGAGTTGAAGATGCCTGTGCCTGCATCTGGGAATGATTAAATAGGCACACTGCGACACTACCTTTACAAGCAAGGTAACCCACCACAAGGTTATTTATTTGCTGTTGCTGATAAAAGAGAACTGGGTAGAAGGAGTCCTTTATACAGGACAAAGGGAAAGTGGAAGAAAGAAATGTTTCAGCTGCAGGTGCAGGATATCTCTTTGCATAGAACATAAGAATTAAGGAAGCAAACATGTAATGTTGTTCGGAAAGTTAATATTAGGAAAATTGTTGAATGGAATGTAGTACAAATTTGTCTTACATGTCTTATGTTATTTTTTACAGGTGTTGGCTACACTGTGATATTAATAGCACTCTATGTGGGCTTCTACTACAATGTCATCATTGCATGGTCATTATACTATCTGGCATCTTCCTTCACCTCTGAGCTTCCTTGGACCACATGTGGGAATGTGTGGAACACTCCAAATTGCACTGACCCAACTCTTCTCAATGCTTCTTTTTTTGGAAATGGAACAAAATACTCAAAGTACAAATTAACTCCAGCTACACAGTTTTATGAGTAAGTTTTCTTTAAAGAGATATATTTATACTGTGTGTCCTTTTTTGCCATTTAGTACAGATTTCAAGATAATAAAACTTTACTGCATATCATGTCACCATCCCAAAGCTGATATGAACAGATGGCTGTCTGACTTTCCAAGGAAAGATACACAGACATATGCATAAAGTGTTGACGTTTTAAGTCTCACGGAGTACAATGTGCTATGGAAAGCCTTGTGCTTTGCTTAGTATTACATTAAATTAAATACTGTGTTAACCACTTGAAGACCAGGCCTTTTCTGGAACTTTTTGTTTACAAGTTTAAAATAGTATTTTTTGCTATAAAATTACTTACCCCCCAAAATTATATTTTCTTTTTTAGCAGAGACCCTAGACAATAAAATGGCAATGGTTGCAATATTTTTTGTCACACGGTATTTGCGCAGCGGTTGTTCAAATGCAATATTTTTGGAAAAAATACACTTTAATGAATTAAAAAAAAAAAACGCAATAGTTACCCCAATTTTTTTGTATAATGTGAAAGATGATGTTATGCCGAGTAAATAGATACTTACATATCATGCTTTAAAATTGCACACACTGGTGGAATGGGGACAAACTACGGTACTTAGGGAAGAGAATGAAGAAAGGAGGCTGGGGGTGGACTTTAATGGTACCGTAAAACAGGAAAGGTAATAGTCTCAGATAGAGATTTTAAGTTTTTATTACAAATATATATATATATATATATAAAGAGAAATATATACAAATATTTTTTTAAAGAAAAATATGACAAGCAAAGAACATTTGCTCTTTAGTCACATATTGTGGCATCTTATTACAGTACTACCATCTATGTATTGCTTGCTCTACATGTTTTGCGGATGAGGTCTACCACTTCTTCCGGAGCTTTATAGTACATATACAGATATGCAATGCTTTATAGAGCGATTATCATATGACTATGAATAAAGGGAAAAACATACATTAATCATATAATATATCTCAAATTTCATATACATTAAGATAGAAATGAAGATACATTATATATCTGCTGTAGGAACCCTATGGGTGAAGCTCTTACCACAAAGTGCTGCAGTGCAGGCGGCCCAAAGGAGGATGGCCTGCCCCGGAGAGCCTGGGAGTCTCTCATACAGAATATAGCACCAATATTGGTCTAACTAAAAAATAGTGAATTCAATCATAATGGTTAATTGCAAGGTGCTAAATAACGACGTTATAAGTGTTCATACCAAAACCTTGGCTGAATCAGGGGGACTCAAAAATCCCAGTAAGGGGATTCTCTATCAGATGTTGGGAAGTCTGTAGAGAAGTGTACATGGGTAAATGGGTAACTATCTAATCCCATAAAGACATAGTTCATAATTTGTAAAAAATGGGAGAGTGTACCCCTATATGCTGTACCTTGTGCCGTAGGTAGGTTGCATCAGTACGTATACAGATACGCGAATAGTGTATGCAAAAGTTTTTGGGAATATCTAAAGCCAAAAAGAAGGAGAAAACGAAGATTGGTTCCATATGTCTAGTATAGAAAAAGATGTCTTACCTTTCAAAAGGCTAAAAATTGGTGCTGCATAAATGAGATGCAAAGGAGATGTACAGTTACATCAGTCTGTGTTTATGTAAGCAAGGGGAAACCCCCCTACAGTAAAATAAAGATTGGTCATGTGATCACAATCTCGGTTCTGAAATTAGGTATTTGCATCATTTATTTTTATAAATCACACACAGAGGGGGACACTGCAATAGGAGGCAGTGCTGATGGTGCAAACAGCTTAGAGTGGCTTAACAGCCACTTTAAAGCAGAACCAGTGACAGAACTACCAGGGTCACAAAGGTCGCACTTGCGACAGGCCCTGACAGTCCATCACTGTTGGGGGGGGGGGCCCAGTGGGGTTGGTAGCCACAGGTCTCTGAGCTGAGAGCGTCTCTCTCTTATAGAGCTCAGAGCCTGCACTGACAGTTCCCCCTCCCTCCCCCCTCACACGGATGGGAGATGAAAGAGCCGATCAGCTCCTTCTCCTCCCACCCCTCCCCTCCTGTGTGCACTGTGGGAGTTGTAAAGCTAAGCAGCTGAATTTGATCATTCAGCTGCTGAGCTTCACACTTCCCCCCCCCCGCACTGATAGGCGGCATTAATAAACACTGATAGGTGGCACTGATAGGCAGCATTGATGAGCACTGATTGGCTGCACTGATTGGGCTGAACTGATAATCAGAGCACTGATGATCAGTACCCTGACTATTAATGTAAACAATGTACTGACAGCCTTGGGAGGAAAGGACTGCTGATAACCTGCAAGTCTGTTTACATGTGATCAGCTGACATCACATGGTAAAGGGCGGGTGTGATTGGCCCTTTACCGTGATCTGTGTTTAGACACAGAAGTCAGAGTGTGCTGGATGCATGTGCCATGGGGGCACATGGAAGGCAGGGTTCTGCGAGGATGTCCATGGACGACCTCCCAGAACTGGAAGGCCGTGGTTCAGATGGAAGGGAGGACCTTCATGGTTTCTTGCAACGGGGCTCTGAATGTTCTGGTTATGCCTCTGAGCAGAACTAAACTGCAGCTGAGCACCACAAACTGAAAACACTATTTAATTCATTTTCAAAACAAACTCACCCATATATCTATGTCCCAATGCTTTATGCAGTTGAGAAATCATTTTGACACCCCCCATCCAACATTTCTAGCTGTGGTCAAGTTTATTAAGGGCAGGTAATTAATGTAGCACTTGCTTCGTAGAATCCATCTGCCCTTAGGCAAGGCCTGCATGCTGATGTTGTGCTAGGGTGAGGAAAACTTCTCTGACATAATTTTGGCCTAGGCCAGAAATCGGGAAGCAACTGAAGAAATGTAAAAAAGATTTCAATAAGTAAATGTAATAAACTTTCCTATCTTTTTACTAATGCTAGTAGCATAAGCATCAAAACGAGTTAATGTTGATTGAGAGGGTTTAGTTCCACTTTAAAAATCAAATAGGATCTTGCAGCTACAAAGTCAGACCTTTAATATTTTCCAACTCCCCATCTCCAAAGCATTGTGAAAGCCCTAATAAGGAGAGAAATGGAGAAATGTGCGTTGGTGGGGAGATTACACCATTTTCTGTCTATGTTTTCACTTATTATATCAAATATCTTAGGTATAGTTAAACAGACACTTATACAGGCTGTATGTTTTGTTTACAGACTTGTCTTGTACACCACTCAAATAGATAAGCAATACAAGCCACAACTGGTCACAGGCTTCATAGAAGCAATATAACTCTATAAAGAGTAGTCTCAGCAGACATATACTTCAGGAAGCAGAATTCCATTTAAAGTGTAACACATTCTAAGACTGGAATGAAACAGTAGGAGGCAAGAACATGTAAAAATGTAGGGTTGGCAGAAATTGCCTAGACCTTGCTGTGAGAGTCCCCATGTGTAAGAATCTTGTAGATAATGAAAGGTACACTCCTCCTCTAAGTAAGATTTCTGTTTTGTTTGGACCAATCCGTTAAAATCTTGTCAATTGTTAATCTTTAAAAAAAAATGTTTTTTTGCTTTCTTTAAATAATCTTTAAAAAGTGAAAAGCAGAATGTGTGTAAGTTATTCACCACTTCCAGCTGTTATCTAGATAATAAGAAAAGGCTGTTTTTCCAGGAAATCTCCTTATGTTACGTTATGTTTTACCATAGACGTGAAGTGCTGCATCTGCATGAAAGTGCTGGAATTCATGACCTTGGCCTCCCACGATGGCAGTTAACTTTGTGTCTTTTTGCTGTTCTCATAGTCCTATTTTTCAGCTTATGGAAAGGAGTAAAGACATCAGGAAAAGTGAGTACATTTTTAAAAGCAACTTACAATGTATAATTCCAAAATCAAATTTCCTAAATTCTCAGAACTAGAAAAAAGCCACTGAAGTTTGGTAAAAGTTGCCTCTTATAATTTGTTAAAAGTAAAGCTGCTGATTTCCCTTCTTTTTTTTGGTATTTGGGGACAGATTACTACAGAGGCTTTTCAGCGTCTCAGTGCAATGTATCTTGCTTTCTCTCATTTTTATTTTTTTGTGATAAAATCGTACCCACTAGAGTAGAGCATTGTTTCCAGTGAATAAGGCTCCATTCACACTTGTGCGACTTGTCATGCGACTTTGGACCCCAAGGTTGTATGGCAAGTCGCACCCCAAGTTTCCCTATGATAACCGTTCATATCTGTGTGACTTGAGGTCCATATACCTAAATGTAAACCCTCATAAAAGTCGCACTTGCATTATATAGATGTTATTTGGGTGCGGCTGGTGTGTAACTTGTGAAAAGAATGCTGGCAATAAAAAAAACAAAAAAGAAAAAAACTGCGTGCCCCCCTTCAGTGCATATTAGGCCTTTCGAGTTAGGTATAGATTTTAGGGGAACCTCATGCCAAAATGTTTTTAGAAAATTGGCATGGGGCCCCCAAAATCCATACCAGACCCTTATACGAGTATGCAGCCTGGCAGGTCAGGAAAAGGGGGGGACGAGCAAGTGCCTCTCTCCTGAACAACACCAGGCCACAAGCTCTTCACATGCCCCCCAAAGCATGTTGATGGGGACAAGGGCCTCTTCTCCACATCCATGGCTGTGGTTGTGGGGGTCTGCAGGAAAGGGGCTTATTGGAATCTGGAAGCCCCCTTTAACAAGCCAAATCACACAATTTTTAAGTCGCACAAGTGTGAACTTATAAGCTCCATAAGTTTGCCTTGTGGAATGAACTCTGAAGTACAAGTACTGCATGGGACTACAAAGTAGGCAGCAGGCTCTTCAAATGTAATAAGTAAATATGGATATATGATATGTATATATGATGATAAATTATCCATAGACATGCTAACATACATTGACATAGTTACTTACAACAATTTGACTACTTTTAAATGTTGTTCAAAAAAATTGAATGATCTTTTCTTTAAAGCTGAACTTCAGGCAGGCAGAGGCCTCACCAGCCTGGGGCAACAGGGGACACTGACCCCCCAATATCATACTGGGGCCCCCCCATGTGCCCCCCCAACAGGGCCCGACTGGCCACTTTGGATCTATGCTGGTGCGCGCTCTCCTCCCCTCCCTCCTTCCACTCACAGGCACAGAGGGAGACCGCTGTGTCACAGAGCTGTGAAATCATGTTCTGCCGTGCTATGACAAAAGTCCCACCTTCCCCCTAGACCAGCTCGTGTGATAGATGCAGTGTTCTGTCTATCACAAGAGCTGATCTAGGGGGAGGGTGGGACTTTTGTCATAGCACGGCAGAACATGATTTCACAGCTCCGTGACACAGCGCTAAGGCTGCAACTATTGTGAGGCTGTCATGAGGGCACAGAGGCTACAATGAGGGCACGGTAAGGTGACAATGAGATGGGCACAGTGAGACTGCAATGAGATGGGCACAGTAAGGCGGCAATGAGATGGGCACAGTAAGGCGGCAATGAGATGGGCACAGTAGGACTGCAATGAGGGCATGGTGAGGCTGCAATGAGGGCATAGTAGGGCAGCAATGATGGGCACGGTGAGGCTTCAATGAGGGCACAGTGAGGCTGCAATGAGATGGGCACAGTAAGGTTGCAATGAGATGGGCACAGTAAGGTGGCAATGATGAGCACGGTGAGGCTGCAATAATGGGCACAGTAAGGCTGCAATGATGGTGAGGCTGCAATCAGGGCACGGTAAGGCGGCAATGATGGCCACAGTAAGGCTGCAATGAGGGCACAGTAAGGAGGCAATGATGGGCACAGTAAGGAGGCAATGATGGGCACAGTGAAGCTGCAATGATGGGCACAGTAAGGCTGCAATGATGGTGAGGTCGGCAATGAGGGCACAGTAAGGCGGCAATGATGGTCACAGTAAGGCTGCAATGAGGGCACAGTAAGGCGGCAATGATGGATACAGTAGGGCGGCAATGATGGGCACGCTGAGGCTGAAATGATGGGCAAGATGAGGCTGAAATGATGGGCACGGCAAGGCGGCAATAATGGGCACAGTAAGGCTGCAATGAGGGCACAGTGAGGCTGCAATGAGGGCACAGTGAGGCTGCAATAAGATGGGCACGGTGAGGCTGCAATGAGATGGGCACGGTGAGGCTGCAATGAGATGGGCACGGTGAGGCTGCAATGCGGGCACAGTAAGGCGGCAATGAGATGGGCACGGTGAGGCTGCAATGAGGGCACAGTAAGGCAGAAATGATGGGCACAGTAAGGCGTAAATGATGGGTACAGCAAGACGGCAATGATGGGCACAGTAAGGCGGCAATGATGGGCAGAATAAGGCGGCAATGATGGGCACAGTAAGGCGGCAATGATGGGCACAGTAAGGCGGCAATGCTTTGTCCGTGCTGCAGCCCCTCCCTCTTCCTCTCCCACATTTTGATTACAGTTCCAGGAAGAGGAAGCCAGAATCAATCCTCACATTGCCCTCACCCATGTGAGTTTTATTTCTTTAAGTTTACTTCAGGGAGGGGGAGGGGGAGAAGGAGGTTCTACAGCAGCAGGGACAGTCAGAGATTCATGCTTTTAGTGCAGGTGATGGAGGAAGAGGGGAACAGGACTCTTATCTATTCGTGTTGTCATGTATTTACTCTGGCACTACCACCCTAACCTGACACTACCACCCTACTTGGCACTATTACCTAACCTGGCACTATCACCTAACCTGGCACTATCACCTAACCTGGCACTATCACCTAACCTAGCACTACCACATAGCCTGCCACTACCACCTAACCTGGCATTATTGTATATCACCTAACCTGACACTATTGTATATCACCCTAACCTGGCACTATATCACCCTAACCTGGCACTATAACAATCTGCCAGTATACCACCCTAAAATCACTTGACATCGACGTACGGTGTGCTGCCTGTCTGCCTGGGGGGAGGGATGCCAGATATAGGATCCGCCTCAGGTGCCAATTTTGAAAACCATTTATCATTTTCCTTCCACTTCACAATTATGTGCCACTTTGTGTTGGTCTATCACATAAAATCTCAATAAAATACATTTAAATCTTTGGTTGTAACATGACAAAATGTGGGAAATTTCAAAGGGTGTGAATACTTTTTCAAGGCACTGTATATGTGTGTGTGTGTGTATATATATATATATATATATATATATATATATATATATATATATATATATATATATTTATAGTTGGCCCCCCTACTTTTGTGCCCCCCTCTAAATATGAAAGCTGGAGACGCCACTGCAGACAGGCGGTAAAACTGAAAATAGTGTATGCAGAATGTGAACTTATTCTTAAAAACATACAAACATACAAATCTATATACCTAATTTTATGGTCAAATATAAGTTTGCTCAATTACTGTTAATTTATCAGCTGGCTTTAAAAATACATATCAAGGAGATTGCAAATGAGAATTACCTACTTAAAATGCATTGCAGCAATGGTATGTTGAGGAACAGGCAGGGGGTAAGGAAGAAGGTGCTGATGTAGGTGAATATTTCCTTCAGCACATGTCCCTTAGGATTTAAATATTTAATGTAATTTTTTTCTGTTTTTCTTGGCTTTCACTGTATCACAGTATCTATTTGGCAAGGTTGTAACAGTATTCCAAAAGCAAAATTACTTAGACCCCTTTCACACTGAGGCATTTTTCAGGCGTTAAAGGGCTAAAAATAGCTCCTGTAAAGCACCTGAAAAAAGCCTCCCCGGGGGAGATGGGCGGAGTCTAGCGGAGCAGACATGCATTGTTAGAGCTCCGCACCGCTGAGGAGAGAAGAGAAGGACAAAGCGCAGACTGCAGGCTCAAAAGGTATCCATTTAAACCTTTTTGCCCCAGGGAACAAACTGTGAAAGTTTGGGCAGGAAATATGGTACTGGGAGGAAACCGTGGCAGAAATAAAAATCACCTCACAAAGAGCTCACAGGCACTCACTGCAACTAAAGCAGCTCCAGTCACCTCACAATATACAGCATCAGGGCGCTCTCACAGGCAGAAAATGTCACAGCAAGACTCTCCATTTGAGTCACATACAGAACAAATCCTCTCACAAACTTCTCCACAAGCCTCCTCAGCATCCCCAGTAATATTATTACAATTTGAAAAGATGCTTCATAAGGCTTTAAAACAAACCTCAGACCAAATAACAAAAAGCCTAACCAAAGAAATAAGAGAGCTGGGAAACCGCACCGCAGCCTTAGAAATAAAAATGGATGAAATTGAAATTACAACCCAAGAAAATATAACAGAATTGGAACAATTAAAAGAAGAGAATTTAATACTTTAAACTAAGCTCGAAGATTACGAAAATAGAGCCAGACGTTCAAACTTGTGCATAAGGGGAATACCTGAAACTGTGACAGACCTGCAATCTACTATTACTGCTCTATTACAAGAACTAAAGCCAGATATCCCTATTGAACGTTCAGAACTGGACAGAGTACACAGAGCCCTCACAGCCAAAAAGAAAGATGGACCCCCACGTGATATAATCACAAAATTTCATTATTACAGAAAGAAAGAACAAATACTAATTGCTGCAAGAGAAAAAGAGGAACTTAATTTTCAAGGACACAATTATCAAATTTTTGCTGACCTATCCCAACTTACTATTACTAAAAGACGATCCATTAAACCCCAACTAATGGAACTGCAACGCCACAACATTATGTATCAATGGGGCTTCCCCTTTTCAGTCAGATTTAACTACCAAGGTACAATTTACAGAAGCAGATCAGCAGATGAACTACAACAAACCCTTATAAAATTAAAACTGACAGAACCCACAAGCAGCAACTCTCCCACACGCAGAAGAATGGCATCATCTTCACCTTCAGGCAGCACCCAGAAAATTTCAGAACAAAATGGGAATCATAATTCTCACAAAAGAGGCCGTTATGCCACATCATCCATGGACCAAGAAGATTCAATGGACTGACATCCTAATTCCTGATATCTCTTCATTTATTATACTAAGAGATGGTTCTCTATAAAAAACCTGTATTTATAACTGAATGTAACTGCATTCTGATAGTCACACACTGTGTGGGATCATGTTACATTCCAGTTATATTTCTTATTACTTCTGATTCATATAGCCTCAGAATATATAAGTGAAATAAGGAAATTCTTGTTCAGTTATATATTTTCAGGTAATAACAATAGTTTTATTACTTTTTAGGACAAATATGTTCAATAATCCAGAAGTAATGGAAGCTTTTTCTTTCTTTTCTTAAAACAAATATATTATTACCTAACTAGTTCCTAGAACTATGTTTTTGTTTATTCTAATCTGAAGCAATACAACCTCAATTTTATGAGTTAACATATCTAAACAGTTACATATGAATAAAATATGTAATTGTTTACTCTAAAAGGGTTAAAATCCCAAAATAATTCAAACTATCTTCATCAATACCAAAGTTATTAACAGTACCTTTCTAACTGAATTATTTAGCCTAGGGCAAGACTAACCATATACAACCACCCTGGAATAAATAACTTCAACAAAAACCATATTCTGCACTCCAATTAATGAATCATCATTTTGATGTCTTTTGATTTAGCACTTCTCTCCTGTAAGCGGAAGATCCGTGTACCCCCATTAGCCCTCCTCATTCTCCCAACCATATTATGTGGGAGTGTGACGAAGGCACTTATTCCCCTGAGAGAGATATTTATTCTCTTTCACGGGTAAATTGTGATTACTTGCAAAAAATAATTTATACAATGTATCATCTGATCTCATATGTTTTTTGTTTACTCTTTACTCCAGAATTCACTGGTTTCTTTTCTATCTTTTCATCTCTTCAGTCCACACAGGTTGATCTGCGCAGTCAGCTCTGCATAACAAAAAGTAAGTCAAAACTATTTGATCTGTTTCCATGGCACCACTGAATATACTTTCCCTGAATGTTCAGGGAATAAATGTCCCTCAAAAAAGGACCAAAGCCTTCCGTACTTTCCATAACAAGAAAGCTCACATAGTATGCCTCCAAGAAACACACTTCACCAAAGATTCTACTCCAAAATATATTTCTCCTTTTTATCAACAAATTTACACGGCTTCTGCCTGTACCAAACAAAGGGGAACTCTAATTGCATTTCACCAATCCACACCATTCACCTTATCATCAGAAATTAAAGACCCAGAAGGTAGATACCTGATACTCATGGGTTATATAAAGGATACAGCAATCACGGTGATTTCCTACTACGCTCCTAACAAACAACCTACACCATTCCTCTCACATATATTACAAGTGATTAATACCCACAAAATAGGAACAGTGATAATGTGCGGGGATTCGAACCAGGTCCTCCTCCCATTTCTAGATAAATCACCTTTTACACCATCCAAAATAACCTCTAGATTACCTTTTTCTCAACTTCTTTCCAAATACAATCTGGTAGATTCGTGGAGAGAAAGTAACCCAATGAAAAAGAAATTCACTTATTTCTCGCACCCTCATCAAACCTTCACCAGAATATATCATATTTTTCTAACAATAGGAATGAGTGATACCAGAAATTATTGCATCAGATATAATTCCGATTCCATGGTCTGACCATAATGCAGTATACACTACTATAGCCTCAGCCATACCAAAAGCGCATGACCCAACGTGGTACTTACCGGACATAATGCTCAAACACCCACTACATCAGATGGCCATTGAACAAGCTTTAAAGGAATACATATCAATTGATAATACAACAGACATTTCCCCAATAACACTGTGGGAAGCTCATAAGCCTGTCTTGCGTGGTACAATACAAAGACAAATGGCACTATTCAAACGGGAACGCAAAAATCTAGCAAAAAAACTAGAACTCAATTTTAATGCAGCCTACATATCATTCCAAGATAATCCATCTCAGAGTACAAAATCTCATCTGGAAAAATCTAGATTGGAATACGATCTATTTCTCACTGAGTCAGTTGATAAATCCCTCAAACGCTCCAAACACAATTTCTACATGAATACAAACAAACCAGGCACATATTTGGCACGGGCATTAAATTCAACTAACAAATCTTTCAAACCAATACGTTTGAAATTATCAAAAAATGTTTATACTTGTAATCCAGTTAAAATAGTCCATAAATTTCACTCACAACTCGCAACTTTATACAAGACAAACAATGAATTTAATCCTACAGAGGCTGAATCCTTCTTCTCAAAAATAACCTTACCTGAGTTGTCTCAGAATCAAAAAAGCAGTTTGGATGAGCCTATAACTATAGATGAAGTTGCTAACGCCATAAAAGACCTAAAACTTAACAAAAGACCAGGCCCAGACAGCTACTCGGCTTTATACTATAAAACATTCTCAGAAATACTCTCTCCCATTCTCACTGAAACTTTTAACAAACTTCTAGAAGGACATTCTTTTCGTCAAGAAACACTAATGGCAATTGTTTGTATGATCCCAAAACCCCTTTCTGATGATACTTCCTGTGTGAATTATCGCCCTATCTCTCTGTTAAACCTTGATATTAAATTATTAGCAAAAATAATAACAAAACGCCTCATTAGCATTATAGGAAAATTAATACATAGAGATCAAGTAGGCTTCATGCCAAATAGACAGGCAGGCGATAATATACGCAGGGCAGTGTTATTGGCACATATTGCTAAAAAACGGAAAATCCCTTTATGTTTTCTATCTCTCGATATTAAGAGGGCATTTGACACAGTATCCTGGCAATATATGCAATATTCATTACAAAAATGGGGTTTTGGACTGGCATTGAAGTAGGAGGTATTACACACAAATTATGTATATTTGCAGACGATATATTACTTTTTCTATCATCACCACAGGTCTCTGGTCCTAACTTAATACCAGCTCTTGATGGATTTGCAGCCCTATCAGGCCTTATGATTAATCCTAAGAAATGCCTAGTGCTTAATATTTCGCTCACAAACATGGAATTGATCCCGGCTAGGGCTGCACTCCCATTCACATGGGCAGAAAAATCAATCCCATATCTTGGAATTCATTTAACAGCATCTCATTCTGACTTATTCTCAACCAATTATCCTCCTGTATTAAGACAGATCACAAATCTAATAAAACAATGGTCGCAACTTCCTTTATCCTGGATAGGGAAGATTAATGCAATCAAAATGACTATTCTACCCAAATTGCTTTATCTATTCAGAGTCCTCCTTATTCCAATTCCTTCCTATTTTTTGAGAATAGTACAAAAAAGAGCAACTTCGTTTATATGGGGCTCATCTAAACCACGTATACCTATACACACACTACATCTTCCCAAAAATAAAGGAGGCCTGGGATACCCTAATTTTACTAACTACTACAGAGCAGCACATTTGGCCAGTCTGTCCAAATACCATGCAAAACAGGAAATCCCATTATGGGTATTTATAGAGGCTTCCGAAAATGACCCTCTATTAATATCAAACTCGTTATGGCTTGATCCTAAAGACCGCTTTAAAATTCATAATCCCATAACTAAACACTTCTTATCTCTCTGGGATAAACTAAAAACCAAATATCAGTTACAATCTCCACACAATCCTCTCCTTTCTTTTATCAGAAATCCGGCCTTTTATCCGGCATGGATCTACCCAAATTCTTTTAAAGCTTGGACAACATCAGGCATTCAGACACTAAATAACTTCATAACATCTAAATCATTCCTTTCATTCCCATCGCTTAGAGAAAAATATGATCTACCAAACTCTGAGATATTTAGATATCTCCAAATCAAAAATTTCTATACACCATTCCTAAAGGGGGATACACCATTATCCCAATTATCCATTTTTGAATCAATCTGTACAAAAGATCCATTTGCTAAAGGTACAATTTCATCACTTTATAATCAATTATATGGAGTAGTAAATCTTAATAGCCCCTCTCTTACGTTCAGAGGTGGGAGGAGGACCTGGGACGAACTTTAGAAGACACGGACTGGTCTAACATATGGCTCACATCTAAGTCATCTTCACCCAACATCTTAGCACTGGAGACAAATTATAAAGTCCTAACTCGCTGGTACCATGTACCCGCTAGAGTGGCAAAATATTCACCTAATACCTCAGCTCTTTGTTTTCGAGGATGCCCAGAAATAGGCACACATTTACACATATGGTGGACGTGCCCAGTAATCCAAACCTTCTGGAAGGAAGTCTTCGTGATTGCATCTAAAATATTTTAAAAAATAATACAACCAGATCCATATATAACTTTACTTAATCTAAAACCGGAATGGTTAACACTCTCTCAATTCAAACTTATGATCCAACTAATAACGGCTGCAAAACAAACAGTGGCCAAGGCATGGAAATCTCCTACTAGCAGAAACAATTCACAGAATGAATAATACAATGTCCCATGCTAAGATGTTAGCCATCGATCAAAATCAAATTCCAAAATTTGAAAAACTTTGGCATCCTTGGATAAAACAACAGTTCCTGTCAAATTTCAATGACTCTGTCCTGTTGCCATGGTAACAGATTAAATGACTTACAGAGACACCCATTCTAAGGCTTCAAAGAGAACTAAAAAGAATAATAAACTGACGAGCGGGACAACCTTGTGGACCATACCTCTGCCTTTCTACCCTTTTTCTTCTTTCTCTTTCCTTTTCTCCACCTTACGATTAAAGCTCATTATCAGAATTTATTTGACCTATATACACTCTACCTGTAAACAATATGTATAGTAGGTATTAATCATTTAAATACCTACAAAAGTAACTAAGAAAATTATATATATCTTTAATTTAGGTTTACGTGAACCCAATGTTTAATATTTGAAATTTCATGATATTTACCTATATAAACCCTACTGTAAAACAATGAGCTTACTTTATAGATCCTTGTAAACTTACTTTATGTATCTTTATAATATTGTATACTCAATAAACCTCTGTTGACAAGGAAAAAAGCCTCTCCTGCCACCCCAATGTGAAAGCCTGAGTGCTTTCACACTGGGGCGCTGCGCTGGCAGGACATTAAAAAAAAGTCCTGCAAGCAGCACCTTTGGGGCGGTGGAGGAGCGGTGTATACACCGCTCCTTCACCGCCCTTGCCCATTGAAATTAATGGGCACCACTGCCAAAGCGCCTGCAAAGCGCTTCGGCAGCAGCGATACCGGGCGCATTTAAACCTTTCTTCGGCTGCTAGCGGGGCTTAAAAGCACCCCGCTAGCGGTCGAATAGCTCCGCTAAAACAGCAGTAAAATGGCGCTTTACCACTAACGCTGCCCGCGGATCAGTGTGAAAGGGCTCTTAGGCTCCATTCACACCTAGGCGATTCGAATGCTTTCACACTGCTTTCACCTGAGTGCTTTCACACTGGGGTGCTGCGCTGGCAGGATGTTAAAAAAAAGTCCTGCAAGCAGCATCTTTGGCATCTTTGGGGTGGTGGAGGAGTGGTGTACACCGCTCCTCCACCACCCCTGCCTATTGAAATAAATGGGCACCGATGCCAAAGCGCTTCGGTAGCGGTGCTACAGGGGCGCATTCAACCCTTTCTTCGGCTACTAGTGGGGCTTAAAAGCGCCCCGCTAGTGGCTGAAAAGGAGCTAAAACAGCGGTAAAGCACCGCTAAAACTAGCGGCGCTTTACAGCTAACCAGTGTGAAAGAGCTCTTAGGCTCCATTCACACTTAGGCAATTTGAATTGTGGGCAGAATTGCAGCAATTCCAATTTAAATCGCCTATGTGTAAATAGAGCCTAAAGGAGCCTAAATGAACAATACCAAGGAAGGAAGAACATAAATTATCATTATTTATAAAAGAAAAATATAAGAAGCGAAAATCTAAATCTATTAAATGACCATACACATTACAGTCTCGTTGTACGCTTTAAATTAGAGACAGCTAACTCTGTAGCATAAGGGCATGTCTGAGAGTAGTCTGGCAGGTCCTCAAATACACTATTTGAGGCCTGGTTCACACCTTTGCATTTTTTGGTGCTTTTTTTGCTTTTAGCAGAAATGCACTACAGTCCATTTAACATGGTTTCCTATCGGACATGTTCACATCTATGCTTTTTTCTGTATCTGCTTTACTGGAAAAGGTCAGAGACTTTTTTTAAAGCAAAATGGTGCATTTTTGGTTCAATAGGCTTCAATGGAGACGCTGCAGAAATTAGTGTAGTGCATTATTGACACATTTTTTATGTATTTTGCGTTTTTTTACTCTGCCCAACAACAAATTGGCCAAAAGAAAAGCATACAAAAATGCAAAGCACATAAAAAAAAGTCAAAAATGCAAAACACACCACAAAAGGCACTGCAGAAACGGATCAAAAGCAAACTGCATAGATGTGAACCAGATGTGAACCAGGCCTTAGGCCCGATTCACATCTATGCACGTTGCTTTTGAGTGTTTTTGGAGTTTTTTTGTGATGCTTGCCACGTTTTTGAGCAGCGTTTTTGTAGCATTTTTACAGCGTTTTTGCGGCGTTTTGTGTTAAAATTTAAAAAGAAAAAAACAAAAACACCAAAAATGCATCAAAAATGCTGTAAAAACGCTGCACTTGCGTTTTTGATGCTGGTCCATTGAATTCTATTACATGCAAAACGCTGCATTTTGCATGAAAAAAAGTCCCTGACCCTTTCCAAAAATGCAGAGGTACAAAAAGGCATTGATGTGAACATGTTCCATAGGAACCCATGTTAAAAAATTCCTATGCATTTCTGCAAAATGCATCAAAAAACGTGCTAGTGTGAATGGAGCCTTAGTATTATAGCCAAGGGTGAATGCACAGGTATTGTATCAGACTGTAATGGGTATGACCAGCTTTAAAGATAGCCTTACACATTATAATTTGATTGCACAACCCTTCAGATATCCTATGCTGACCATGCACACCATTTTCTAGCATTTTCAAACACATTTTCAAACCAGCTTTTGATAGCAAAAGTGAACAGATTAACCAATCTAGTATCACTAAGGCTTTAAATACAGTATTTCTATTTTTGTTTATATTGCAAGAATGGTGGTAGGGTTAATCTGTTTAATTGATTGATTGACCCAAAAATTGCTGATTAAGGCCAGAATAAAGCTATAAGAGTACACAGAAGGTTATACGCTGGTCATACTTAATCACAAATAACAATCTGATAGAGCATTCAAGTTTTTGATTACATTTTTTGGTAAAATCACAAAGCAATCAAAGTAAAAAATGGCGATTTCCATGAAATGTGTAGGAGCGATGGGATCAAAATTACCTCCCACTATCCGGAAGAAAAATCCAACTGTTTTTTAAATGCAATTGCTGTATCGTTTCACTTTTTTAGATTCAATCTTTCAATAAACTGTATTGCAACTGTCAACTTTGGTAGCTATGTTATATTTATCCAGCCTTAGACTATGAAGGAATAATGTAAAAGGTGGATGAGTTTTAAGTCTGTTATGCTGGCAATTTTCAAGGAATAACCAGCTTTCAGTCACAAAATGACTGAATGGATCAAAGCATCCTACCATCAGAGTAGTCAAAATAAAAAAAATAACACAAAAATTAGCAGAAAAGACGTGACTTACTATTAATGTGCTATGTCACTTGTGTTCTTGGCTTCAGGTTTTCTTGAAATTTTCCTCCATCGATGCCTCCCTACCCCTGGTGCCATAATTTTCCGGTGTGACAGGGATTAAAAGAATTGAGGGAGCTGTCATTTGCACTTGTCAAAAGTGCCTGACTATACCTGCCATTTCCACCCAGTTCTTCTCTTCATAGAAGCTGTTACTATAGCTTCTATGAATAAAAAATATTCTATGAATAGAGAATGGGTGGCTGAATGAAAGGTTCACCCCCTCCATTTGTAGATCACGTTTGTTGAAGGTAGTTTAAATTGCCTGAAAATTTTCATGTGACAATTCCACGGATTTTGTTGTCAGAAAAGGTGAGAAATTCCGACAAAAAATTACTGATGGACCCTACACACGGTCGGATTTTCCGACAGGAAATGTTGGATGTGAGCTTGTTGTCGGAAATTTCGACCAAGTGTAGGCTCCACCGGACATTTTTTGTCGGAATTTCTCACCTTTTCTGACAACAAAATCCGTTGTCGGAAATTCCGAGCGTGTGTACACAATTCCGACGCACAAAATTCCACGTATGCTCTGAATCAAGTACGAGACAGAATCGCTTGGTCTGGTAAAACTAGCGTTCGTAATGGAGATAGCACAATCGTCACGCTGCACATTTTTTAATCTTTTAATGCAGCGCATTCTCTTCTTCTTTATAATGCTAGAATAATGAAGTTGTTTTGCTGCTGATCTTCACACAGAGTTCTGACAAACGGATTTCTTTATTGTTTGTTGTGATCTCCTGAATAATATTTGTTATTTTTTTCATCAGATCTCCATAATAATGTTTTTAATTTATTTTTATAGTGATAATTTTGTATTTATATTATTATGAAGATCTCCTTTTTGTTTTGTTTTTTATGAAGATCTCCATTTTTTTTGTTTTATTTTTTTATAGTGATCTACTTTTTTTTGTTTTTTTATCAAGATCTCCTGTTTTTTTTTTTTTTAGATATTTTTTTCTCTACTGATCTCCATAATATTTTTTGTCGTTTTCTGTGTCAAGTTACCACAACACCATTATTAACCACTTAAGCCCCGGACCATTTTGCTGGCCAAAGACCAGAGCACTTTTTGCGATTCGGCACTGTGTCGCTTTAACTGACAATTGCGCGGTCGTGCAACGTGGCTCCCAAACAAAATTGACGTCCTTTTTTTCCCACAAATAGAGCTTTCTTTTGGTGGTATTTGATCACCCCTGCAGTTTTTATTTTTTGCGATATAAACAAAAGAGCGAAAATTTTGAAAAAAAAAAACGCATTATTTTTTACATTTTGCTATAATAACCATCCCCCAAAAATATATAAAAAAATATTTTTTTTCCTCATTTTAGGCCAATACATATTCTTCTACATGTTTTTGGTAAAATCGCAATAAGCGTTTGTTGATTGGTTTGCGCAAAAGTTATAGCATTTACAAAAAAGGGGATAGTTTTATGCCATTTTTATTAATAATTTTTTTTTAGTAGTAATGGCGGTGATCAGCAATTTTTATCATGACTGCGACATTATGGCGGACACATCGGACATTTTTGACACATTTTTGGGACCATTGTCATTTATACAGCAATCAGTGCTATACAAATGCACTGATTCCTGTGTAAATGGCACTGGCAGTGAAGGGGTTAACCACTAGGGGCAGTGTAGGGGTTAAGTATGCCCTGGGGAGTGATTCTAACTGTGGGGGGGCGTGGCTATGTGTGGCTCATCACTGATCTCTGCTCCCGATCACAGGGAGCAGAGATCAGTGACTCTCTCACTAGGCAGAACGGGGAGATGCTTGTTTACATTAGCATCTCCCCGTTCTTCCTCTCCGTGAGGCGATCACGGTTATCCCTGCAGCGATCGAGTCCGCGGGACCCGCGACCCAACTCACGGAGCTCCCGGCCAGCGGCAAATTTAAAGGGATGTACGGTTACGCCCATTTGCCCAGCCGTGCCATTCTGCCGACGTACATTGGCGTGCGCCGGTCGGGAACCGGTTAACTTGTATTTTTTAACCTCAAGGAGGTTGTTTGTTGTTGGTGTCCCTTGTTAACTTGACATTGTATTTTTGAAATGTACCTGCCTACTCACAAACTGTCCTTTTTGAAGTAAAATACATAGGCAAGTATTTGTGAAAAAAAATAGCCATTTATTATACGTCATAACAAAATAAAGAGGAAGGCAACACTGGATAAACTGGTGAAATTGGTGAAGCCTTTGTACCCCAGGGCACACATCAACTATTTTACAGCCAAAATTGGTAGCATGAGGAGTCCATATAATAGGGAACACAATCCAGTCCAGGACTCCAAGAGATCTTGAACAGCAGCAGGTGACATATATGTCCCCAGGCTGTGGTCTGACCACAGCCTGCGTCTTTTGTCAGACCAGACTGAACCCAGGCCATCACTCTTGTCTTCCTTCCATGCTTGCTTCCAGGCTGTGGCTCTGGTGTTGGAGTTGTGGCAGGAGGTGGAGGAGGAGGACGATGGTCGAACTCACAAACCTGGCATTGGCCTGTGAGTTTGCCCCTCAACCCCTTATTTAGGGCTTGTAAGATAACTTCCTAACAGAAGAGGCGTTGGCCCTCCTCCATTTCCTGCATTTTGCAGGCTGCCATGCAGGCATAGTTGTCTTGAATATTGGGAGGGGGTTTTGAGGGCCGCAGTAGCCTCCTAAAATAGCCCAAGTGCTGCCCCCTCCAGGTTACTTCTCTTCCTGGGCCTTTTTTTTTGGAAGGGGGGGACCTGGGATTTGGGCAGGCTACTGGGCCTGGCCACCTCCTGGCTGAGACTTTCCTGTGTATGAAAAAGGAACATAGTTTTAGTTTTTGGTTCATCAATCACACACAATTTTCAGCTCATGACTGTTGGAAATTGAATGTTAACAAATAGAAAAGACTATCATTCTGACCCCCCCCCCCCCCCCCCCATTTTTCATTCTTGTCCCATTCATTTGTGGCCACTACTGTCTATTGATATGTAAAATACTTTGTTAAATCAGAAATTAGTGATCAATCATAACATCTAGTTAACATCATTATTTTTTCAATAAGAAATATGTTGAACAATGCTATACCTGGCTCAAGCTGGGCTCCTCCACATCTTCCTGGCTGGAAGGCCCAGGTTGGACGTCAGAAGCAAAAAATGGGGGGGTAAAAGGTTCTTAAATCCACACTCACCAAAGTTGCAAACAGCAAATAGAGTACCAGCCAATTCGTCAATATGTGACGGGATACCTGCCCTAAAAGCAATGGCACTATATCAACAACAGGAAGAGGAGACAAGGGAGTCCCCAGAATGCAAAAAAGGGGAATGGTCAACTACGGCTTATGGTACAAAAATGCAAAAAGGCTTTATTAAGGGTGGGGGGGGGGTATTTACATATACAAAAAATTCCAAATATATGTAAGGATAAACAATGTATCTAAATAACACAGTCCGTCTCACTACACTAAACCAAAATTAAAAACCATGCTGCAACATTGATGAATAAAACTGCAGAGCGTGCCTGCAGGCCAAAAACACATGCAGTGTCCATTTGAATCCAAAGAAAAAAGTATAGCACCAAACATTACTTGGGGTAAGCTACTGATGGGATATCGAGTCTGAAGAAGTACGCGGAGGCATACGAAACGTTAACGCAGCCCCTGCAGGGCTTGTCAGCAGGCCTTCAACATGCTTCCCTTTCCAGCATTGTAAAAGGGTTTCCCTGTGATTTGCATACAGCACCATGCTTCACAAGCTATTTCCGCATCAGCAATTGAATGCAAAGTTCCTGGTTCCTGGTCTTTTCCTAACCATGTGACCAGTCATGTGATCACACAGTCTGCAGTGTCTACTATTGAGGAGAATGGTGTGCTGTGACTACACACTAAACGTTGCTCTGAACTGATTGTGAGCCGCTCCATGCCAAACAGCAAGACAGCAGAGTCTGAGGACATCCCCAGTAATTGAAAGTGGTGAGAGCCCAAAAGGGCAGTTTCTCTTTCCCTCCTTATCTGCTTATCAATGGTCTTTGCATCTGTTTGCCATTCACCCTCCTGCATGGATTGACACACTTGAAACTGATGAACTGTGAAAATATCATTCTGGTCTAGATTGGAAAAGAGACTAAGCCCTTTCTTTGGAGTGGTCTGTCCTTTGCTCCTTATATGCTGCATTGAGGAAATAGTGTTTGTGCACTGGACATACCTAGTAACAGGAACGCTGGTCTTTCTATTTCCAAAACAACTGGTGTATACACACAATTAGTGCACTGAGGTTGGACGCTGTTTGTGGAGGATTTCTTTCTAACAGAGGGTTAAAAAACCCCACCTAATTCAGCTATGTAAGGTCTTGTCTATGTGGATATATGTAGTTTCTTTTCAGTACTGCTCAATCTGATGCACAGTCAATACTAGACCACATAAGACTCGATATCCCATCAGTAGCTTACCCCAAGTAATGTTTGGTGCTATACTTTTTTCTTTGGAATCAAATGGACACTGCATGCGTTTTTGGCCTGCAGGTACGCTCTGCAGTTTTATTCATCAATGTTGCAGCATGGTTTTTAATTTTGGTTTAGTGTAGTGAGACGGACTGTGTTATTTAGATACATTGTTTATCTTACATATATTTGGAATTTTCTGTAAATGTAAATATCCCCCCACCCTTAGTAAAGCGTTTTTGCATTTTTGTACCATAAGCCGTAGTTGACCATTCCCCTTTTTTGCTTTCTGGGGACTCCCTTGTCTCCTCTTCCTGTTGTTGATATGGACATCGGAAGCCTCAGCTGGGGTGGAAGGAAGCGTTGAAGGAAGACTGGAGAGTGATGGCCTGGGTTCCCTCTGGTCTGCCAGAAAATGCAGTCTGTCATAGTACCACAGCCTGGGTACATAAATGTCATCTGCTGCTGCTCCTGATCTCATGGAATGCTGGACCTTCTTGCGCTCCCTATTATAAGTGCTCCTCATGCCACCAATTGTGGCCTTCAAATAGTTGATGTTTGCCGTGAGGATCTGCAGCTTCACGAATTCCAACAATTGATCCAGCGCTGCCTGCCTCTTTCTTTTATTGGTATAAAAGGGGTGGTTTACCTGCCACAGACAGGGCAGCTCCTTGTACATATTATTGAATATGGGGATAAAGTCCTGATCATTCAACAGATCCATTTTCTCTGCAAGACACAACACAAGACAAACCCTAATATCAGGCTAAACTCTCATAATCTTGTCCCAATATAGGCCTCAATCTATAAGCAGTATAGGCCCAAGTTAAAATTGTACCTTCACTATCACGATTGGCACTTCCGCTACTCCTTCCTCTGCTCACAGATCGTACGTACGACACATGCGTGTTACGCTTTATATACACTGCGCATGCGTGAAACTCCACCGCCCCTGACCTTCTATCTATTTTATTCCCCGCCCCTTGTCTTTCGGAGCAGTGGGAGAGCACATGGCAGAGAGACAACAGGTGTATGAAGACAGAAGCAGCAACGACGAAAGCCCGGAGCCACAAATGTCCAATCCCAGAGGAGATTTAAGGCCTCTAATATGTCCTTTGTAGAGATGGTGGACATTATTATTATTATTATTATACGAGATTTATATAGCGCCAACAGTTTACGCAACGCTTTACAATGTATAAGGGGGACAACACAATTACAGTACAGTTCAATAAAAAAAGGTACAGGAGGGCCCTGCTCGTAGAGCTTATATTCTAAAGGGAGGGGGTGGTGGTACAAAAGGTAATAGCTGCAAAGAATGATTTGATGGGGGTGGCTCAGGGACAGTTATGTGGGTGTGGGATAGGCTTCCCTGAATAAATGAGTTTTCAGGGATCTCCTAAAGGTGGACAGGGTAGGGGCTGATCGGACATACTGGGGCAGGGAATTCCAGAGGATGGGAGAGGCTCTGGAGAAGTCCTGAAGGCGAGCATGGGAGGAGGTAACAAGGGAGCTAGAGAGCAGGAGGTACTGGGAGGAGCGGAGGGGGCGATTTGGGCGATATCTGCAGATGAGGTTGGTGATGTAGATGGGGGCGATGTTGTGAATGGCCTTGTATGTTATGGTTAGCATTTTGAATATTTTTGAATAATATATGGACATCTTAAAGAGGGCCGACTATGACGGGAAGCATGGACCTTACCCAAACCCAAATGAGAGAAAGGCCAAGATCATGACTAAAGTTGTGAGAAGTCTGCCAAAGAATTTTGGGGTATGGCGATCAAAGGATCAACTGAGGAAACGATGGTCAGACCTCAAATTGAGGGAGCAGGATCAGTACAGAAGAATCAGGAGAGTGCTGCAAAAAAGTAAGTATTTTGTTGTGTGTTCCTATTATTATTATTACATTTGTGCTGCTCCATGTGTATTTCTTTACCATTGCACAGTTTAAAATGGCAAGTTTCAGGTTTGTGGGCACAGTAATCGCTCGTAGTAAACATCGTTTGTTCGCCCACTAATACAATGTTTTTGGCAGATGCAGGTTAACTACGCTTGGTCATGCCTATTTGTATTAAAATAAGTTTAGTACATTGTTGTCTAGATGGGTTTGTAAATAGAATGAAATGCAAACTTGATTCAATGTAATGAGAGGACACTCAGCAGTTGTTTCCACATCTGGACGCAGGAGCACTAGTGTGGGACACCAAAACAAACTTTTTATGGTGTCCCACACAGGTGCTCCAGTGGATACTAGGGGTCTCTACATGTTAGATACTTTAACAAAAAAGGTAATTATTCCGGCTTTGTAAAGTGAAAAAATCATGTCTTCAGCTTTGAACTCTGCCAAAACAAACAATTGTACGACACTTCCAAGCAATGTTTCGTATTCCTATTTCTTGCCTCAAATATCTGCGTGCTAAGTATACCTTTATTTTATTCACATAGGGGAGAAAAGACTCGGGACGTCTGAGGTCACCAGGGACCCACACTCCTAAAGGGGAAATCCCAAAACAACAACCTCAGGATGTGGAGGAAGGAGAGGTTTATAAATTGGGCGAAATAGTGAACACAACAGATGAGTGTCTGGAGACCACAGTTTCAGGTAATAGATGGATGCCTGCATATTTATAATACATGGTGTGTTTTTTAATTTTAGGTGATGTGGATGTTGTGGAAGAAGAAACACATTCCACAAGTGCAAGTGCACACGTCCTCATCGGAGAGATCATGGTGTGCAATCGGGATTTACAGAAGATCAAGGAAGACATCAATGATGTTGAAAAAAGACTCAAAAACCTCATTGATGTTTTAGGCAGAATCAAAAACACACCAGCATGTATCAAATTGTTTCTATTGTTCTAACTTTTTTCCAAAATTTTGAATGCCAAATTTTGAAGATGCACACAGTGTGTCAACATGTGCTATCTGCCATCACGGGATATCAATGTACGCGATTTGTGGGTGCAACCCCTTCCTCACAACTCAAGTAGATGAGAGGAAGGGGTTGCACCCCCGAAACACGTCCATTGATCCCCCATGATGGGAGCTAGCACAGGTTGACATTAGGCATGGGATCAGGAGGGAAATCCCCATTTTGACTCTCAATTTGTGTGCATTGTGTGTGTCTTCAAAATTTGCCTTTCACAGGGGTGACATCACCCCATCTGATGAAGGCAAGATCAACACAGTTTGGACATACTATAATGTCTGATATTGCCTTCAATTTCTCATAGTTTAACTTTGTAAGTTCCTGAGTTGTGTATTGTTGTATGGTTTAAAAAACATGCCTATTTACCACAAAAAAAGAATATTTCTACTGTCAAAAAAAAAAAATGGTTTTTAAAAATATGTTGGTTTGTTCAAAAACCCTTTTCTAAATGCACATGTGAATGTGCACAGAGTAATTTTTTTTCTACTCAACAATGTGTGGCTTCTTCTTTAAAAGCGCAATAGCAGTTTTTTGCTTAAGTTGGTGTTTACAGTGGCAATGGGGGTTATTTACTAAAGGGAAATCCACTTTGCACTACAAGTGCACTTTCAGTGCACTTTCAATTGCACTTTTGCAGTGCACTTGTAGTGCAAAGTGGATTTTACTTTAGTAAATAACACACTCAGTGCTTGATAATTTGCATAAATCAGGCCATTTTCGTAACTCCAAAAAGAAAATTAATGTTGCGGAAAATGAGGAATAGTTTAAGCAATAATGCATTACATACATTGACAACAAAAACAAGGTGTGTGTATAGCAGACCCACAACATAATAGTTAGCTGAAGAAGAGATTGTCACCTCATGTATCAAAGAAATTACGTTTGCACTATTGAAGGAAATGGGCAAAAAAACAAAACACATTGGATAACCTAGGAGACAGCTAAAAGAAGCACAAGCAGTAAATCAAACAAAATATTATTTCATTTTAAAATACAAATTTATTAAAAAAAGGTTTCTTAAACATTTTCTGGCATATCAATGGCCCACCTACCCGCAAAGTACTCCATATATTTTTGACGGACCTCACAGGCGCTTTGGGTGGACAAGCCAGGACAGCCAGCTTCAAGAGCCATCAGGGTTTGGTCTTGAAATCTGGCCTCAGGCCCAACTGAAGCCACATAGTTCATAGAATTTCTTCTTAAAACGTTTGGAGAATGCAGCATGCAAGGATTATATGGTTAAGTTTATATTCCGCCATGTTGATTGGCATAAGGAATAGGTGGAACTGGCTGGCCATTATCCCAAAAGCATTCTCCACCACTCTTCTGACTCTGGCCAGCCAGTAGTTAAAAACCGTCTGGTCAGGGGTGAGGTTCCTCATGGGGAATGGCCACATCAGGTGATCACCCAGCCTAAACACTTCATCAGCGACAAAGACGAACGGCAGACCAGCCACGTTGTCTTCCGGAGGTGGCAATCCCAAGCCACCACTCTGGAGCCGTCCGTAGAACTCGGTCTGGGCGATGACTCCACCATCCGACATCTGGCCATTCTTCCCCATGTCCACATAGAGAAAATCATATCGCCGACACCACCGCCAACATCACAATACTATTAAACCCCTTGTAGTTGTAATAGTATGACCCCGAGTTGGGGGGTGGGACTATGTTGACGTGTTTCCCATCTATTGCCCCTCCGCAGTTGGGAAAGTCCCACCGCTGGGCAAATTGGGAAGCCACAGTCTGCCATTCCTGTGGCATTGAAGGAAACTGTGGAGTGAAACAAGAAAAAAATTAATTAGGACTTTTGCACACAAGATTGCAAGCAGATTAGACACAAACATTATTGGCCAACATCAGTATAACATTTATTTGAAGGAGTATTTAAAAAAAAAAATCTAAGGTCCACTTATCAGATTCCTCACCCCCTCTGATGGCCCATTGTAAAAATTTTAGGGGGGGAGATGTTTTGGACAGGTAACCCTCTCCACTTCATTGAGAGCTGAATGCATAAATAACGTGTGTTACTTTGGTCAGCCTTTCCTTACTTACACTATTGGCAGCCCACTGGACAGGTAAGAAGTGTTATAATACAAAAATATGAATACACACTGTACAAACTGAAGCAAAGGAGGAGATGCTGGATGAGAACGCCGGAGGAAGAACCAAAAGAACCAGAAGAAGAAGAAGATAAAGGAAGATAGAAGAAAGAAGAAGCATTTAAATAAAGGAATTGTCAATAACTGTCTCTTGTCATTTTTAACATTTTTGACAGTTTTTTTTAGTGAAATGGTAGGGGTAAGTACCCCCTTACCATTTCACACGGGGGGGGCGGGAGATTCCGATAAGCCCCCCGCCCGCAGACCTCCACAACCATCGGCCAGGGTTGTGGGGATGAGGCCCTTGTCCTCATCAACATAGGGACAAGGTGTTTTGGGGGGCTACCCCAAAGCACCCTCCCAATGTTGAGGGCATGTGGCCTGGTGCGGTTCAGGAGGGGGGGGCCGCACTCTCGCCCCCCACTCTTTTCCTGCTGCCTGCCAGGTTGCATGCTCGGATAAGGGTCTGGTATGGATTTTTGGGGGGACCCCACGCCGTTTTTTGGGTTTTTTTGGCGCGGGGTTCCCCTTAAAATCCATACCAGACCTGAAGGGTCCTGAAGGGTCTGGTATGGAATTTAGGGGGGACCCCCATGTCATTTTTTTTTATTTTGGCCGGGGTTCCCCTTAATATCCACACCAGACCTGAAGGGCCTGGTATGGAATTTAGGGGGACCCCTACGTCATTTTTTTTTTTAAATTTTGGTTCAGGGTTCCCCTATGGGGAATTCCCATGCCATTTTTATCAATGAACTTCTATGTGTATTGTCGGACCGGCAATGCAATAGCCGCAAGTAGTTTTAAATGGCTTTTTTTCCTTCGAAATGTCATTTTGCTGTCAGACTGTTCTAAACACGGGAAACATGCGCCTTTACAGGCATACTATAGACACCCCCCAGCTACGAAATTTAAAGGGATATTACACTTTTATTGTTTGACTTTAAGCATTATTAAAATCACTGCTCCTGAAAAATCCGCCGTTTTTAAAACTTTTTTTTCATTGATCCATGTCCCCTGGGGCAGGATCCAGGTCCCCAAACACTTTTTATGGCAATAACTTGCATATAAGCCTTAAAACTTAGCACTTTTGATTATTCATGTTCATGTCCCATTGACTTTAACGGTGTTCGCGTGTTCGAACAAACTTTTTTCCTGTTCGCATGTTCTGGTGCGAACCGAATAGGGGGGTGTTCGGCTCATCCCTACTGGGGAGGTTAGTGAAGGCAAATATGCATGAAGGACTAAAAAGGAGCATTAAAAGCTTACAGCATGCATGAGGACAAAGAGGACATTCACAGCATATTACAATCATTGTAATTGGGGAATGATGAAAGAAATACAATACATTAGCAAACATTAAATACATAGAATGTGATGTTAAAGGAGAAAACTTATCTTAATATAGTCCTTCTGCAGGACCTGAATGATGGCAGAACAGGTCTCTGGAATAATGATCCCCAGAGTCTGGGGGGAGATGCCTGTCGAAAACTTGATGTCCTGCAGACTTCTTCCCGTCGCCAAGTACCGCAAGGTGACGACTCAGGGGCGGATCCAGAGCCTAGTCTCGGGAGGGGCACTGCCAGAAAATACTTTTTTTGGGGTAAATTTAATGGGGAAATGGTTGGTGTTAGCGCTTCAATCATCACGGCACCATGGTTGTTATGGTGTCAGGAAGATTGAAGCGCATTATTACTATTATTACATTGTTATAAAAAAAGAAATAGTTCAACTCACCATAATGCAGAATCAGTGGGAGCCCCGAGCGTGTCACTTGCCACTGTTACCTGCCACACGTTGCGGATTGCCACTTGCTATGTCGCCTGTCACTAGATGCAGATTGTCACTTGCCACGTCCCATGCCACACGTTGCAGATTGTCACTTGCCACACGTTGCAGATTGTCACTTGCCACGTCCCATGCCACACGTTGCAGATTGTCACTTGCCACGTCCCATGCCACACGTTGCGGATTGTTACTTGCCACACGTTGCGGATTGTCACTTGCCACGTCCCATGCCACACGTTGTGGATTGTTACTTGCCACGCGTTGCGGATTGTCACTTGCCACGTTCCATGCCACACGTTGCGGATTGTTACTTGCCACGTCCCATGCCACACGTTGCGGATTGTTACTTGCCTGCTATAATCATTTCTTGCTGTGTCCCAGTCAAGCAGCAGGGGGATGATGTAATCTCTCTGCTGCCGCGGCTGCCTGCACACTGCACACACAGTGAGGGCAGAACTGCAGGGATGCAGGGCAGGTGCTGGGCGGTGAGAGATGATGTTATCTCCCTGCTCCTCCGCCCGCCGGCTCCCTGATTAGCCAGCAGCCACTCACGCTGCCTGTCACCGAGCCGCACAGCTGCTCACCAACAGTGCAGCCAGCTGTCTCTCTCCAGTCCCCACCAGAGCCGCCCGAGACCCGCTGTCTCTCCCCACCGCTGTCTTTCAGCCGCGGAGCCGTCCGCCGGCTCTCTTACCCACGCCTGCCAGCACATTTACTGACCCACATTCTCGGAGGGGGCAATTGTCCCTGGATCCGCCCCTGTGACGACTAGCCTCTGTTCAGGAGTGATGGCTTGCAGCACGCAGATGTCCTGCTTCGTAATATAAGGGGACAACAAAGCCAACAGTCGGTGAAAAACGGGGTCCGTAATCCGGAGATAATTCCTGAAATCATCAGGATTATTCTCACGGATCTCCCGCAACAAAGGCATGTGCGAGAATTGGTCACGCTGGAGCAACCAAGTCTTCGTCCACAAACTCCTCCTTACCCTGTTCATGGACTGGGCTTGGGTCAAAGTAAGAACCTCAACACCAAACCCCTGCACAGCACAAACTCTACGATGAGTACGTACCCACAACATGGCTTCCAAACGGTCGGCTGGTCAGAACGAATTAACAGAACGCACTGTAAATCAGAAAGGTCTGAGAAGAGTGAGCTGAAATTCAGAAACGAGTGGACAAAAATGCACTGGTAATCAAATGAGTACTAGAAATAGCACGCACTGAAGAACAGATGCGAACTGACTACACGCACTGAAAACCAGATACAAACCCACAAGCACAAACTGAAGAGCAGTAACGATCTGAAAAGCACGAGGCTGAAAAGCGCGAATCGTCTCTCAGCAAACTTCTACTAACACGAGATTAGCAGAAGGAGCCCAAAGGGTGGCACTCTGGCTACTGAACTTCCTCTTTATGGTGCCGTCATACGTGTTGTACGTCAGCGCGTTCTTCACGATCGGAATTTCCGAAACATTTGTGTGACCTTGTGTATGCAAGACAAGCTTGAGCCAACATCCGTCGGAAAAAAATCCCAGGATTTTGTTGTCGGAATGTCCGATCGTGTGTACGCGGCATTAGAGGAAGGTATTATCTTCCTCCTACCCTCTCCCCTTCCTACCTGTCTACCTTCTTACAAACAGCCTTAACACACATTTGGGCATCTGCAAATATTTTTACTATTCTGTCTTTATCAAAATTTTCTGATTCCTTTTTATTCCTATTACTGAAAACCCATACCTATTTTCCAAATTACCATATTTATAGCCTGCAATTTATAGTTACTATGTGAAATGAGTTTTCCGACAAAACGGGGCTCTCTAAAATACAACTCTTGCATAGTTATCTGCTATTAACAAATGCCTTGTGGAATATACGGCAGAACCTACACCGCAAGTAAAATTAGGCTTACATGTGTGCTGCTGGAACTGTGATGCACTGTAGTGTGTTGTGCAGCATTTAAATGCAGCTTATTCCATTTTCACCCAAAATACATCAACGCAACGTACTGTTGTGAACTGAGCCTATTAAAAAGAATGGATTTCAGCTTGTCATTGCATTTGGCTTGCTTTCAGTGACACATCCCAACAATGTGGCACCAATGGTAGAGAGGTAGAATATTATAATAGCCCTTAACCGGCTGAAACAGTTTACAACAGTTGTATAATCTGGCCATATACACAACAATTTCTAGCAATTTCAAACACTTCCAACCAGCCTTCAAACACAAAAACAACTGACTGGCAGATAAACCAAAAATATACACATTATATTTTTATTCTTGTGCGATGTATGGGCATAATTAGCCTAAAGGGAAATGAAACAAAAGGTGTAAGGGTTTTCAGTTTGGTAATTTACTGAAGGAGTAGAGACTGTGCAACTAGCAAAGCAAATGTTCTCCTTGGAAAGTCTATGCAAAGTAAAAGTTTTTTTTGTGCAAACAGTTTGAAATTGCAAATTAAAATAGTGTATGCATGCATACTTGCAAAACTGTGGGGGAAATTTACTAAAACCGGTGCACACAGAATCTGGTGCAGATGTGCATAGTAACCAATCAGTCTCTAACTTCAGCTTGTGCAATTAGGCTTTGGCAAAAAAACTGTATTGGTTACTATGCATAACTGCACCAGATTTTGTGTGCACCAGTTTAAGTAAATCTCCCTAATCTGTCTTGTAGGAGGTCCCCCATTAACTGTCCAGACACAGTGCAGGACCTAGGATTTTCTATGACCTTTTGGCTTCAGCTATGTTGGCAGAACAGCCTAGAGGTCAAAGGCTTTCCATACCTCCCTCTTAAGCCATAGACACATCAAATCCAGCTGGTTCAGCAGGAATTTGAATCCATTTAAGGGCAGACTGGTTGTACTAAAATTGCTCTAATGACCGACTTAAGTACAAACAGCCAGTCAGGTTGTTTTCGTATAATTACTGCCGACAGCAGTGTTCAGAGAAACAGCGAGAAAACCTCCCGATGTCAGAATACAATAGCGCTGTGGAAGGGATTCCCCCATCAACACTGACTGTATTGATGGTGGAATTGAGCAATTTTCTTTCACACAACCCGTGGTTGAAGGAAAGAAAATTGCATAATCTATGGCTAGCCTTAGTATGTCATTGTACTTCTAAATTTGCATAAATTTGCATAAGGGACAGAGAGGCTCCTCACAATTCTGCTCTGTGTTCTCCTTTCTCATTTGTTGACAGCTGCATTTTTTGAAACATTTTTTTGAACAATTGCTGATTATGGAACAGGAGAGAGGGGGGATTTAATGGGATAGAATGGCCATAAGCTAAGCTATGAACCATGCAGGAAGTGTGCTCTCGGGTGATTTAAACTTGCATTAGAAGAAGGGGGGAGTAATGTGATGCCATTGTGTAAAGCAAAAAGCAAAGCCTGTATTTGCAATGAGCAAAAATGTGTATATGCTGTGTGTGTGTTTGTGTGTGTGTCTATATGTATATGTATGTTACACACTGATGCCCTGTACACACGATCGGACATTGATCTGACATTCCGACAACAAAATCCATTGTTTTTCCGGCGGATGTTGGCTCAAACTTGTCTTGCATACACACGGTCGCACAAATTGGTTGGAAAATCCGATCGTTCTCAATGCGGAGATGTAAAACACGTGAGTTGGGACTATAAACGGGGCAATAGCCAATAGCTTTCATCTCTTAATTTATTCTGAGCATGCGTGCCACTTTGTGTGTCGGATTTGTCTACACACGATCAGAATTTAAAGGATCGGATTTTGTTGTCGGGAAATTTTATAGCAGGCTCTCAAACTTTGTGTGTCGGAAATTTCGATGAAAAAAGTCCGATGGAGCCCACACACGGTCGGAATTTCCGACAACAAGCTCCGATCACACAAATTCCGTTGGAAAGTCCGATCGTGTGTACAGGGCATTAGAGGATAGCTGTATACACCGGAGCAGCTTCCAAGGTGGTGTAGACTCTCCATTGCCTACACTGCACTGTCTGTTTGGGCCTTAAAAATAGGCCTTTGGGTTTAGTGTTATATATGTTTATACGATCAGATGCACTTTCGGCTCTCATAATTCAGACAATTCTGTGTATTTATCCATTTGATATATGGTATATCATCTTGGGGCCACAATTTGTATTGTTGGTATCTTTTTGGAAACGTTTGTAGTTATAGCCTATGATAATCTACCCTTGTGTGTTGGCCTAAACCCCGATATTGCTACATCTCTAATCCACACACTTGTTATATATCAGTTGACATATGACATGTATATGACATATGACATGTAGATGCATCACCTTCATATACATATACATGAGACTTGGAACTTCGTCATTTTGGATGTGTGTCTAGTCTTGTGAGGTGTCCCTATACCCTGAGTTACAGATTTACCCTCACCTACCCAGTATTTGTCCTGAGGAAGCTAATATTTAGTGAAATTCGTCGACGAGCAAGTTACTGGTTTAATTCTCTTTGATTAGACATATTACAAAGTCAATCTTTATACTTTTAATTCAGCCTTTTGTAACTGAACTATCGGGTAACTGGTAACTGTGTCTATACAGGGTGTTTGTATGTTTTTATAGGTTTTTTAATTATGTTGTAATAAAATGTTATATTTTTTAATGATTTCTCCTCTCATTATGTGCCCACAAAGTCCACCATTTTTTTTAGTTTCTCAATCCTTACATATATGTATATGTGTGTATATGTGTATATATATATATATATATATATATATATATATATATATATATATATGTGACAGACTCACCCGGGACAGAGGCTATTGGAGGGGACTGAACGCAAGCCTATTGCCCACCTATTATGGGCCCTAGCATTTGGGGGAATGGTGCTCTCTGTGAGCTGTATGCCTGGGGACCCTGGGGGTTGGTGTTACTTTGGATTCAGCTCCATGTCCGCCCAAAAGACACAGACTCTAGGAACCCTTTATATGCCATATTAGAATGATAAGACTGAATTATACTGTTGGGACACATCCTGTGAGGAGATGCTGGTGTCATCAACTACAACTACCTGTGTTTATGTTAATTGAATGAGCTGATCACATTGTCCTCTATACAATGTAGGAGACGGGACGACTCCTATTGGAGCTCATGTTAATTAGGTTAATTAGGTTATGTTTGTATTGTTAATTGTAATTAGCTCCAGCTATTGTGTTTATACTACTGTGTGAAGCTCGGTGCCCACAAGTCTGTCATCTGGTCTGGGTAAATTTTGTAGTAAATTAGCTCATGTTAATTAGGTTAGCTTTGGGTCAACCTGCTGTATAAATGTGTGTGAGATCTCAAATAAAGAGTTAGTTCTGATGTACTCCAAGACTGGTGTTGTCTAGTTCTTGGGGGTTCCTATAGCCAGATCCATTGGACTCGTGTTCCAGAACTTAGGAAGCGGTATACTGACAGAAGCACTCAAGCGGAGTGTGGGACGTTTCGTGACAAAATATATATATATATATATATATATATATATATATATATACCAAGCAAAGTTATAAACACAACATTTGTGTATTTGCCCCTATTTATCGTGAGCTGAACTTAAAGATCTATTACTTTTTCTATGTACATAAAAGGCCACAATCAACAACCTGATCAACTCTATGTGAAGGAGATGTGCCCAGATGTGCCCATTAGAGCTTTGAGTTCAGCTCATGATAAATAGGTGCAAACACAAAAGTGTTGCGTTTATAATTTTGCTCAGTGTCAAATGTATGTATGTATGTATGTATGTATGTATGTATGTGTGTATGTGTGTGTATATATATATATATATATATATATATATATATATATATATACACATACGCACACACACACACACATACAATCATTGATAAGCCTATAATGTCTGTTTAGGAGTCCTGGGTGAATGCTAGGTGCATGTGCCTCTCATTGGAAAAAGGTGTGGATTGACAAACCAGCCCTGCATGTCAGTCACCCCTTTACCCAACATACATTGTTCTGGTAATTTTTCTGTGGTCCAGTATAACAAGAAAAGGTCTACAGACCAGTGTGCAGCTTTACATAGACAAGGATGTTAAACAGAGTTGGTGGACTTTTACTGTCTTGTAAATATTTACATAACACCAGCAATAAAAAAGAAGAAAAACAGCATTCATTTTCAGTAAAAGCAGTATACTTCACCTCAGTAGGTGTTTTATTTTGCCTAGAGTCCAGCTTTAATAATTTTCAAATTAGCATTCTGGGAGAAAATTAATTTTGTGTAACATACTACCAGAATACTGTTTGCATTGCCCCTTTTGAGAAACTGCATAGTTTAGGTATGGAAAACAATTCTCCAGGGGACATTAAAATGTCAGCTTAAACATAAATTATTCTGAAATCCAACTATAAATAAACTTCCTTTGACAAGAATTGTAACTTACAGGTTTTAAACATTTCAATTTAGTATGATATGCATAACCTCTACTTGAAAACCTGTATAATACAGCACGTATTTAGAGAAAAGGTTAATGTGACCTTGAAAAAATCCAGAGAATTTAACATGCTGTTGTAATGAAGAAGGTAAAAGCAGACTATACCAAAAGCATGGATAATGAGATGTAAATGCAGTTTTTACCTCCTAAAATTGGCTGCTATTGATAATACTCGCAACCAAAAAACTAATAATTGTGAAAAAGCGTGGATAAATAGTTACAAACCAGCCCTATGTGTTACAATCAATAAGTGAAAAGTGCAGCGCTAATAAATTGCCTTATGCCGCGTACACACGGTTGGACTTTCTGGCCTACTTGGTCCTGCACACTTTCTGATGGACTTTGTCTGCCAGGTGCGCCGGACTTTAAAACGGACGGACTTGCCCACACACGACCGGACTTTGCGGCGGGCTAAGTCCGCCCGTCTTTCCGACGGACTTTCGCCGGAGTTACGGCGGACTTTCAGAATGAACGGACTTGCCCATACACGGACAAGTCTGTTCATTTTGAACGTGACTCAGGTGCAACGGCACTAGAAAAGGAAGTCAATCTTGCCGCTTTTATCGGCGAGATTGACACCTTGCGAGCCCCGTCGCGGGGCATACCAGGCCCTTAGGTCTGGTATGGATTATAAAGGGAAACCCCCTACGCCGAAAAAACGGTGTGGGGTCCCCCCTAAAATCCATACCAGACCCCGATCCGAGCACGCAGCCCGGCCAGTCAGGAAAGGGGGTGGGGACGAGCGAGCACCCCCCCTCCTGAACCGTACCAGGCCGCATGCCCTCAACATGGGGGGTGGGTGCTTTGGGGGAGGGGGGCGCCCTGCGGGCCCCCCACCCCAAAGCACCTTGTCCCCATGTTGATGAGGACAAGGGCCTCTTCCCAACAACCCTGGCCGTTGGTTGTTGGGGTCTGCGGGCGGGGGGCTTATCAAAATCCGGGAGCCCCCTATAAGAGGGCCCCCAGATCCCGGCCCCCCCACCCTATGTGAATGAGTATGGGGTACATGGTACCCCTACCCATTCACCTAGGGAAAAAGTGTCAATAATAATACACACTACACAGGTTTTTAGAATAATTTATTAAACAGCTCCGGGGGGGGGATCTTCCTCCGGCTTCGGGGGTCTTCTTCCGGCTTCGGGGGTCCCTCCTGTTCATCTTCTCCCGGCGTCCGGTTGGTTCTTCTCCGCTCTCTCCGGTTCCGGAGAGCGCGCAGAAGAACCAACCGGACGCTTGAGAAGATGAACCGGAGGGACCCCCGAAGCCGGAACAAGACACCCGAAGCCGGAGGAAGATCCCCCCCCCGGAGCTGTTTAATAAATTTTTCTTATTGCAGCGAGCGTGAGATGCAACACCCTGCCCTCGTGTCGTATCTGGTCCGTTGGACCAGCATACACACGAGCGGGCTTTCCGTCAGACCAGCACACAGACGAGCGGACTTTCCGCCCGAAACTGAGTCCGACGGAAAGATTTAAAACATGTTTCAAATCTAGGTCCGGCTGGCTTTTTGGAAAAAGTCCGCCGGAAAAGTCCGCCGGCGCCTACACACGGGCGGATTGTCCGGCACACTCTGGTCCGCTGGACCAAGTATGCCGGAAAGTCCGACCGTGTGTACGCGGCATTAGAATGAACCAAGACTGAGTATTCAGACAGGGTATGCAGTATATGTGAACACCTTAAATAGTGGAAAAACAAACAATAATGCCCTGTACACACGGTCGGATTTTCCGATGGAAAATGTCCGATCGGAGCGTGTTGTGGGAAATTCCGACCGTGTGTGGGCTCCATCGGACATTTTCCATCGGATTTTCCGACACACAAAGTTGGACAGCAGGAGATAAAATTTTCCGACAACAAAATCCGATCGCGTCAACTCCGACCGTGTGTGGCCTGTTCCGACGCACAAAGTGCCACGCATGCTCAGAAGAAATTCCGAGACGGGACAGCTCGTTCTGGTAAACTTAGCGTTCGCAATGGATACAGCACTTTCGTCACGCTGCAATGTTCAAAATGGTTTAATACAGCGCACTCTCTTCTTCTTTATAATGTGACAAGAATTAAGTAGTTTTGCTGCTCATATTCACACACACTTCTCACAAACTTATTTCGTTACTATTTATCGGGATTCCCTCAATATATTTTGATTTCTCACATCTGACAACATATTTTTGTATATTTTTTAGATATTTTTTGGCTTTAATGTAGAATCTTTTTTTGTGTTTCTATTTTTTTTTTTTTTTTGCGATTTTGATTTGTACTCCCGAAAATGTTTGTGTGTGTTTTTTGTGACAAGTTCCCACAACACCATTGATATGTTGCTCTATTTAATCTGTAGGAGATTGTTTGGTGTTGTTGTCCCTTGTTAATTTCACATTTTATGTTAGAAATGTACCTGAATCGTCACCAACAAACTGTCCTTTTTGGATGAAAACACACACAGGAGAGTAGAATTTACCAAAAAAATTTATTAAGGGGTCACAACTAAACAAAGACGGAGGCAACGCTGGAGAAACTGCAGAAGTGGGTGAAGCCTTGGACCCCCAGGGCAGACATCAATTATTTAAAAGTTAAAAATTGGTGGCCTGAGGAGTCCTTATCTAAGGGAGGGCAGTGTGGTCCAGAAGTCCCAGAGATCCGGAAAGCAGCAGATGACATCTGTGTCCCCAGGCTGTGGTCATACGAGAGACTGCATCTTCTGTCAGACCAGACTGAACCCAGGGTAATCACTCTTTGGTCTTCTTTCCACGCTTCCTTCCACGCTGTGGCTGTGGTGGTGGAGTTGTGGCAGCAGGAGGAGGAGGAGGAGGATCGTCGATCTCAATGACATCCGTCTTGGGTGTTAGTTCCCCACTCAACCCCTTACGTAGGACTTTATAAATCAGGTCCTCAGAGAGCCTGCATTGACCCTCCTGCATGCCCTGCAATTTGGTGGCAGCCATGCAGGCAAAGGCCTCTTCAGGACTGGGGAAGGCTCTGAGGGACGCAGAAGCCTCCTGGATCAGCCTGTACGCTGAATCCTGCACGGGACTCGGAGTGGCCTTCCTGGCCCTTTTGTATGGAAGGCAGAGGGGAGGGACCTGAGACTCAGTCAGGCTGCGACTGGTCCCAGGCTTCTCTTGGCTGACACTTAGCCCCGCCTCCTGGCTGACATTAACCTGACTGCTGCAAATTGAATGTTAACAAATATAACAGACTATCCTTCTGAGCCCAGCATTTTTCATTTTTGTCCCAATTTTGGGTGCCCACTACTGTCTATTGATATGTAAAACACTTTTTTTAATCAGAAATTAGTGATCAATAATAACATCTAATAAACATCATTTATTTATTGACCAGAAATCTGTAGAACAATGCTATACCTGACTCCAGCTGGGCTCCTCCATTTCTTCCTGGCTGGAAGGCCCAGGTTGGACATCAGAAGCCTCAGCTGGTATGGAAGGAAGCGTGGAAGGAAGAGTGGAGAGGGATTCCCTGACTTCAGTGTGGTCTGACAGAAATCGCAGTCTCTCATAGTACCACAGCCTGGAGACATAAACGTCATCTGCTGCAGCACCGGACCTCTGGGAATTTGTGACCTTCTTGCACTCCCTAAGATACGTGCTCCTCAGGCCACCAATTTTAGCTTTTAAATAGGGGATGGTTGCTGTGGGGACCACCGGCTTCACCAACTCCAGCAGTTTCTCCAGCGCTGCCTGCCTCTTCTGTTTGTGGTTATAGTGGGGGTGTCTGACCTGCCACAGACAGGGCAGCTCCCTGTACTTGTCTATGAACAGGGGCAGGAAATTGTGGTCATTGAACCCATCCATTTTCCTTGCAAGACACAACACAAGACAAACCCTAATGTCAGGCCAAACTCCCCTAATCTTGTTACAATATAGGCTTCCATTTCGAAGCAGTATAGGCGCAAGTTTAGATCTTACCTTCGTTATCACGATCGGCGTCTCCGATGCTCCTTCCTCCGCTCACAGATTGTACGTAAGACGCACGTGTGTTACGCTTTATACACACTGCGCATGCGTATAACTCCGCCCGCCCCTGATGTTCTTTCTAGTCTATTCCCCGCCCTTTTTCGTTCGGCACAGTGGGGGAAGAGCACATGGCGGATAGACAGCAGGTGCGGGCTAATTGTAGCAACGAGGAGGAGGGGGAGGAAAGGCCGGAGCCTGAAACGTCCCGATCCAGAAGGAGATTTAAGGACTCAAATATGTCCTTTGGGGAGATGTTGGAAATGGTGGACATCCTGAAGAAGTCCGACTATGATGGAAAGTATGGGCCTTACCCCAACCCCAATGTCCGAAAGGCCAAGATCATGGCGAAAGTGGTCAGGAGTCTGCACCGGAAATTCGGGGTACGACGATCGAAAGATCAGCTCAGGAAACAGTGGTCGGACCTGAAATTACGAGAACATGAGCAGTACAGAAAGATCCGGAGAGTGCTGCAAAAAAGTAAGTAGTTGTGCTGTGTTCCTATTCTTTTTGTATTTATTACGTTCGTGCTGCTCCATGTGCTTTTAGGAACTGTTGTACAGTTTAAAATGGCAACTTTCATGTTCATGGGCACATTATTCGTTCGGATCAAACATTTTTCGTTCCAAATATAAAATACCATTGTTTAGCCCATATGCATTTGGCCACCATTTTGACGCCCTATACTTGTCTTAAAAGAATTGGGTTGTATAGATGGCTTTGTTACTAGAATGAAATGCAAACTAGATTGTGTGTAAGGAGAGGACACTGAGCAGCTGTTTTCACATCTGGACACTGGAGCACTAGTGTGGGACAAAAGAACACCATTTTTATTAGGGGGCCCCACACAGGTGCTCCAGTGTATACTATAGGGGGGTCTCCATCTGTGAAGCTTGGACAAAACAGGTAAAGTATTGCAGGTTGACAAAGGGCATTAAAAAAATTACATTTTGGAACTCTGCTAAAATAGATAATTGTACCCCACTTCCAAGCAATGTTTCATCTTTATAGTTCTGACATTAAATATCTGTGTGCTAATTATACCATTTTTGTTTGACATAGGGGAGAAAAGGACACCCCTCATCTGAGGAGACCAGAGCCCCCCCCCCTCTGGAAGAAGGGGAAATCCCCCCAACACAAGCTGAGCAGGAGGATGAAGACGTGGTGGAACTAGTCACCACAACAGGTGAGTGTCTGCAACCACAGGCTCAGATAAGAGATGGATGGCGGCATATTTTTAAAACCAAATTTATTTTGGGGTTCCTCTCTTTTTAGGTGATCGTGAGGTTGTGGATGAAGATCCTTTCACATCCGAAAGTGCCCAGATCCTGATGGGGGAGATCAAGGGGTGTAATTTACAATTGGAAATCATCAAGCAAAACATCAATGATGTTATTCCAAAATATAAAAACATCATTGATGTTTTGGGGCGAGTTTAAAGCCCCTCCAAATCACTTTCTTCTTTTGTGTGCTACAATGTGCTAAATGTTTTTGTGATTTTTCCCAAAGCCAAATTTGGAGGATGCACACAGTGTGTCAACATGTGCTATCTGCCATCACGGGAGATCAATGGACGCGTTTTGGGGGTGCAACCCCTTCCTCAATAATAAAGTAGCGGTGAGGAAGGGCTTGCTCCCCCAAAACACATCCCTTGATCCCCCCTGATGGCAGATAGCACATGTTGACATTGGGAAATTTGTGTGCATCTTCCAAATTTGGCTTTTCCAGGTGTGATTTCCCCCCATCTGAACGCAATATCAAACACTCATGTCTGATATTGCCTTCAAGTTCTACCAAATGTGAACTTTGTAAGATCAAGATTTGTGTCTTTCTTGTTGGCTTTACACAGGCCTGTTTTCTATAAAATGGACATTTTGATTTTGGATAATGCCACCACAAAAATTGTTATACAACAAACATGTTGGTTTGTCAGCAAAAACTTTGGTAAATGCACATGTGATTGTGCAGGTATTAAAAAGATTGTTAATCAAGAATGTGTGGATTATTATCTCAACGCTACAACACTTTTGGGGTGATGTAATTGTTGTTTTATGAGAAAATGGGGGTTATTTCCTAAGGGCAAATCCACTTTGCACTACAAGTGCAGTTTCAGTGCAGTTGCAAGTGCACTTGTAGTGAAATGTGTTTTTGCATTTAGTAAATAACAGCCAACAGTGCTTTGTATAAGGTTACACAATCACATTTTCTGGACTCCACACATTTCTGCCAGGGTCAGCTCAAACAAACACAAGCAGTAAATGTCCACAAAGTTTTTTTTTTTTTTAAAAAGGCTTCACATATTGTCTGGCATATTGATAGCCCCCCTACCCGCAAAGAACTCCAGGTAGCGTAACCGGACATCACGGGCACTCAGGGAGGGCAAGCCAGGACGGCCACTTTCAAGCGCCGTCAGTGTGGTTTGATGTAGGATTCCGGCCTCAGGCCCAACTGAGCCAGCATAGTTGGCCGAATGTTTCCGTAAAAAGTTATGGAGAACACAGCACGCAAGCATTATATGGTTCAGTTTATACTCTGCCATATGGATAGGTGTCAGAAATAGGCGGAACCAGCTGGCCAGGATTCCAAATGTGTTCTCCACCACTCTTCAGGCTCTGGCCAGCCGGTAATTAAAAACCCTCTGTTCCGGGGTGAGGGTCCTCATCGGGAATGGCCGCATCAGGTGGTCCCCCAGCGCAAATGCTTCATCAGCAACTAACACAAATGGGAGTCCTTCAACATTGTCCTCTGGAGCTGGCAAGTCCAAGCTGCCATTCTGGAGATGCCTGTAGAACTCCGTCTGGGCGAGGACTCCACCATCGGACATCCGGCCATTCTTCCCCACGTCCACATACAAGAAGTCGTAATTAGCCGACACCACCGCCAACATCACTATACTATTAAACCCCTTGTAATTATAATAGTACGACCCCGAGTTGGGTGGTGGGACGATGTGGACGTGTTTCCCATCAATTGCCCCTCCGCAGTTAGGAAAGTCCCACCACTCGGCAAAGTGGGAGGCCACAGTCTGTCATTCCTGTGGCGTGGAAGGAAACTGTTGAGGAATAAACAATAAACATTACTATTTTTACTCTGAAACATGGCAAGCAGATTAGACACAAACATTATGGGGCAACCTCCAGATAGCATTTAGTAAGGGGAATTTAACAAGGCCAAAGTATAAGGTACACCTATCATATTCCCCCTCCCCCCCCTCTCATGGGCCATTTCTAACATTATGGGGTGTGTGAAAATCTTGGACAGGTAACCCTCTTCACTTCATTGAGAGATGAATGCCTAAATAATGGGTATTACTTGGAACAGACCCTCCTTAGTTACACTATTGGCAGCCCACTGGACAGGTAAGAAGTGTCATAATACAAAGATATAAATACACACTGTACACATTTGAGGACATTTGGACATTCTGCTATTACCTATCAAGATAATAATAGGATACAAAAACTTTAAACAGTACCATTGTAAAGTATACAGGCAGACCCTACTACATGCTTTGGGTAATTCATCCATAAATCTGACCAGTAAAGAGGTGGGTATAGTGTGTATGGGTTTGGCAAAGTCAGCAGATAGATGATTGAGGATAGAGAATTGGAATCAGCTGACTTAGCAGTTGGGGATGGAGGGTTACTAAAAATTATTTGGGGACACCACAAAAAAAAAGCCTCTGGCACTCTGCCTGAATTTAAATCAAAAATAACATTACCAGACATTTTAGGGGGTGTTTGGGGTAAAGCACTACTATGGAGCTGATAAAATACATTGTTAAATGACTACATGAGGTGAATATAGGGCAGGAGACACCATGCTGGGGAGGTTAGTGAAGGGCAAATATGTATGAAGGACCTCAAATAATAATTACATAAAAATCCAGCATGCATGAGAACAAAGGGGACATTCACAGCATATTACAATCATGGTAATTAGGGAATGAGGAAAGAAATACAATATATTAGCAAACATTAAAGACAATAAAATGTGATATAAAAGGATAAAAATCTTACCTTCATATACTCCTTCTGCAGGACCTGGATGATGGCAGAACAGGTCTCTGGGATAATGATCCCCAGAGCCTGGGGGGAGATGCCTGTCGAGAACTTCAAGTCCTGCAGACTTCTCCCTGTCACCAAATACCGCAGGGTAGCGACCAACCTCTGCTCCGGAGTGATGGCTTGCCTCACGCAGGTATCCTGCCTGCTGATATAGGGGGTCAGCGAAGCCAACAAACGGTGAAACACGGGGTCCGTCATCCTGAGAAAGTTCCTGAAATTATCAGGATTATTCTCACGGATCTCACGGAGCAAAGGCGTATGACAGAACTGGTCACGCTGAAGCAACCAATTCTTGGTCCATGAACTCCTCCCCACCCTGTTCATGGACTGGACTTGTGTCAAGGTCAGGACTCGACACCAAGCCCCCCCCGCACAGCACGAACTCTACGAGGAGTACATATACGAAACATGGCTAGAAAACGGTCGGCTGCTCAGAACGAAGTAACAGAACGCACTGAAGAACAGCAAGGCCTGTGAAGAGCGACCTGAAAAACAGCAACGAGCAGGCAAGATCACACAGAAAACTCTGATACGAACTGACTGCACGCACTGAAGAGCAGATACAAACCCACAAGCACAAACTGAACGGCAGAAAACGATCTGAAAGCCACGAGTCTGAAAAAGCACGAATCGTCTCTCACCAAACTTTTACTAACACGAGATTAACAAAAGGAGCCCAAAGGGTGCCGCGCTTGGTTCTGAACCGGCCTTTTCTAGTCTCGTCGTACGTGGTGTACGTGACCACGTGGTTGTCGATCGGAAATTCTGACAACTTTGTGCGACCGTGTGTAGGCAAAACAAGTTTGAGCCAACATCCGTCGGAAAAAATCCTAGGATTTTGTTGACGGAATGTCCGAACAAAGTCCGACCGTGTGTACGCCCTATTAGTGTATGCAAATGTGAATGTACACTATATCAAAAGTGAAACAATACTCATAAAGGTTGTTTGAAAAATGGTGAAGAGACCTTCAACTCCATGCAATACTTAAAGTGACATTTCTCTAATATAGAAAACAATTGTGTGAATATAATAGAAAGGAGATAAAACAGAAGTCCAGAAAGTGAAATGATTCCAAGTCCATAAGTGAATGAACGTAACATCATAGTGACTTCAAATGTAATGTTTGTGTAGACAAAGTTGCCAAAAGACGATCCACCACCAATAGGTACAAGGCTTACCATAAAGATTGAACCCAAACAGGCATATGCCTAGCCCTAATGAGTCAATCAAGCTTGTCATGTAACACACCAGGGGATACCGTCATCAATATACACGACCTCCGATTAGGGGTATAAACTCCTGTGGTCCTTCACAACGATACTTCTAATGAATAGCCCTCCAAGGGGGTATTAACAGGGAGCCAGATGAGTGATCTCTCCCGTGTGGTGTGGTTTATAAAAAGAAGAGGAGAGGAGGCCACATAGTGTAATTTCATTTCAGTAAAAAAGTATTTTTTGTTATGTATAAAAGGAACACTCACATTTGTTTAGATAAAAAGCGCTTGATATAAAATATGACACAGTGGCATCAGCAGAGCCTGTCCCGACGCATTTTGTCGAATAAGACATCTGGGGTGCTTGTCCACTGCAGCCACTGCGTTTATATACAGTAATACATACCTCATAATGAGAAGCAGCTCTTTGGTGATTAGCTGTGTCAATGCTTACTTCCGGTCATAGCCAAAATGGCATGGAAGTGCACCGCTCCAAAGTGATCACCTCTCCTAAGAACAGCTGTCTCCGCAATCAGACAGGGTGCTGGCTCTGTTTGCAACAGAAATAATGGAAAAATAGAACGCTGGATAGCCGCACTCCACAAAAGTTCACCTTTATCAAATAAGGAATATCAAAGCATCACAGGGCAATACAGACTAACTGCACAGCTGCTGAGGCGTTTCATACCAGATATGGTGCTTAGTCATAGCTAGAGTGCTAAAGATTAGGGATGAGCCGAACACCCCCCGGTTCAGTTCACAGCAGAACTTGCGAACAGGCAAAAAATTGGTTCTAACACGCGAACACCATTAAAGTCTATGGGACACGAACATGAATAATCAAAAGTGCTAATTTTAAAGGCTTATATGCAAGTTATTGTCATAAAAAGTGTTTGGGACCTGGGCCCTGCCCCAGGGGACATGTATCAATGCAGAAAGAAGTTTTAAAAAACGGCCATTTTTTTGGGAGCAGTGATTTTAATAATGCTTAAAGTGAAACAATAAAAAGTGTAATATTCCTTTAAATTTCGTGCCTGGGGGTGTCTATAGTATGCCTGTAAAGGGGCGCATGTTTCCCATGTTTAGAACAGTCTGACAGCATATGACATTTCAAAGGAAAAAAAAGTCATTTAAAAATACTTGCGGTTATTAATGAATTGTCGGTCCGACAATACACAAAAAAGTTCATTGATAAAAATGGCATGGGATTTCCCCACAGGGGAACCCCGAACCAAAATAATAATTAAAAAAAATGCGTGGGGGTCACCCTAAATTCCATACTAGGCCCTTCAGGTCTGGTATGGATATTAAGGGGAACCCCGCACCAAATAAAAAAAAAAAATGGCGTCCCCCCAAAAATCCATACCAGACCCTTATCCAAGCATGCAACCTGGTAGGCCGCAGTAAAAGAGGGGGGAACGAGAGAGCACCCCCCCTTCTGAACCATACCAGGCCCTCAACATTGGGAGGGTACTTTGAGGTAGCCCCCCAAAGCACCTTGTCCCCATTTTGATGGGGAGAAGGGCCTCATCCCCACAACCCTTGGCCGGTGGTTGTGGGGGTCTGCGGGCGGGGGCTTATCGGAATCTGGAAGCCCCCTTTAACAAGGGGACCCCCAGATCCCGGCCACCCCAAGTGTGAATTGGTAATGGGGTACATTGTACCCTACCACTTCACAAAAAAAGTGTCAAAAAGGTTAAAAAACACAAGAGACGGTTTTTGACAAGTCCTTTATTAATTTCTTCTTCTTTCGGCTTCTTCTTCCATCTTCTTGCTTCTGGTGTTCTTTCGGTGTTCTTCTTCCTCCATCTTCTTCTTCTTCTTCTTCTCCTCCATCTTCTTCTTCATCCGCTCTTCTCATCCCGCATCTTCCTCCAGGCTTCTTCTCCGCTCCGTCCGCACGATCCGCCTCAGTAGGAGTCTTCAGCCGTGTGACGCTTCGCTTCTTCTGACATTTCTTATATAATGGAGGGCGGGGCCACCCGGTGACCCCGCCCTCCTCTGATGCACGGGGAATTCACGGGACTTCCCTGAGGCTTTCCCCATGTTGTCAGAGGGGGCGGGGTCACCCGGTTACAGTTTATATACAGTTTATAAGTGTCAGAAGAAGCGAAGCATCACACGGCTAAGGACTCCCACTGAGGCGGATCGTGCGGACGAGGGGGGGCGTTCTCTCATTCCCCCTCTTTTCCTGCAGCCTGCCAGGTTGCGTGCTTGGATAAGGGTCTGATATGGATTCTTGAGGGGATCCCACGCCGTTTTTATTTTTAATTTTGGCGCGGGGTTCCCCTTAACTATCCATACCAGACTTAAAGGGCCTGGTATGGAATTTAGGGGGACCCCCACGCCATTTTAAGTTTTGGCGTGGGGTTCCCCTTAATATCCATACTAGACCTGAAGGGCCTGGTATTGAATTTAGGGAGACCACCACGCATTTCTTTTTTATTTTGGTTTGGGGTTCCCCTGTGGGGAAATCCCATGCTGTTTTTATCAATGAACTTTGATGTGTATTGTCGGACCGACAATTCATTAATAGCCGCGAATAGTTTTAAATGACTTTTTTCCTTGGAAATGTCATTTTGCTGTCAGACTGTTCTAAACACGGAAACATGCGCCCCTTTACAGGCATACTATACACACCCTCCAGGTATGAAATTTAAAGGAATATTACACTTTTATTGTTTCACTTTAAGCATTATTAAAATCACTTCTCCCGAAAAAATGGCCGTTTTTAAAACTTATTTTTGCATTAAAACATGTTCCCTGGGGCAGGACCCAGGTCCCCAAACACTTTTTATGACAATACCATGCATAAAAGCCTTTAAAATTAGCACTTTTAATTTCTCCCATAGACTTTTAAAGGGTGTTCCGCGGCTTTCGAATTTGCCGCGAACACCCCAAATTGTTCGCTGTTCGGCGAACTGGCGAACAGCCGATGTTCGAGTTGAACTCATGTTCGAATCGAACTCGAAGCTCATCCCTACTAAAGATACATGTAGATATATATACCAAACAAAATAATGAAACATATCATTAAACAAATGAATAAATCATGTGTGTCATGAGATCCCAATGATAAACTCACCTGTGGCCACATAAAGTTCAGGAATTAACCATCGAGTGGAGAGGAGAGAAGAAAACCCCCCTCCCTTCACCCAGGAAAAATACCACATAAAGAAAGTGATAGCAACGGTAAATATCTAATGTGAAAAGAAAGAAAAGGAGACCACAAGTGCAATGTAGAAGAAAAATGACACAAAATAAAAAATAAAACCATAATATATGTATTAAAAAACGCCCAGGTGCACATGCTGGTTTATGCCAAATTTGTTAATACATATGTTATAGTTTTATTTTTATTTTTGTGTCACTTTTCTTCTACATCGCTCTTGTGGTCTCGAGTCAACTCTTGCACAGGTCGCTATATTGATTTCTACCTCCAACCACTAGTTAGACAGACTCCCTCGTTCCTTAAAGTTCTTAGAGATACCATTAGGTTACTGGAAAGTATAGACATATGAGGAAACTACATATTGGCTACAGCCGATGTGGCCTCCTTCTCCACATGAGGATTGAAGCAGTTAACCATTTTTTAAGTCACGATGACTCCATTACTGAATTACAGAGCAACTATATTGTAGAACTGCTAGAGTTCGCCATCAAATACAATTATTTTTGGTTTGACCGTAGATATTTCCTTCAACAGAAGGGCGACTTACGAATTTAGCTATACCAAAATTCATTTTCTGGATCTTGAGATTGAGATTAGCTCAAGCCAATTTAAATTCCAAACATATTTCAAACCAACCGATCACAATGGCTTTATCCCTACAGATAACTGGCATCACAAATCTTGGCTTCGCTCAGTTCCACGGAGTCATTTTCTGCAGTTACGCAGGAACTGTACAGATACTGAGACTTTTAAAATACAAGCTTTGACCCTCAGCTAGGGATTTATAGACAAGGGTTATGACCCAGCAGACGTGGACCTGGAATTTAGAAATACCCTAAAGGTGGATAGGAGTGTCTTATTGGCTGATAAACCTCACCGTGATACTGATGATTCCTTTAAATGGTCGATACTAACTTCATTCTCAGTCCAACATAGAGGGATTAAAGCCATTATCAGGGCTTTGTGACATTTTCAGAAGTGACTGAGTCCTGGGCCCTTTACTGCCAGAACAAGCCAAGGTCGCTTTTAGGGGAGTTCCTTCCCTACAAAGAAAAATTGCTCCTAATATTATCAATCCACCTGTTCGTCCTTCCTTTTTTTCACAATTTAGTGGGTTATTACCCCTGTAAGAAGTGTGTTTGTCTTCACAACACACGAGGTAGAAATAAATCCTTGGAGTTTAAATCAAATGTCACCAATCATGTGTACCTGATTAAACAATTTTGTACATGTGCCACTAGACATGTTGTCTATGTGATAACATGCCCTTGTGACAAATAATATGTGGGTTGAACAATCCACGCATTCACTACTGGAGTAAGTGAACACATTGCCAAAATAAAAAATGGTGACACTAAACACAGTGTACCTAGGCTCTACAGAGAACATCACAATCGTGATCCTAAAGGTACCGAGTTTCTCATTATCGACAGATATATCCTCCCTGGAGAGGCGGAGCTATCACAAGGGGTGTTTTATGTCTTGAAACGTACTGGATATATGAGTTACATTCCCACTCCCCACTTGGAATGAATGTGGAGTGGGACATTAATGCCTTTCTTAATAGAGCTTAGATGAACCAGTGGCTCTGACTTTCTTTGTAATTCTTGGTGTTTATATTTATTCACACTGCTCGTTAGATCCCTATATCATAATTTTTATAATGGGGCAGTCAGATTTGTTTATATTTATTTTAAACTGTTCCTTTTTATTTACTATTTCAATTGTTTAATGTTAACCCTAGATTGATTGTCAGCTGTCATGAAAAACGCCCTGTTAGCACAACTGTCAGAGCCGGTGGACGTGTGCGGGGGCGCGTTAGCGCGAACAAACGCATACAGAGGCACGCTAGCAAGAACAAGTGTACGCGGGTACGTGGGGGTACAAGCGGGCACGTACGATCGGTACTCAGGCGCGCGCGGGTACACGCGGGAGCGCACGGACGTACGAGGTGACAGTGTTTGGTGCCAATGGACTTATTTAAAGGAGCCTGTGAGCATGCTTTCTTGCTGTCCGGTCTACAGCGTTTCCTGTGACCCTAAGCTATCTAGTATACCTGTCTACCTGATTCCTGTTACCCGGCTTGTTCCTGACTTCTCCTGCTTGCTGCCAGTCCCCGACCTTGGCTTGTCTGACTATTCTCCTGCCTCATCCTACGGTTGTTATCTGCCTGTCTGTTGCCGATCCGGTCCTTGCCCCGACTACTCTTCTGCTTCCGTTTGGTACCTGCTCTGCCCGCCAGTGTTGACCCGGCCTGTCTGACCTCGTTAGTGCTTCAAGTTGTACTACAGAACACCTCCCTGCTGCCTGTTGTTCCTGAGTTCCTGCCAGCTACAGTACTTCTCTGCTCAGTCAGCGGTTCCAGTGTTCCTGCCAGAGTTCCGGTTCATCTCCCTACTACCAGTTGTTCCAGTGTGTCAGTTGAACTACAGAACACCTCCCTGCTGCCTGTTGTTCCTGAGTTCCTGCCAGCTACAGTACTTCTATGCTCAGTCAGCGGTTCCAGTGTTCCTGTCAGTCCTCCTTCTGCTGCACCAGAGGTCCGGATCAGCTCTACACCTGCCACTTGCCAAGCACTTGTGGCCCCCTTTGCTCTTGAGTCCCTGTTTTCTCTATCAGGGGTTCTCGAGCCAGAGGCACACGAGAGGCTGCTGCCTGCATTCTGGGCTCTGCCACCAGGTACTTGACATCAGCTCTGTGGTGTATATTAAATTACAGTAAAATTTGAATGTACATTCCCAACAACATTTTTGATATTACGTTCACAAATGGTCATTAATAAACACAAGATGATGTTGCAAACCCTGTGTTTGCAGTCCCGATCTTTTAATTGGGTTGCATATAGGTTTAGTCTGGAGTCTTTTTGGGGTGGGCGGTATTACTATTACTGGCCCAATGTAGACTCCGAGCATACAAAGCCATCTCATTTCATAATGAGGCTTGAACCGCACGCTTCCATGCCATTTTGGCTATGATCGGAAGTATTGAAACATCTAATGACCAAAAAGCTGCTTCCCATTATGGGGTATGTATCACTGCATATAAATGCAGTGGCTAAGCACCCCAGATTATGTCTTATTAGACGAAATGCGTCGGAACGGGCTCTGCTAATGCCACTGCGTCATATTTTACATCAAGCGCTTTTTATCTTCACAAATGTGAGTGTTCCATTTATACATAATAAATACTTTTTTACTGAAATGGAATTACACTATGTGGCCTCTCTCCTCTTATTCCTATAAACCACACCACACGGGAGAGATCACACATCTGGCTCCCTGCTAATACCCCCTTGAAGGGCTATTCATTAGATGTATCGTTGTGAAGGACCACAGGAGTTTATACCCCTAACCAGAGGTCATGTATGTTGATGATGGTATCCCCTGGTGTGTTACACCACAAGCTTGATTGATTCAATAGGCGTATAACATCCTATGTATGCCTGTTTGGGTTCAATCTTTCTGGTAAGCCTTGTACCTATTGGTGGTGGATCGTCTGTTGGCAACTTTATCTACACAAACCTTACATTTAAAGTCACTATGATGTTACGTTCATTCATTTATGGACTTTGAATCATTTCACTTTCTGAAATTCTGTTTTTTCTATTACATTCACGCAATTGTTTTCTATATTAGGGACATGTCACTTTAAGTATTGCATTGAGTTGAAGGTCTGTTCACGATTTTTCAAACAACTTTTATGAGTATTGTTTCACTTTTGATATAGTGTACATTCACTTTTGCATACACCTATTTTTTTTCCACCATTCAAGGTGTTCACATATACTGCACACCTTGTCTAAATATTGTCTTGGTTCATCCTAGGACAGTTTATTAGCGCTGCACTTTTCACTTATTGTTTTTTACTTTGTAACTGATCCTTTGCTGTGCTGGCTGCTACTTCACAACTTAAAGAGACAGCGCAGTATATTTGTTTTATTTCTATACCTGTGTGTTACAGTCCAATGTCTACCTGAAAGCATTGTTTATACCACCTGTTGTAGTGCAGCACTTACAGGGACAGTCTACAGACCTGTGTGCACAGCTTCATAGACTAGGCTGTTAACCAGGTTTATGGGTATGGGTATGTGCATGAGCAGTTGGTGGACTGATGAATTAAAATATAGCTAAAGACAAAACCTTTTCTGGTGACCCTAATGACAAACAGGAATTTTCTCACTTTGGAGGGATTTCCTCACACATCTTGTTTTGACTATGGGGCAGGAAATGAAGGGAAATCTCCCCAACAGGACAAAAAACTATCCACCTACGTTTAATGTCCAACGATCAAAAATGAAGACTGCAGCAACCCAATATTGGAATATATAATACAAAGTAATAGCAAAAAAAGGATGTGCTGTCTCTTTAAGTGAAATGATAATTCATCACACTATACTGTATATTACCAATAAATAAACGTAAAAAAAATGTTGAGCAATTTAAAATACCAAATTATCCTCATCGAATGTAATAATATAAAAAATGTGTGCATGAATTATCAAATACACTTTTTTAAAATTCACAAATCCATATCAAGAGCAATCAATAAACACATAAAACACCTTGTATGTAGTGAATAAAGTACAAACGTGCAAAAACCAAAATGGATGAATAAATATCTAAACAGCCCAACAGTTCATTGAAGATTCCAAACTGGTGCTGTGAACAATCCACCCAAAAATTAAATAACTTAGAGTGATCCACCACTTTCAAGTGTGGAAATTCCTTACTGGAAAGATCAGACCTCTAGATTGGCTCCAGCCCTTCCCCAAGGACTCCAGCAACTCAATGCCTCTATCCCATACGAGTCACAAATACCAACTCCATGATTGAGTATCAAAAAAAAATGTTGCATTTGTTAAAAAACATTACTCATAATAGTATAGAGAATCAGCATGTAACATCACACATCTATTATGACACTCACACCGCTTTCCAGGCCCGCACCATGAATAATGATGTCATGAGTACGTTTTGGCTGACTCGTTACCTGTAAGCACACATCTTCAGGGGAATGCAGCGTACTGGGGACATCTGTCATAAGTTTTATATGGTTCACTGCCTAGAACAAGCAAACCAGTGCCCAATATAGAAACAGTCATATTAAATCTTATATGCCACCATTTGCTATATATACTATTTATCATACAAAACTCACTACAATATTGTACCTAATAATAAAAGGGCAGAAAAAATATTATTAAACTAATGACATTAACATGCTTAAAGAGTAACTCCATTTTTGTTGAGAAAAAAAAAACATTTCCCTTTGGGTGATCTGTGTACATTGCAAGGATTATAACAACCTGTGTTGCTGATTCTTACCTTTTGTTATTCTGAAGAAATTACTGTTAGTTCCTCTGCGCTGAGTGGATCTAATGGGAGTTGTTTCATAATTATCAATCAGCTGTGCAGCTGCAGAGCACTAATGAAGTAAAATGCTGTGCCTGCATCCCCTTAGATGTGTTCCTATTGGACGTATCTCACCAAAAATGACTTTTTTGTTCCAGGGGGTGCCTGAAATCTGACTTAGACAGACTTAGACAGACTTCTGGAAAATTGGTTAGCCAATCACACAAGCAGGAAATTATGTTTCTGGGGAGTGGTCAGTACACATTCTGTGTACAGAACAACTCCAGGTAGCCATATTGCATTGCATTTTCAGAAAATGACAGCGGCTGCAGATTGAAAAGGAAAGGTAATTTTTTAATAACATCCAATTACAACTTGACTTGTGTCGCAATTGTATGCACTATATTTTTCTTTATTTGCTAATTTTTTTTCCCACGAAAGTGGAGTTACCCTTTTAAGTTCAATTTGGTTATAACTGCCCATATGTACCGTATATGTGAACCTGGTTCCATCTAGTGGCCAAAAGGTATATTTAAGGTGCTCCGCTGCTCATGATAGGCACCTGCACCATATATTACAAAATATCACAATAATAACAAAAAGGTTAAAAAATAAATAACATTAAAATGCAATTAAAATACAATTATATATTTTTTTTTATTTTTTATTTTTTTGGAGGGAAGCTTCAGAATGGCAAATATGTTTTTATTACAAATGTGAGTAAACTGCAGTTCCTCTTTAAGATTATTTGTTTTTAACATATTTATCTGGATAGCTATCTGGATAGATAGTAATATTTGGATATTTGTTCACAAATTTGAGTTGAAGTTTTGGGTGGAACGCAGAGTTTTATTCACAGATTTGATTTGTTATTATTATTTTTAAATGACATTGACATGGTAAAGCTTCTACGTTATTTTAGTGACTACATCTACATCTATCAAAAATAAAATGGGTTGTACAGAAGTGTTCATTTTATTTTCTTGATTTCTGTAGTATATAATTTGGATATACTGTATGTTCACAGATTTGATTAAGAGATTTGAGCTGAATGCGGAGTTAATCACAGATTTTATGTTATTGACCTTTCAAACAACATTAACAAATAAAGCTTATATGATATTTTAACAATTGGTTTTACATCTAACAAAAAATGTAATTGTAAAATGGTGTGTACAGCAATACTGCATCAATTCTCAAAAAAAACTTTCTGCATTAATATAGCAATAAAAACTGTGGCGGCTGTCTTGCTCACTGGGCAAAACATGATAAACAATATTTTTTTTTACAATCTAAAAATTTTAACTGTATTATAATTTCTAAAATGAAAAATTTATAGGACAAATACATCCCGCAAGGAGATCTAAAGTCCAAAAAAGGCTGAAGAAATAGTCACATCCATGGAATATTATGCCTGCTTCCTCATGATTAGACATAAGGATTTAGAAGAACAAACTTAGCCAGCATTTCTGGGTGGATGTGTATGCAAAAAATAGAAACACGGTGATTGCATAAATCAAAATAATAAAAAAAAAGCACAGAAAATTGTGTTCATCTTTAAGATCCACTTCAACATTATGCTGACCTTGCTAACGTTAGGAAAATGATTATTCTCCCTTTTGCTCAGGTACGCCAAGATTAATGCTAGAAAAAACACAGGATGGCCTAGTTTATGCTTGCTGTTAAGTATGTATTTATCATTTTATGTGTAAGTGGGAAGAAATTCTGGTGCCAATTTTACCCTACCAACATGTTACAGAAAGATATGTATATGGTGCCCACCTAGTGCTTTTTTCTTTTCAATGTTTTTATGTTTTTTAAAGAAAAACATTTACAAAAACTCATGTTACTTTCAAATACAGGTAAGGCAATTCAGGTGAGAATACACAAACTGAAACAGTTGTACAATAACCACAAATATCTGCGATCAACCACTAACTACAGTAGGAATGCGAATACCCTGCTCATGGAAGTAATTACCTGGGACTACAAGCTAGATCAGGGAGATCAGTTCGTACAAACCCGCTGTCCGGTTGACGCGGGAAGTCGGTCCTGTTCAGACGACTATAGCTCGGAACAGCGAATGGAAAGGAGTATAATTGATCATGGTAGGCCGTCCCTCCACCCCAAGGGGAACTCACTGTTGAGGCGACGGACCCAACCAATCCCTCCAGTCAATGCACATAGTTGTCTGAAAAGGGAGAAACGTGACTGCTCTGATCTATCCCTAGAATTTCAGTGTAGGGGACATGTGGAGTTATGCGGTCATAGAAGCAAATAATCAACTCATTATGGTATAGAGTATATGCTTCTGGGTACCTTACTTACTGGCCAAATCCAATACAGATTAAGAGGTAAATGGAAAATATCGGCCAATGACCACCTGAAGTCAGAAGACAAGGAAGATGCATCATCTGCACATAAGGAGATAGAGAAGGGGAGGGAGGAGAGAAAGGAAAAGCGAGTAAGATTAGGATGAAAAGGGTCCTCAAGAAGGAAGGAAGGTCACCTAGGGACTGTTGAAATTGTCTGGGTCAACTATGAGGCTGGAAGCAATGATATACCCGCATATTTCGCCCAAGGCTCCCAGATTAATTCAAATTTGTGGATTTTGTCCAGCAGTTTACTGACAATCTTCTCCTGGGTCATAATCCAGGAGATTTTACGTTTCATCGCGGCTAACGGTACAGAGTGTTTTTTCCAGTTCCTGGCTATGGTGATTTTAGCTCCTAAGAGCATATAATAGATCAAAGATTGTGTACGTTTGGATATTTTTTCTACCTGGACATTGAGAAGTGCCACTTCCAGAACCTGTGGAACCGCGACCCCTGTGATCGTCCGTAAAATGTGAAAAAAGCCGTTCCAAAAGTTCCAGATTCGAGGGCATGTCCACCAAGTGTGGAGTAGAGATCCAATATGGCCACAACCCCTGAAACACTAGGGTGGCCAGCACTCTGTACCAGTGCGTGATAATCTTAACACTAGCTTCCATTAGGGAAATGTTCATGATGCCCTTTGAAAGCATCTGTACCATTTGTTCAGGTCCCACTCATCTGCCAGGTCTTGTTCCCAATTGCGGGCATAAAGAGGTTTGTTAACATTACTGGATAGTGAGTTGTATATAATGGAGATACCCTCCTCTGATCCTTTATATTGGAGCACCACTTCTCATAAGCGGTTAGGGCGGGGGGGGGGGGATTAGAGTTATCAGGCCATTTGGATCATAGAAAGTGAGTAATTTGGGTCAGTCTATATTTTTTTGAGTCGGGCATTTCTAATTCATTCATACAGTATCCGACCGTAAGGGGCCCCCTGGGTTTCAGGAAGTGTCCAATCCTGTAGAGGCCCTTATCTATCCACCATTTGAACGCGAGTATGTTAAGGCCCGGGGGAAATTCTGGGTTGTAAAATAAGTGAGCTAGTGGGCGCATGGAAGAAGTTAGGGAGGAGTTTTTTTTTAAGTTTATCCCATAGTGCCATCGAGTGAAAAGGGTTGGGGTTAGTATTGCCGGTCTGAGGCGCGGGGGAGCACAAAGTAAATAGTCTATCGTATGATGCGGTGTCACTTGCCTTTCCATCAGTAGCCAGTCCAGTTTTGGACCTCTAGAATATGCTATGGAAATCTGTGCTGTTTGTGCTTCTTGGTAGTATAACCAAATATTAGGGAGGGCAAGTCCTCCTTGGGTTTTGAGTCTGTAGAGTGTTTCTTTGGAGCATCGTCTGCCCTTGGATCCCCAGATAAATTTAAAGATGGAGGATTGAAAACGTAGGAGTTGTGCTTACTTAATCGGTATTGGAAGGGATCGGAATAGATATAGGAGGCGGGGAAGGAGGGTCATTTTTATTTAGTTAACTCTGCCTAGCCACGATAGATCATGCTTAGACCATTTGGACATATCAGCTTCAAGTTTTTTGAACAGCTGGGGATAGTTGGTGGCGAATAACTTATTAAAACTAGGGGTCAGATTGATGCCTAGATAGGGAATATGTGATGAACACCAGGTTAAAGGGAAGTGTGTCTGAAGACATACAAGAAGGTCTGGGGGGATTGAGATATTCATGGCTGCGAATTTGGACACGTTGACACGGAGACCTGAAACCTCCCCAAACTGCTCGAGGAGCTTAATAATGTTAGGGGTGGAGATGAGGGACGAAGTGACAAAGAGGAGTAGGTCATTCGCGAACAAGGCACATTTATGTTCTTGCGGGCCGCATCTGACTCCTTTAATGTCTGGATGGCTACAAATGGCTATTGCGAGGGATTCTATGGCGATTGCAAAAATCAAGGGCGATAAAGGACAACCTTGCCTGGTGCCTTTCTCTATATTAAATGTATCTAAATAGTTACCCTGCAATCTTACTTGGGCACTCTAATCCATTAGAGTAGAGGGAGTGCAAAATGCCTAAGAAGTTGGGGCCTAGTCCCCACCTTTCCAGGACCTTGAAAATATACGGCCATGTGACCGTGTCAAATGCTTTCTGGAGATCAATGGAAAGCAGAAAACCCTCCTGAGGGGGACCCCCGTCCCACTGAGATCCCAAAAGGGACACCACATCAATAGCCATTCTCACCTGGTCAGGGCCCTGTCTGCCCGGGATAAATCCCGCCTGATCTTGGTGGAAATATTGAGCTATGAATGGGGAAAGGCGATTAGCCAAAATTTTAGTTAATAGCTTGAGGTCATTATAGATCAAAGAGATCGGACGATAGTTGCTAGCCATTGTGGGGTCTTTTCCTGGCTTGGGTATAACTGAAACTTATGCTAGGTTCAAGGATGTATCCCGGGGAGACCCTATTTGGAGGGAGTTAAAGAATCTGACCAGGTAAGGTGCCAGAGTGTTGGAGAATCTTTTGTAATAGCCCACCGAAAAACCGTCTGGACCTGGGGCGGATTTGATTGCCTCATTGATCTCTAAGGATGTAATTGGTCGTTCCAGAAGATCAATGTGATCCGATGAAAGTTTGGGGAGTGAAATGGAGTTGAGGAACTCCTCAAGCCGGGAGGGGGGGGGCACGGTTTGTCTTCTTTATACAGTGAGGCATAGAAAGCATGGAAACATTCCATGATACGTTGTGGGTTTTGTGTGATAGAGCCTGATGGTAAACGGATTTTGGGACAGGCCAACAGGCGAGGTTTGGGAGAAAGTTTGGTGGCTAATTTGGACCCAATCTTGTCATTTGAGAATAAAACCTGGCTCCCGACCAACGCAGGTGTTTCTCAGCCTCCGTGGTGAGAGCCAGGTTAAGATTTAACCTGTCTGATTCCAGTTGTTGTAGTGATGACTGAGAGTGTTCACGTTTGTTGCGCCTACAAGAGTCCTGGTATGCTTTAGTAAGGCTGTCTCGGCTCGGTGTGATTTCTTAAGACGGGCTGAAAGCTGGATAATTTTGCCCCTCATCAGTACTTTATGGGCTGCCCACAAAGTAGCCAGAGATTGTCTCCGTGTCATTTGTGAGAAAATATTCCTTGAGGCCCTTCTCAAGCAGGGTACAGTGAACTGGATTACTTTGGAGCGATTCGTTGAGTCGCCATTTAAATTCTTTTTTTGTGTTATTGGAGTGGCGAAGGGAAAGAGTGACCATGGAGTGATCTGAAATAGGGGAGTCTCTGATAGATGACTTTACTGCAAGGGGTATGTGTGTCGCTTGAAGGAAAACATGATCTATCCTGGCGTAGGTCTGGTGTGGGGCAGAGTAATGAGTGTGGTCTTTGGTACAGGGGTTGAGTTCCCAGCAAATGTCCACTAGTCCTGAGTCATAGAGGAGTTTGGCAATTTTTGTACTTTGTTTTGGGGGTTTCCTAGAGCGGGGCAGGCCTGTTCCCGATTTGTCGAGAACAAGATCAAACGCTATGTTCGAATCCCCTCCTAGAATGATGATTCCCTCTAACTGAGGTGTGAGTGAAAGCATCATAGAAGCGAAGAATTTGTCTTGGGCCCTATTGGGGCATAGTATGAAACAAAGGAATATAACGTTCCATCTATGGTGCTCTTTACCGGGATATATCTACCTAACGGGTCTTTGGTGACATGCGTCATAGCAAAATTTAAATGTTTAGAAAAACAGACGGCTACTTCTTTTGTTTTATTCTCTGCATTGGAGAGATAAAATTGGGGAAAGTGGTGGTGGATAAACAATGGGTTGTAGAATTTGGGAAAGTGGGTCTCCTGAAGCAGGAGGACATCCGATCTTTGGTATTGATAAATCTTGAACAGTTTTCTCCATTTTATTGGAGAGTTAATGCCCTGCACATTATGCAATACTACATGTATTTCAGTTGGTATCATGTCATTTATGTGCATGGATCAGAGGAGGGGGTAGCTACCATGAATGAGTGAGACCTACCTTGTGCGAAGCTGCAGAAGACCTCCGGAACGGGAAGGGGCGGAAGTCTAGGTGACCTTCGAGGAAGAGAAAGAGAAGGAGTGAAGATTGTAGGGGGAAGAGGTGGACCATCTAGGAGGAAGCATGAGAGAAGTAACATGTTAACAAGGAGAAACGGATTGAAAAAATTTCCCCAACTCCCAATGTTGTGTGGGAACCCATTCCCGCACACCAACATCCCTTTTTCCACTAACGACAAAGAACAAGCCCCCCCCCCCCCAAGAACAGGGGGAGCTAGCAGTCACCAATTGGAAAGAGACAAAAAACCCCTTCCCAGCTAGAGACAGGTGGAGGCGCAGGGCATCCGCACCGGCTGCCTCCAGCGACCAAAACGCTTTATTGTATGTAGGCAGAGCCCCTAATAGTATCAGTGTTTCCCGACGAGAGAGGTCCCCCCTGACCAATGAGCCGGCCATGAACCCTTTAGTGGGGGCCACACGAACGGCTCAAGGGCCAGGGAGGAGCTCGCCTCACTCGGGAAAGGCAGGGCAGCAGGTCAAATACATTGTCGGGGGTATTAACGCCTCCCTTAAGCTATTTCCATGCACATTATGAATGACCCACTATTATAAGATACACCGTACACAAAACCACTTTCAACATAGAAGGTGTCTATATGTATGTCAACATGTTAACGAAACCAAAGTAATTAAAACATTTCTAAAGAAGTCAAACAGAACGGGAACAGTTCCTTGGACCTAAAACAAAAGAAGAGAGATATAGGACCAATAGAATCGCATGGACTCAAGTGTTCCATGCATCCCAACTATGGAGTCGGGGTATAGGGTGCTATGACTGGAGTAGCCAGCGTATCAAGGAGAAAAAGTGTTCCTCAGAGGATCCGGCTGGATCGGATTGGATCAGAGTGGGTCTAGATGGAACCCAGGCCCCAAGCCTTGGTTAGGGAGGCCTGGAATCTTTAGATTTTTTGGAGAGGCGCTTCTGCCAGTTAGGGGCGATGGGGCTGGAAGGAGGTGGTCTCTTGGAAGACGATTTGGGGCCTCTGTTGGAAGTTGTTGATTCTGGTTCCTGGGGGATGAGGCCCAGCTGGAACAGTAGCTTTTCCCCTTCCAAGAATGACGAAAAGCCATAGGGTTTGTTGTTGAAGGAGAATGTAAGGCGAAAAGGAAAGGACCATCTGTAGGTGATCGATTTCTGGGACAGCGCCAGAAGGAGTGGTTTCAGGGATCTCCTTTTCTGTATAGTAAAGGGGGAGAGGTCCGCAAAGACTTGTATGGGGTGTCCCTGAAACGTTAGTGGTCCTTCAGCACGCGAGCGTTGCATCACCTCCTCCTTTACTTTGTAGAAATGTGGTTTCACTATAATGTCTCTCGGGAGACTGTCTTGGCGGGGGGGTTGTAGAGCTCTGTGAGAGCGGTCCATCTCAAGGCGATGGTCTGGGATGTTGGGGATAAGTTCCTTAATAAATGTTCTTACAATGTGATCAGCGTCTTTGAAGGATTCCGGTACCCCCCGAATGCGGACGTTATATCTCCTCGAACGATTTTCAAGATCGTCAATTTTGGAGAATGCGTTTTCAAGCTGGTCCTGCAAATCTTGGATTCTGGTGGTGTTCTGGTTCACTCTAGATATTTTTTGGTCTGCTTTGATTTCGATTGTTTCAATTGTTGCGCCTAAAAGCTGTAAGTTAGCCTGGATGGCAGTGGTGATTTGATTAGCAGTGTCAAACATGGCCATCATGGAGGAAAAATCCTGGTGTGTAGAGGGTAAGCCCTGTGTGTGTGCCCTGCAGGCTTCTGAGCTGGCCATGAGGTCTTCCATGGGGGAGAGGAGCATATCATCCAGGGTCCTGCTAATCAGGGACTCCGTGGAGGCAGGAGACAAGCAGCCATGATTGTGTGTACTCACTATGGGGCCTGCCAGCCCTGAAGAGCAGCCATCCTGATCTGCAATGGAGTCTCCCCTCTCCAGCTCCATCTCCTGCCTTCCCCCTCGTGTGGCGGCGTCTGGCGCTATCTTGGCTGAGGCCATGGGTCCCGGTCCGGAGGCTAGAGCCCGGGAAAGATCTCTCCTGGCTGTTCCCCCCGCCATCCTGCGGCTCCTTGAGTTGTCCCCTGTCCGTGGGGACTAATCATGGCCGGGGCTCTGCACTGTGAGGGGCGCCTAAGGGCTTAAGTGGCCTGTGCAGTGCGGAGCTCTCGGATAAGGCTTCCATCCGACGAGCTGCCGTGCATGCGCCTCACAATTATACATATTAAACAAACCATGATATATAGATTTTAAATTATTTTGAAGAGAAGAGACGAGCACCAGACCAAAAGGAAACACTAGCTATTGTTAAAAAAATAGTTGAGGTCTCACTCCACGTTCAAACCGTGTTGAGTGTAGAACCTAAACTCATAAATCCAGCGGGATTTCCCTGATAACGTTACTACCACACCAGCGGGACAGCTGTTTATCAATACCAACTAATTGCAAAGAGGAGGGGTTCTTATTCCGGTTCACTGCATAGTGCCAAGACAAGCTATGTACCTTAAAACCCTTTTTAATATTCCGAAGATGTTCACCAATTCTTACCTAGAATGCCTGTGTATTCCTCCCAACATATTGCATACCACACAGGCACTCCAGGAGATAAACCATTGCCCTTGTGGAACAATTATTATCCTAATATTATAGGTCTTCTGGATGGTACTGAAAGTAAACTGACTTGTACAACTACTATTAAGACTTAAGCCTCGTACACACGGTACGATTGTTGGCCAACCAAGCCTCTGATTTTTGTCAAAAGGGCATGTGCCAGGATCTTGTCTTGCATACTAACGGTACCCAATTGTCGTGCCAGAAACACGAACGTATGGACGTACTACGAGGAATTTCAGCTCTTGAGCACTACCCTTTTGGCCCCGTCTGCTAATTTCGTGTTTGGGGAGCATTGATTCCGAGCATGCGTGTTCATACTTTAGACTTTTGTGTGACGGATTTGTGTACTGACCATACGAAAATCTGATGTCAAGACGTTGTCCGCCGAAAATTTACTAGACTGTCATCCAACATTTGTTGGCCAAAAATTGGACAACAATTGTCAAAAGGAGCATACTAATGGTAAGATTTTAGGACAACAGTCTGTCAACAGACAATCCCCTGCCAACAATCATACCGTGTGTACGAGGCTTAACTGTCTTACAAACTTCACATCTGTGACATGGGTAGGAGACTTTTGTTCTCAAAAAAGACTAGTTTAACCTTTTCATGCATGAAGTATGAAAGTCAGTCAGGATTTTTTTTTCCTCAGTGTTTATTACTCTTTGGGCATAAAAAGAAAAAAATATACAGTATCTCACAAAAGTGAGTACATCCCTCACATTTTTGTAAATATTTTATTATACCTTTTCATTCGACAACACTGAAGAAATGCCACTTTGCTACAATGTAAAGTGGTGAGTGTACAGCTTGTATAACAGTGTAAATTTGCTGTTCCCTCAAAATAACTCACACAGCCATTAATGTCTAAACCGCTGGCAATAAAAGTGAGTACACCCATAAGTGAAAATGCCCAAATTGGGCCCAATTATTGATTTTCCCTCCCAATGTCATGTGACTCATTAGTGTTACAAGGTCTCAGGTGTGAATGGGGAGCAGATGTGTTAAATTTGGTGTTATCGCTCTCACTCCCTCATACTGGTCACTGGAAGTTCAATATGGCACCTCATGGCAAAGAACTCTGAGGATCTGAAAAAAAGAATTGTTGCTCTACATAAAGATGGCCTAGGCTATAAGAAGATTGCCAAGACCCTTAAACTGAGCTGCAGCATGGTGGCCAAGACCATACAGCGCTTTAACAGGACAGGTTCCACTCAGAACAGGCCTCACCATGGTCGACCAAAGAAGTTGAGTGCACGTGCTCAGCGTTATATCCAGAGGTTGTCTTTGGGAAATAGATGTATGAGTGGTACCAGCATTGCTGCAGAGGCTTAAGGAGTGGGGGGGGGGTCAGCCTGTCAGTGCTAAGACCATATGCCGCACATTGCATCAAATTGGTCTGCATGGCTGTCTTCCCCTAAGGAAAGCCTCTTCTAAAGAGGACGTTGTAACGTACCTGGGATGTGAGGCTGACGTGCGGAGGGAGACCTCCTGTACCACCCTGGCTCAGAGACCACTGGAGTGGGAACAGTGGTGGTAAGAGCACAGTCCTTACTGCTTGAAGTGATCTCTTTGTTTGGAAGCTGGAGTAGCGGGTGCAGGTCAGCAGATGCAGGCTAGTAGAATAGCGGATGCAGGTCAGCAGATGCAGGTTGCAGAGCAGCGGATGCAGATCAGCAGATGCAGGTTTGCAGAGCAGCGGATGCAGGTCAGCAGATGCAGGTTTGCAGAGCAGCGGATGCAGGTCAGCAGATGCAGGTTTGCAGAGCAGCGGATGCAGATCAGCAGATGCCGGTTTGCAGGGCAGCGGATGCAGGTCAGCAGGCAGAAGCGAAGTCAGACTAGCCGGTCATACACATCAGGGAACACAGCAAAAACGGAGACATAAGCAGGGTCAGGAAGCCGGGTCAACACAGGAACAGAGTACTGGTACAGAATCAGAAACACAGGAAACAGAAGCAGATCAAACCGCAAGGGGCAGCATCATTGAGCGTCTTTTATGGACTGTTGGACGCCAAAGCGCGTCTAACGTGCGCACATTCGTGTGCGAAGTCCGTGACTCGCACGTGTGCATAGGAGCACACCTTCTGGAACGGGCAGTACGTCCCTGACAGTGCCCCCCCTTAAGGGCAACCTCCGGGTGCCCAAGAGAACTCTTTTCTGGGGGTGACTGCGGGAAAAGGCCTGAATTAATTCTTGCGCATGAATGTTCCGTTGGGGTTCCCAGGAATTCTCTTCCAGACCGTAACCCTTCCATTTGATCAAGAATTGAAGCTGGTTCCTTCTTCGGTAATCTAAGACGGCCTCTACTTTGAACTCCTCATCTCTGTCAATGATCACAAGTTCAGGTGGTCTCGATTCTCTGTCTGGGAAAGGATCAGGCACTGCAGGTTTTAATAATGATACATGAAATACCGGGTGGATTTTCAAGGACTCCGGTAAGGCAAGTTCGCAGGAAACATCATTTAATTTCCGTTTTACTGGGAAGGGACCGATGAATTTGGGTGCCAATTTCCTTGCGGGGCAAGACATCTTAAGATTGGTGGTGGATAACCATACTTGATCGCCCTGTTGCAGACATAATTCCCTTCTTCTCTTCCTGTCGAACATCCTTTTATTGATTGCTTGTGCCCTGGTCATGGCTTCCTGCAATATCTTGCTATTACGAGTCAGGAAATCGATGGTACTCTGGCCAGCCGGGACTGTTGAATCCAGGATGAGATCAGGTAGGAAGGTTGGATGAAACCCATAATTGGCAAAGAATGGAGACTGACCTGTAGCCGAATGATTAGCATTATTAAAGGCAAATTCTGCTAGGGGTAGTAATGCTACCCAGTCATCTTGAACAAAGGAGGTGAAGCATCAGAGATATTGTTCGAGCGTTTGATTTGTCCTCTCAGTTTTCCCATTGGTCTGAGGGTGATAGGACGAGGACATGGACAGTTCAATCTTCAGAGCCTTGCACAAAGCCTTCCAGAAGCGAGAGGTGAACTGCACCCCTCTATCTGAAACAATGTCCGCAGGAACCCCATGTAGCCTTACCATCTCTTTAAGGAAGACCTGGGCAGTTTCCATGACAGAGGGTGTGCTCTTTAGTGGAACAAAGTGGGCCATTTTGGATAAACGGTCAACAATGACAAAAATGGCTGAGCAACCTTCTGATGGGGGAAGTTCCACTATGAAATCCATGGCAATAATTTTCCAAGGACGGTCAGGGACTGGTAAGGGTGGTCTTGCTACAGACACAGGTAGCACAAGAGCTTATATATTCTCTGCAAGTCTTCTCAAGATCCGGCCACCAAAACATACGTTGGACCAGTTCCAGAGTTTTATGCATCCCGAAATGGCCTGCCAGGGGATGATCTTGACACAAATTCCGCACTGTGACTCGGACCTCTTCAGGCACAAAGATTTTGTTATCTCTCCACAGTAGTCCATCCTTGGGTAGCAGAGTAATTCCAGGAGGACCAGACACACCTGCAGAGGCTTGCTTCAAGCCGGACATTAGATCAGTTTGCAAAAGTAAGAAGTTACCTTCCGATAGAATGGTATCTGGGGCTGGTACTTCCTTCGGATCATCAAACATGCGGGAAAGAGCGTCCAGTTTGGTGTTCTTGGAGCCAGGCCGGTAAGTTATGTGAAATAAAAACCTAGAGAAAAATAATGCCCATTGTGGCTGGCGAGGTCTCAGACGTTTGGCAGCTCTCAGATACTCCAAGTTCTTGTGATCTGTATAAATGAGTATAGGGTGCGCTGCTCCTTCCAACAAATACCTCCACTCCTCAAGGGCAGATTTAATGGCCAGTAGCTCCCTGTCCCCAACATCATAGTTCTTCTCAGACAGGGTGAGCTTCCGAGAAAAGAAGGCTATGGGGTGCATAAAGTCCTTGAAACCCTGGCGTTGGGAGATGACAGCTCCAACTGCTGTCTGAGGCATCTACCTGAAGCAGATAAGGAAGAGCAGGATCAGGATGACTCAGAATAGGAGCCGACGTGAAAAGTCCTTCTAAGTTTGCGAAGGCGGCCTGTGCCTCGGGAGTCCAATGAAACCGGGCATTTTGCTTGGTCAGCTGCGTAATTGGGGAAATAGCAGAGAAGCTCTTGATGAACCTCTGATAAAAGTTTGCGAAGTCAACAAAGCGCTGCACCCCTTTCTTGTCTGAAGGTGCAGGCCAATCCAGAATGGCTGAAACTTTGAGGGTCCATTTTGAATCCCTCTGTTGAGATCACGAGGCCAAGGAACTGGATACACTGTCGCTCGAACTCGCACTTTAATGGTTTTGCATATAGTCCATGTTGACGGAGGCGACAGTACGTTCTTGACATGTTCTCGATGCTGCTCAAGAGAAGAGGAAGAAATCAAAATATCGTCTAGACAGACAACTACATAAATATCCAGACAGTCTCTGAAAACGTCATTAACCAGGTGCTGAAAGGTGGCAGGGGCGTTACATAATCCAAAAGGCATTACTAGGTATTCGTAATGGCCGAACCTGGAATGAAAAGCAGTCTTCCATTCATCCCCTGCACAGATGCGGACCAGGTTCTACACCCCCCACAGGTCTAATTTGGTAAACACAGAAGAAGTCCAAATTCTTTGAAAAAGTTCAGGTACCAGGGGCAAAGGGCATCGTTTAACCGTGATTTTATTCAACTCCCGATAGTCCACACAGGGTCGGAGAGAGTGGTCCTTCCTTTCTACGAAAAAGATTCCTGCTCCTGCTGGAGAAGTGGAAGGGCGAATGAATCCCCTCTTAAGAGATTCTCATCAATGTATTCCTTCAGTACCCCTAGTTCTCGTTCAGATAGGGGAAAGATGCGTCCGAAAGGGATTTCAGCACCGGAAAGAAGCTTGATTGGACAATCGTATGGACAATGAGGTGGGAGAACTTCGGCCCCACGTTTACTGAAAACGTCCAAGAACTCATGGTATTGTTTGGGCACAGAAGAGTGTATCTCTGGATCTGGTTCCAGACATAGCAAAGGACCAGTGATGCTGGGACATGATGGCTCGCAATGGTGCAGGCAGTAAGGTGACAGGAACTTAACACTTCCGGTTCCCCAATCGATCTGTGGATTGTGTGCCTGGAGCCAGGGTAGGCCCAGGATGACTGGCAACAGGGGAGATGAAATAGCATCCAAGCTTAATAGTTCCTTATGATCCATAGAGGTAATTACAGGCAAATGGAGGGGTTTCCTGGGTCACTACTCCAGACTTGATGCGGGACCCATCTGCCAGGAAGATGGAGAGTCCCTGAGCCTTGGGTTGGAGAGGGATACGTTGTTGAGCTGCAAAGTCTAAATCGATAAAACAACTGCATGCCTCTGAGTTGATTATCACAGTCACTGGTATTGTTCTTCCCAGCAATTGGAATGAGATAGGTAGGGCCAGGTGAGTGGCACTGGTAGAGGGAGGTGCGTGGTTGGGAGAAGAGGTAGCCAAGACCTTGCGCAGCTTAGCAGGACAAGAGGAGACGTAGTGACCAGCTTCTCCACAGTACAGGCATAGATAGTTCTGCTGCCGACGAAGTCATTCTTGGGCAGACAGGGAATGTTTCATCAGATCAAGCTGCTTTCGTTTGACGGAAGCAAAAGTCTGGTTAAGAGATGCGGTCTTGACTGGAACTGGTATATGTGAAGAGAAGTTAAGGTAAATGGCGCTGCCCTATTAACAGTGTTTAAATGGTTATAATAATGAGAATATGTGAACCTGCAATTTCTAAGCAAAAAACACAAATATGAGGCTAGGTACCAAAAACATGCGTGAAAGTGACAATAACCTGCGATTAATCAACCAATTAGGCAAGAACTAGCATATGTGTAAAGGTAAAAGTAAATATAAATAAAACCACTAAAATATAAGCGTGCAATCCCTGTGTGTTATATCAATGTGATAGTAAGTGCCGTGTATTATGAAAAATAAAATAAATATACAGTAACCACACTGATTCCAAAGATCTAAAGTTTTGTGGCAGTGTGACGCCCCCTATGGGGCTAACACCAACAGTAGTGAAAAACACTAATTATTGATTATACCTTTTTCAGTAACGTGTGTATTAACTCCTATGTGTACTGTTTCTGAAAAAGTGATCAGTAATTCCTGACCCTCTGTGCTAACATAGATTAAGCCGTAGTGGGACTCATATACTGTATATACAGAATATTAAACTTATAAACTTATAAACTTATATACTGTATATACAGAATCTATACAAGCAAATATGTGTACAACTAGGCAATTATTGGTAAGGCTCTTGCATATAAAACATATATAATAAAGTCTCTGTGCAAAACAACCCCACAGAACGAGAGTCTCTGTGGAGAAACAGAAGTCCTATAGAAACCAGGCAGGCAGTCCCCTCTCCTGCGGCCTCTCACTTAGCCTTGTCGGCTAAGTGAGAGGCCGCAGGAGAGGGGACTGCCTGCACTGGAGCAGCAGCATGGATTGGTGGTGGGAAGGTGTGGAGGAGCCCTAGTCCTGGAACGCTTGGTTGGAATTCTGAGTCGAATCACTGGAGTGATCTCACGGAACAGCGGAACGCAAGCAGGACATCTACAGAGACATCCATCCCAGAGACACCCACTCTTCGCTCAATACCCCTGCAGGGGTGATTGATTCTGGTGAGTGGGGGAGCACGGGGGGGAGCACTTGAAGTCACCAGCTGATACGAGCACGGAAGTCACCGTTTCTTGTTTCTGGCATCTATAACTGCATATTGGCTGGACCCTGGTTTCTATTGACTTCTGTTTCTCCACAGAGACTCTCGTTCTGTGGGGTTGTTTTACACAGAGACTTTATTATATATGTTTTATATGCAAGAGCCTTACCAATAATTGCCTAATTGTACACATATTTGCTTGTATAGATTCTGTATATACAGTATATAAGTCCCACTGCGGCTTAATATATGTTAGCACAGAGGGTCAGGAATTACTGATCACTTTTTCAGAAACCGTACACATGGGAGATAATACACACGTTACTGAAAAGGTATAATCAATAATTAGTGTTTTTCACTACTGTTGGTGTTAGCCCCATAGGGGGGCGTCACACTGTCACAAAACTTTAGATCTTTGAAATCAGTGTGGTTACCGTATATTTATTTTATTTTTCATAATACACGGCACTTACTATCACATTGATATAACACACAGGGATTGCACGCTTATCTTTTAGTGGTTTTATTTATATTTATTTTTACCTTTACACATATGCTAGTTCTTGCTTAATTGGTTGATTAATCGCAGGTTATAGTCACTTTCACGCATGTTTTTGGTACCTAGCCTCATATTTGTGTTTTTTGCTTAGAAATTGCAGGTTCACTTGTAGTGTGTTTACACATTCTCATTATTATAACCATTTAAACACTGTTAATAGGGCAGCGCCATTTACCTCAACTTCTCTTCACATATACCAATTAGCTCCCAGTGGGAACTAATTAGGGGGAGGCTGCAGCACTTCTGTTTTCCTGAGCGTGGACTTTTGACCTATTGACTAGCATCCAAGCTGGGCGGAGCTGCTGAGTAGACCTTTCTGCTCTGCGTTCCCGGAGTCGTCAGTCTATCTGGATGGATAATGTAATTAAAGACTCTAGAGCATCAGGAATACCAACCAGGGCTAACTCGGTCTTTAAACTCTCAGAAAGACCAAGACGGAACTGGTGTTCGGGGGAGGCCTCATTCCACTGGGTATCTGCGCTCCAGCGTCTGAAATCGGTAACATAGTCCTCGACCGCTCGGCGGCCTTGCTGGAGCACGTGGAGGGCAGCCTCGGCGGTGGAAGCCCACTGGGGGTCGTCATAAAGTCGGCTCATGGCATCAAGGAAGGATCACAGAGAGTTCAGAGCCACATGGTGGACTTCATGTAGGATGGATGATGGGCCCAGGCCTGGGGCTCCCCCTGCAGCAAGGTGATAACAAAGCCTACTTTGGTCATTTCACATGAGAAAGTCTGAGGTAGCAATGAGAAATACAGTTCGCATGTGTTGCGAAATGCCCGGAATTCATTTTGATTCCCAGAGAACCTCTCAGGGACAGGCACCCTAGGCTCAGGAGGTGGGTCTGCCAAGATGGTCAAATCTTGTGTCTGCTTTTCCATTCGGACGAGGCTGTCTTGCAGGGTCTCCATGACCTGAGTGAGGGCTGTGAGATGGTGACAGACAGTCTATAGGTGAGGCCCCTCCTGCAGGCTCAGACATGGCGGTTTGATACTGTAACATACCTGGGATGTAAGCCTGACGTGCGGAGGGAGACATCCTGTACCACCCTGGCTCGAAGACCACTGGAGTGGGAACAGTGGTGGTAAGAGCACAGTGAGGTAAAGGTGCCTGCTGAGTCCTTACTGCTTGAACTGATCTCTTTGCGTGGAAGCTGGAGTAGCGGGTGCAGGTCAACAGATGCAGGCTAGTAGAATAGCCGATGCAGGTCAGCAGATGCAGGTTGCAAAGCAGCGGATGCAGATAGGCAGATGCAGGTTTGCAGAACAGCGGATGCAGGTCAGCAGTTGCAGGTTTGCAGAGCAGCGGAGGCAGATCAGCAGATGCAGGTTTGCAGGGCAGCGGATGCAGGTCAGCAGATGCAGGTTTGGAGGGCAGCGGGTGCAGGTCAGCAGATGCAGGTCAGCAGGCAGAAGCGAAGTCAGATTTGCCAGGTCATACACATCGGGGAACATAGCAAAATGGCAGGCAGAGAATAGTCAGAGTCCAGGCTGGGTCTTGGCAACAGGCAATCAGGCAGGTGAAAATTTTTACTTAGGGGTGTAATGACTTTTGTTGCCAGTGGTTTAGACATTAATGGCTGTGTGTTGAGTTATTTTGAGGGGACAGCAAATTTACACTGTTATACAAATTGTACACCCAGTACTTTACATTGTAGCAAAGTGTAATTTCTTCAGTGTTGTCACATGAAAAGATATAATAAAATATTTACAAAAATGTGAGGGGTGTACTCACTTTTGTGAGATACTGTAACTTTATTTTTTTGAAAATTCATTTTCCATGGGGTTCTTCAGATGTCCACTCAAATGGACTGCATGAGTTTGAGGTTTTAATTGAATAAACAATTTGGATGGTATTTGTTCCACTATCCTTTCAATCACACTCTGCACTTAAGCTCTACAAAATAAAAACAATAACTATTAGTCCTCATGCACACTGGACATTTTTAACGTTGCTTCTAGGGGCATCTGATGGTTCTTTTTTTTTTGCCTCTAAATGCCCCTGCACATTAGGCTATGTGTCCAAGCACACACAAACATTTAGAGGAGTTTAGAGGCAGGGGCATCTAGAGGCAGAAGAAAAAACACTGCCAGTGCAAAGTCCCAGCAATAGTATGAATTGTATCTGAAATATAACCAGTGATGCATGATGTCCAACTCAGTGATCAGATGATTAATTAAATTTCCACCCACAATAAAATTTATACTAGTTAAATTTATTTACAATATATTTCTTTAGCTGTTACTTGATGTTACCATAATTTTTTTTTTTTTACCCATGCATATACAAAAGACTGAAAATTTACTATCAAATATTTACGGTAATTTTCCTTTCCTGATGGACTCCATGGCAGCATACGTTTGGGTAGCCCCGCCCTCGCTCCTACCCCATAGGACCCCACTCCCATAAATTTTCAAGCTGAGCCAGAGGCCACATTCCGTAACTAGCCTACTCATGACCCTGGTAGGGAACTCCTGCTTCCATGGAGTCCATCAGGAAAGGAAAATTACGGTAAGTATTTGATAGTAAATTTTCCGCTTTCCTGACAGACTCCATGGCAGCATACATTTGGGAACTAAGTAGTCCAAAAAAACAAGGGTGGGTTGTTGGAAAAGTAGGGTTTCAATCATAGCCAACAGAAACCCTATGGATAGATATTAACAGCATAAGGAAGTTAGCTACACCTCACAATGAGCCAAAACAGCCTTAATGGAAGACATGTCATCCTCCTACAACGATTGCTGGCGCCCTTTCACAGGAGGCCCACAAAGCCTACACACTCATGAATGTGTGTGTGGTGCCTGATTTCGTAGGAACCAAGCCCTAAGCTTTATAAGCCTAATGGCTAGTTGGAATGACCCATCTAGTGAAAATTCTTGATCACATCTCCGTCCCACTGGTTCTGCTAGAGAGAATGACAAATATGTCCTAAAATTCTGAGCAAAGCTGTAGCTTGAGAGCATGCTTAAAGTATCCCAATATCCATGGCATGGAACCAGTTATCCTTGGTGGTTTTGCATATGGGAGGAACAAATCTTTTGTTCTCATAAAATGCCAAAGCCTCAGATTGCGGCCCAGTATGGATATAAGCACTACCCGTATGGGTATCCAAGCTATGAGCAAGCACTCAAACTAGAGTGCGAAACGCGTCAGCTGTGTCTGTACCATCTGCCTGATTGTCCTGTATCTTTGATGATCCTGATTTTACAATAAAGAAGAATTTCCAACTTTATCCAGTGTGCGGCATCCAGATTCTTTTGTTCCAAATCTTGCTTCAATTTGCATTTAGCCAGCACCTGGGACTCCCCTCCTCTGAAGGATCTACTTAACACACACCTGGAAGCAAGTCTACCTGAGCGGTGAATCACCTTCCCTGTTTTGACTACCCGTATGGGGCAGAAAGCCACAAGGATCCCTCTCAGTACAACCTCCTAACTGAGGAAAAAACCCATAGAAAGGCTGCCTTCATGACTGGGACTTTATTCAAAACTGGACTGCAAGAGATTCCATCTGGAGCAGCAAGCTGTCAAGGGGGCTTAAAGGCCCTGATTATGGCCAAGCTTCCTGCTGAGGATGTAGCCCTAGAGAGATTGACATCATGGCTTAATCCTTTCTCCAACTGGACTGGGGGGGATCCCACTTGGAGCTGTAAGTCACCAAAGGATCCTTCCTAGCTTACAGCTTTGATCTTGGCAAACTTCCTGGCTGAAGAGATAGCCCTTAGAGTGCATGTCTTCATAGCTCAGTCTTTACCCAAGCTGGACTGCAAATAGATCTCATCTGGAGTCGGCAAGGGAGTCCAGAGCAAGTAGTAAACCCCACCTAGAGAGTCTTGGCTCTCCTTCAAGTCTCATATGCAGCCCCCCATCAAAGTATTGGATGAGTAAGGGATAGTCTACTCATGAGACATTGGATATGACAGGGACTGCAGAGATCTGCCCTCTAAGAGAGCTCTAGGATCAGTTGAGGTCTAGGATTGCACCTGACCAGAGGACTGAATCAAAGAAAACAAAGCAGTCCAAACTGAACAAGCTCTATTCAAATCCTTTTGTAGAATTTATAGATGTTAGCTTAAAAACAATTGCCAAGGCTGATCAAGTCTCTTCCTGCCAGGACGAGAAACTGGAAGAGATAAACAAGGATGGAATATTGCTCTCTACGACAGAAGATCTCATCCGAGAGAAAGGACTTCAATCCAAAAACCCAGTATCAAAGGCAGGAACAAAGGCCTGTTAGGCAAATAGGGAATTACTGAAAAATTGCCAAGGTCTTTAGCAACAAACCCCCAAAAAACTGTATATAGATCGAACTGGAAAGCATATGGCTTGTGAGACCTTTCCTAATCTGACACCGCATCTGCACCCAGAGCTTGCCCAAGGCCCCTAGGGAAAAGCTTTCCAGCTTGTAACAGTAAGGAGATGCTACCAGATCTAAATCTGAAATCTTATCCAGAGATAAAATCCACTTGGAGGAACCTGGATGTAGGAACCACTTATTGCCCAATTGGGCCACAGAATATGGATTCTTCCCAGAAATTCTATGTAGACTCAAGAGATGATAAAGAAACTCCACCCAGATCAGTCATCTCTACCTTTTCTCAGTGGACTGACCCTGCAGTTTCTGACCTGCCCCCAGATGTAGGACACCACTTTGGTGTTCAGTTTTACCGGAGACTAAAAAGCCTACTGTCAGGTGGCAAAAGACAAAGGAGCATGAAAGAGCTGGCCAGAAACCAGAATGATCAAAATAACTTCCCAACTGGGGAGTTCTACAGGCAAAACATTTTCCCGACAAGGGAGTTCCACTGGCAATAACTCAGCAGCACAGAAGATGTATTACTGTGCCAGCACCCCAGGCTTCATCTGCCTGTTTGAGAGACATGAATCGCTGGGTGCATGATCAACATTGGAGAAGAAAACCCTTTCAGGACAGGAGGCCATTTCCATTGAGCACACCTTAATATAAGAATAGGAGAGACCATGGTCCTGATCATCAGGTATTGAGATGCTGACAGGTTAAAAGAGGATAGCCAGGATTACCCAGCATCCTACCACCAGTATGCTCAAGTGGCAAAAACTATGTATCCTGAACAGTGATGGATTAAAATGATACTAAAGGTTCATTTTTTATTTTCTAAATATGTTCCTTTAAGCTAGTGTACTGTTGGTTCACTTACCTTTTCCTTAGTTTTCCCTTGTAAATGCTTTTTTTCTGTGTGTGAATTGGTAACTTCCTGTTCCTCCTCTGTAAGCTTGCCCCCTCATCTGAGCCATTCTTCCATGGGGGTTACTATGCATGCTCGCCCCCGCCCTTGGGACTACATCCCTGCGCGGAGACGCTGTGTGTGTTCACAGGCACGGGAGGCAGGGGAGCTGAGGGCGTGTTTAAGACACTGTAGCTCTGACTATAGGTGTGCTGGGGAGGCGGGAATGGGCGTGTTAACTGGGACGCGTCTGGCATCTTTGCAAGGCAGAAATAGAAATGAGAACTAGGCTCGTTCTCGTCTTCTCACGCTGTGCATGCGTGATGCCACTAAGCATCAAGGGAATTGTAGTTCCTTGAAAGCTGTGATGTAGATGCAGGGAGCGCGCTCAAAAAACAGAAAGTAGAGGAGAATATACAGGGGGGAATGGAGGAAGTGCTCATAAAGCAGAAATTAACAGGTAACTAAATCATTTCTGTACAAATAACATCTAGATTCATGATCTATATTGCATATAGGTCAGATATTGCCCCAAAAAATTTATCTTTACAACACCTTTAAGCTCTCAGATATGCAATGATTTGCATAGGAGTCACATGACCCTTTTTGAAATACTAGCCAGCCAATCTCTTGTAGGGTTCTGAGAACTCCCTCTGTATACTTGACAGGAATCCCTGTCTAGAGGAGGTGTGGATTGAGAACCCAACCAGCAGACATATGCTGCATGACATCTTGACCCATGTAGAAACAGAGGTATGTCATAAGACAGCTCTGGGAGTTGGAACTAGGCATCCCGATGAGCAACAATAGTACTCCTCTTAAAATCACATCTGCTGGAATTGGGATTGCCATCCCTAGAGATGGTAAGAACCACGTTGGCTAGCAGAACATTGCTATTGTTGCTGGCACAGTCAGAGCCTTGAAGGTGACTGACCAACATTTAATTTCAAATGTGGAATACGAATATGTGCTTATTGTTGTCATGTCAAGTACTACTACTACTACTACTACTACTACTACTACTACTACTACTACTACTACTGGTAGAAGTTGTGTTGTTTCTTCATTCATTAACTGCAACACTGGGTTTCTGTTATATGTAGTTACATGCGATTTATGCAACATCTAGTATGTGAGTCGCACGATGCGCAGACTGAAGGATGGTCTCTTTGATCATTTAAGGGACATTGAGAAAAACCACTCCACTAATGTAGCCAAACATTGGAACATAGTCCATAACAAGGATGTCCCCAGTTTATTTATTCAGGGGATTGAAGCTATAGTGACACCCCCTAGGGGAGGCAATAGATTTAGAGCGCTTTGCAAGAGGGACTATATTTACTATATTTTTTCCCTCAATACCAGGAAACCAGCAGGATTAAATTTTGAGTTGGATGCCTCATATTATTACAATTAACTCCCAACTGAGGTTGAATTTTTTCTGTCTCGATCACCGCCGGGCTCTCGCGATCGCTCGGGTCACATGGAGAACCAGGAGCTGTGTGTGTAAACACATAGTTCCCGGTTCTCTGAGGGGAGAACTGACAGATCCTCTGTTCATACAGAGTATATTATATACAGAAAATGAACAGGCGATCTGTTAGTTTCCCTGCACAGTCCACATCCCCCTTCAGTTGGAACACTTCCTAGGACACACATTAACCCCTTCACTGCCCCTAGTGTTAACCCCTTCACTGCCAGTGACATTTTTACAGTAATCAATGCATTTTTAATCACACTGATCGCTGTATTAATGCCAATGGTCCTAAAAATGTGTCAAAATTGTCCGACGTGTCCGCCATAATGTCGCAGTCATGATAAAAATCGCTGATCGCTGCCATTACTAGTAAAAAATAATGTATTAAATAAAAATGCCATAAAACTATCCCCTATTTTGTAGACGCTATAACTTTTGCGCAAACAAATCAATATACGCTTATTGCAAATTTTTTAACCAAAAATATGTAGAAGAATATGCATCGGCCTAAACTGAGGGGAAAAAAAAATTTTTTTATATATTTTTTGGGGATATTTATTATAGCAAAAAGTAAAAAAAAATTTTTTTTCAAAATTGTTGCTCTTTTTTTGTTTATAGTGCAAAAAATAAAAACCGCAGGTGATCAAATACCACCAAAAGAAAGCTCTATTTGTGGGGAAAAAAGGACGTCAATTTTGTTTGGGAGCCACGTCGCACGACCACGCAATTGTCAGTTAACCACTTCAGACCCGGAAGGATTTACCCCCTTCCTGACCAGAGCACTTTTTACAATTCGGCACTGCGTCGCTTTAACTGCTAATTGCGCGGTCATGCAATGCTGTACCCAAACGAAATTTGCGTCCTTTTCTTCCCACAAATAGAGCTTTCTTTTGATGGTATTTGATCACCTCTGCCGTTTTTATTTTTTGCGCTATACACGGAAAAAGACCGAAAATTTGGAAAAAAAATGATATTTTCTACTTTTTGTTCTAAAAAAAATCCAATAAACTCAATTTTAGTCATACATTTAGGCCAAAATGTATTCGGCCACATGTCTTTGGTAAAAAAAATGTCAATAAGTGTATATTTATTGGTTTGCGCAAAAGTTATAGCGTCTACAAACTAGGGTACATTTTCTGGAATTTACACAGCCTTTAATTTATGACTGCCTATGTCGTTTCTTGAGGTGCTAAAATGGCAGGGCAGTACAAAACCCCCACAAATGACCCCATTTTGGAAAGTAGACACCCCAAGGAATTTGCTGAGAGGCATTTTGAGCCCATTGAATATTCATTTTTTTTGTCCCAAGTGATTGAATAATGACAAAAAAAAAAAAAAAATTACAAAAAGTTGTCACTAAATGATATATTGCTCACACAGGCCATGGGCATATGTGGAATTGCACCCCAAAATACATTTAGCTGCTTCTCCTGAGTATGGGGATACCACATGTGTGGGACTTTTTGGGAGCCTAGCCGCGTACGGGGCCCCGAAAACCAATCACTGCCTTCAGGATTTCTAAGGGCGTACATTTTTGATTTTACTCCTCACTACCTATCACAGTTTTGAAGGCCATAAAATGCCCAGATGACATAAAACCCCCCCAAATGACCCCATTTTGGAAAGTAGACACCCCAAGCTATTTGCTTTGAGGCATGTTGAGTCCATGGAATGTTTTATATTTTGACACAAGTTGCGGGAAAGTGACACATTTTTTTTTTTTTTTTGCACAAAGTTGTCACTAAATGATATATTGCTCACACAGGCCATGGGCATATGTGGAATTGCACCCCAAAATACATTTAGCTGCTTCTCCTGAGTATGGGGATACCACATGTGTGGCACTTTTTGGGAGCCTAGCCGCGTACGGGGCCCCGAAAACCAATCACTGCCTTCAGGATTTCTAAGGGCGTAAATTTTTGATTTTACTCCTCACTGCCTATCACAGTTTCGGAGGCCATGGAATGCCCAGGTGGCACAAACCCCCCCCCCCAAATGACCCCATTTTGGAAAGTAGACACCCCAAGCTATTTTCTGAGAGGCATGGTGAGTATTTTGCAGCTCTCATTTGTTTTTGAAAATAAAGAAAGACGAGAAAAAAAATTTTTTTTTTCTTTTTTCAATTTTCAAAACTTTGTGACAAAAAGTGAGGTCTGCAAAATACTCACTATACCTCTCATCAAATAGCTTGGGGTGTCTACTTTCCAAAATGGGGTCATTTGGGGGGGGGTTTTTGCCACCTGGGCATTCCATGGCCTCCGAAACTGTGATAGGCAGTGAAGAGTGAAATCAAAAATTTACGGCCTTAGAAAGCTTGAAGGCGGTGCTTGGTTTTCGGGGTCCCGTACGCGGCTAGGCTCCCAAAAAGTCTCACACATGTGGTATCCTCGTACTCAGGAGAAGCAACAGAATGTATTTTGGGGTGTAATTTCACATATTCCCATGGCATGTTTGAGCAATATATCATTTAGTGACAACTTTGCGCAAAAAAAAATAAAAAAAATAAAAAATTGTCTCTTTCCCGCAACTTGTGTCACAATATAAAATATTCCATGGACTCAACATGACTCTCAGCAAATAGGGGTGTCTACTTTCCAAAATGGGGTCATTTGGGGGGTTTTGAACTGTCCTGGCATTTTATGCACAACATCTAGAAGCTTATGTCACACATCACCCACTCTTCTAACCACTTGAAGGCAAAGCCCTTTCTGACACTTATTGTTTACATAAAAAAATAATTTTTTTTTGCAAGAAAATTACTTTGAACCCCCAAACATTATATTTTTTTTTAAAGCAAATGCCCTACAGATTAAAATGGTGGGTGTTTCATTTTTTTTTTTCACACAGTATTTGCGCAGCGATTTTTCAAACGCATTTTTTGGGGAAAAAACACACTTTTTTACATTTTAAAGCACTAAAACACACTATATTGCCCAAATGTTTGATGAAATAAAAAAGATGATCTTAGGCCGAGTACATGGATACCAAACATGACATGCTTTAAAATTGCGCACAAACGTGCAGTGGCGACAAACTAAATCCATTTTTAAAAGCCTTTAAAAGCCTTTGCAGGTTACCACTTTAGATTTACAGAGGAGGTCTACTGCTAAACTTACTGCCCTCGATCTGACCTTTGCGGCGATACCTCACATGCATGGTGCAATTGCTGTTTACATTTGACGCCAGACCGACGCTTGCGTTCGCCTTAGCGCGAGAGCAGGGGGGACAGGGGTGCTTTTTTTTTTTTTTTTTTTTTTTCTTTATTATTATTATTTTTTTATCTTATTTTTAAACTGTTCCTTTCATTTTTTTTTTAAATCATTTTTATTGTTATCTCAGGGAATGTAAATATCCCCTATCATAGCAATAGGTAGTGACAGGTACTCTTTTTTGCAAAAATTGGGGTCTATTAGACCCTAGATTTCTCCTCTGCCCTCAAAGCATCTGACCACACCAAGATCAGTGTGATAAAATGCTTTCCCAATTTCCCAATGGCACTGTTTACATCCGGCGAAATCTAAGTCATAAAATGCTAGTAGCTTCCGGTTTCTTAGGCCATAGAGATGTTTGGAGCCACTCTGGTCTCTGATCAGCTCTATGGTCAGCTGGCTGAATCACCGGCTGCATTTTCAGGTTCCCTGTTGAGACAGGAGAGCCAGAGAAAAACACGGAAGACGTTGGGGGGGAGCATTCCCTCCCACTGCTTGTAAAAGCAGTCTAGAGGCTAATTAGCCGCTAGGATTGCTTTTACATGAAAGCCGACCGCTGGCTGAAAAGAATGATACCAAGATGATACCTAAACCTGCAGGCATCATTCTGGTATAACCACTCAAAGTCGTGAATGGCGTACCTGAAGACAAAAAAATGGTTAACAATAAAGCACAGTAAACGGTAAGGTATAAAAAATTGCATACCTGAAAAGCAAACGTGATAAAACATAATAACAATAAAACATTGCAGAATAGAATACAGTAAAAAAGAGCAGAACAATAGAGAGAATAGAGAGAGAGAGAGAGAACAATAAAACGCCAACTATTTTTTTTTTATTTTATATTTTTGTATGTGTTTTTTTTTTTTTTTACACTTTTTTTTGTAACTAACTTTTATAACTGTAACCGGTTCCAGGTTTGGGTCTCTCAAAATGCGATGGCATCTTGGGAGACCCTGTGAAAGTGTGCCTAGTCTGTGCAATGCTGTACCCTACGCTAATACTCAACTAGTGTATGGTAGCGTTCAAAACATTCACCAATGTAAAGACCAGGATTGTCAGGACAGGAGGGACAATAATAGCGGGTGTCACGCCTATATCCGCGCTTGCTGCAGACACAACATCTTTTTTTGGGGGGGGTCGTTGGGTAGGGGTACTCAGGAGGACATAAAGAAAATGCCTCTCATGCAGCCGACTGCATTTGGTTGGGGATGTGAATGGGGGAAGTACGGGCGCTGCAGAAGCGGTGGGTTCCCAATTAGGATTGGCGAATGCAGCAGGAAGGGCACTATGGGCACGACGGGCCTGTGTTTGTCTTTTTGGTGGCAGCGGGACACTACTTGTGCTTGCCACCTCACCAGCTTGAACTGCACTTATGGGACTCGCCACGTCACCAAGTGTTACTGCAATGCTGGTTTGACTACGACCGGGGTGTACTAGGCCGCTGGTGCTTGCCAGTTCACCAAAACACTACAAAAAAAACTGTTAGCGATCGCAGGGATCAGGCCTGACTCTGCGAACGCTGCAGTTATGCGTTTAGTGTTTTGTAAGTGACAGTGATCGATCGATACTGCACTTGGGTGGGCTGGGCTGGGCCGGGCGGAGGGGCAAAACGCAGGTGCTAGCAGGTATCTGGGCTGATCCCGCTAACACTGCGTGTTTGGGAACCCTAAACTGCTGGGGACGCTAGTATAGATCTGATCGGATCAGATATTGATCCGTTCAGATACTATACCACTAAGGGAGGTGTACGGTGCGTGCGTGGGTGTTAGTGGTACTGGCGCTAACCTGACGCTGCCTGGGGCTGGTGCTTGCCAGTTCACCAAAACGCTACCAAAAAAACTGTTAGCGATCGCAGGAATCAGGCCTGACTCTGCGAACGCTGCAGTTATGCATTTAGTGTTTTGTAAGTGACAGTGATTGATCGATACTGCACTTAGGTGGGCTGGGCCGGGCCGGGCGGAGGGGCAAAACGCAGGTGCTAGCAGGTATCTGGGCTGATCCCGCTAACACTGCGTTTTCGGGAACCCTAAACTGCTGGGGACGCTAGTACAGATCTGATTGGATCAGATATTGATCCGTACAGATACTATACCACTAAGGGAGGCGTATGCTGCGTGCGTGGGTACTAGCGGTACTGGCGCTAATCTGACGCTGCCTGGGGCGACGCATATCACCGCCGGGCGATCAGGGGGCTAAACCTTTATTCGGTAATAAACGGCGGGTGCCCTGACACTATAAAAAATAAACGAACTAACCAGCGTCACCCGTAACGGTTATACGGTGATCAGTGGTGAAAGGGTTAACTAGGGGGCAATCAAGGGGTTAAAACATTTATTAGGTAGTATATGGGGGTCCCTGTCGCTATAAAACGCTGACGGCGAACCTAAATATTTACGTCCCTAACTAGCGTCACCAGCGACACTAATACAGCGATCAGAAAAATGATCGCTTAGTGACACTGGTGACAGGGGGTGATCAAGGGGTTAAAACTTTATTAGGGGGGGTTAGGGGGGTACCCTAGACCTAAAGGGGGGTAATACTCACTGCCCTAACACTGTAACTGTCACAAACTGACACCATGCAGTAATCAGAAAAAAAAATAAAAATACTGCTGGTGTCACTTTGTGACAGGGGGGGGTGATTGGGGGGGGATCGGGGGGCGATCGGGGGGGGGGATCGGGGGTGTAAAGTATGCCTGGCATGTTCTACTGTGTGTGTTTGTGTGCACTCACTTGTCTTCTCTCCTCGGCGCTGGAATGGAAACTGCCAGACCGAGGAGAGATGACATCACATCCTCTGCCTGTGTGAAACTACACACAGGCAGAGGAGGATTCCCATTGGCTGGGAGCGATCGCAAGGGGGGGGCCACGATCGGATGGTCTCCCCCTCGCCTCCCGACGCTCCCAGTCAAATGCCGAACGCCGCTGGCACCGGGGGGGGATCCGATCGGACCCCCCGCCCGCGGGAGGCAGATCACGTACGGGTACGTGATTTTGCCTGCCCGTGCCATTCTGCCGCAGTATATCTGCGTTAGGCGGTCGGCAAGTGGTTAAAGCGACGCAGTGCCGAATTGCAAAGAGTGCTCTGGTCTTTGGCCAGCCAAATGGTCCGTGGCTGAAGCGCTGAATAGTTTTTCTAACTATTTACATCATCACACCACCACTTTGCATTTGTATTTGTGCCCTTATTCTTTAGTGGCACCCTGTGAACTGAAGTTCCTACATATAAACATGGTACGTTCCAACATGTTTTGATAGATTTTTAGACATGATTTATAAACACAGTTTTAGTAGTAAAGGTTGCTGGTCTGGAGTTGAGAAACATTGGTTTAGACTCACAATGGAGACAAGATTGCCCCACTTGCTAACAAATAAATTCCCAGCTATTTGCTATCAAATAAAGCTAGCTCTTGAAGGGGACTGCTAGACTCTCGCAATGCAGACATGACTGTCCCACTTGTAGAAATTTTCCCAGCTATTTGCTATCAAATGAAGTTAGCCCTTTAAAGGGACTGCTAGACTCTCGCAATGCAGACAAGAATGTCCCACTTGTAGAATTATTCCCAGCTATTTGTTATCAAACATAGCTAGCCCTTGAAGGGGACAATTTAAACTCTTGCAATGCAGACCAGATTGTCCAACTTGTCAGAATTATTCTTTAGGATAGAATTAATATTCTTCATCGCAACTTCCATTGCATTGGAAGAGAGGCAAGGGTTAAGACAGCCTCCTAGGCTGCTATTACAGATAGATATACCCCTTAGGGACAATTCCAACACAAAACTACCACTAAAAGATGCTACACCCCCAAGGACACACACAATCATCATGAGTGAGTATATTCCTGAAGGCCACAACATCCTCCAATGAGGAGACTCATTATGCTGGAAATCCTCTTCCCCATAAGTGCCTTAATCTGACATCCTGCAGTACAAGTAGAAGTGTCCTGGTTGGGTTTTGTACTTGAGCAACCTACTACTGCAAGGTGCTGACCACTAAGACATTCTGCTGCTCAGTCCTTCTGTTCAATTTCCACCCATCTTCAAGAATAAGCTTCTAGTTTAATCGTCATAGGAAAAAAGACAATGCACTCCTATGAAAGTGCTAAAATACTTGCATTGCAGGTGCCTCTGCCATTTTAGGCATCTTAACAGCTTTACAAAAAACTGCTCAAAGGTCTTCCTCATCCACATCTTCCTTTTAGGAATTGTTTGAAGAGGGTTAAAAAGCTTGACATTTGTCAGAGTAGATAACCCTTGCACAGGGAAAGTTGTAACAGACATTTTTATAGTGTCTTGACTACCAGTGGTAACCTATTGGTTGCTGTCATCTTGCTCACTGGATGCTTGAACAAGGTAGGAAATTCATACAGGGTTTTACCAGCCAAGGCATGAGCAGGTGCAGTTTACGGTGTGCATAATACATGTACAGTAGATCTGGGGACGCTTAATAGCAAGTGTCAATTAGTCAGCTTTCTAGGCTTTCCCCCAGGCTAGTGGCCGAGAAAGGGTTAAAACCACCGCAAAGCGCTGCTACAGCAGCGCTATGCCGGTGGTATAGCCGCGCTGCCCAATTGATTTCAATAGGCAGGATTGGTGAAGGAGCAGTGTATATAGTAGTATACAGTAGTAGTAGTCCTGCTAGAAGCATCTTCACTGCTCCAAAAATGCTGCTACCAGGACTTTTTTTTACCGTCCTGCTAGCGCACCGCTCCAGTGTGAAAGCCCTCGGGGAATGCTGAATGCATTTCAGAGCATAGACATCTCATATGTTTTCATTTTGGTTATTATTTATTTACTTTTCTGGTGTCTGGTCCCTTCTGCTGACCTCAAGCCAAACATACTCACGTATCCTGGACCTCTTCCACAGGGCAATTGATGCATCCTCAGGTCGACCCGGATTCCAGAGGTAGGAACAGGAGGGCACAACATCATGCTGGGCACACTTTAGAGGTCACTCACTGTTAGCAGGGCATCCGACCTGACACAACTGCTCATCATTGGCAGAGCTTCCATTATTACAGGTGTCAATCTTCTGCACTTGTGTGCCATTCACCACCACACTGTTAGCTGGGGATTCGGTTGACTACTAGAGCCATCCTGGAAACTTCTGGACACCAAAGGACAGCGCGGGAATCTCCCAATATCCGCATAACTGTCCCACGTGAGACCCTGGTTGCCACATCTTCCAAAAAGGTGGGAAACTTCATCCGAAATGGTCCTATGAGTGAGGAAGACAAAAAGAAACGCGGTCTCTGGTTTAGCCTGAATATTTGTGGGAGTTAGGTCCTATTGGGTAGGAGCGAGGGTGGGGCTACCCAAACGTATGCTGCCATGGAGTCTGTCAGGAAACAGCTTTTAAATAGCTGTCCACTGTAATGACCACTATGCATGAAAGAGTAATGGGGCACTTCACTAAATTAGGAACGATCATATCACGTAAAGTATGTCCCTTCCTAAAAATCACAGAAGAGTTATCAGGTAAATGAGGCCTCAAAATCTTGTCACTTTTCAAAATACTCCAGTGTCTCTGGACTAACCTCTTTTACAACCCTAAGCTAATCAGAATAAGAAGTAAGAAATACCCATTCATACCTTTCATCAGGTAACCTATCCTTCGCTTTCTGTATCAATAGAGATTCCCGTGACTTTGATGGCTTGATCCAAAACTTTAACAGAATAGCATTTGTCCAAGAATCTTGGACATAATCCTCCTCCTTTTCCGGATATTAAAAAAAAATAATAATTCCTCCAGGCAATATTACTTTATATTTGTAGACATTTTTATTTCTCTGGAGACCAGCATTAATAATACTTTTTCTAAAATTATAATTCTGGGAATAAATATGCACATGTTGTATAAGAACAAATAACAAGGATACTTTTTTGTTTGGTATTTATTTATTTTGTTGTAATAGTTTTTTATTGCAATTTTAACAATTACAAAAACAAGGGGTATGTTAGCCAGGTTCACAAGTGCAAGGATGAGAAAGTAAAGAGGTATAAGCAATATACTCAAGCACATAGAAAGAGTACAATATTTTGGATAAGTCAGTTGCATAATAAACAACTTATATAGATTGTGTTGATTTTATAGTGAACCTGAGAAGAGGAAGGAAGGAAAGGGTAGGGAAAGTGGGGGGGGGGGGTGAGTAAAGGGAGGTGGAGAAGAGGGTACAAGGAATAACAACCAGAGAAGAGATCAAGTGTACCAGTCATAAAAACTTTACATGCCCCAGAGCAATTTCAAATATCAGGGTGTAACCGTGCATTTAGAATTATGAAACCATAAAGACCAGGTTGCAAAATGTTTGACATAGGGTAGGTTTTTTCTTCTCCATTTCGCATTGATAGTTTATATCATTAATCGTTAAAGTTGATGGTTGTATTGAAAAATGACTATAATCTGGTAATATTAGGTTTTGTTGCGTGTAGTAGATGTACTATAATCATAGTAGAGTTGGGAGGGAGCTTTTCTAAACCAGCATGAAGTAGGGCTAAGGCAGGGATGGGACTAATAGGGTATCCTACAATCTCAGATATTAGGGTTAGATTTGATTCCAAAATGAACAGATGTTCTTGCAAGACCACACAATGTCTCCAATAGCACTGAGAGTGATTGGGGTAAAATTTAGATAGCCTTACAGGCGTTGGGTACCAGCAGTGAAGGAATTTTAAATATAATCCCCAATGGTTGGAACAATGTGAGGCTAAGTAAGTATAGCAAAGAGTCTTTTCCCATTCCTGGTCTGAGTTTCTCTCGGTCAATTCCCATTTAGTCAGAGTTGGGGTTCTAGAAGTTAGTTTTATGTTAAGTAAATGAGTGGAATAGGGATATTCCTTTTCCAGGGTACTGGTGATTGTTGAAATATTTAAATAAGGGTAGTAAAAGGGTTTCCATAAGGGGGGGCATTAGTTGATCGAAGACAATGATGTATTCTCATATAGGTGAAGAGATTAGTGGGGCATAAAGCGTATTTGTTCTGTAGATATTGGAAGGGTGCTAAGTTGTGATCTATATGGAGGTCCAGTAGGGTTCACATGCCATAGCATTCCTAGTTAAGTAGGTTGAGGTTTGGGATCATACAGTGTAAGGCATCAGTAGACACTCAGTGGTATGTTTCTATGGGGATGTATTGTGGATGGATGTTGTAAGAGTTTAGACCAAGCATCAAAGGATGCTATAATAGAGGGATAGTCTAATTCAGAGCATGAGTACTCTTTTGTACGGAGTTGGAGGTGGTTTTGTGGCGTTGTTGGGTGAAATAGTAGGGATTCAATCCAGGACCATGTTTTTTTTTCTGGTGGGGTGCCACCAATAATACAATGGATCCAAGAGTGTAGCTAGATAATATGTGTTATCTGTGGGAGGCCTGTACAACCTCTTCTAGCAGGACATATTCGTATATTAGTTGTCCAGTGAGAGCATCCATAGTCCCATACATAATGAGAAAATTGAGTTTGTATTTTGTGGAGAAATTTAGAAGGTAGTAGTATTGGTAGTGTTCTAAAAATATACAGCAATTTGGGTACTATTAGCATTTTCAGGGTTGCAATCTGACCTAGTTTTGAGAGGCCAGAGAATCTAAGTGCCACAAATTCTTTTGATATTGATTGTAAAAATACTTTATGGTTAAAGTAAAAAAGTTAGGGGGTTGAGGGAGTTAAATTTTATACCTAGATATGGTATCGGGTGTTTGGCCCACATGAATGAGAGGGACTTTGCAAGAGAGTTTTGGATATTATTCGGAGTGTGCAAGTTTAGGATCAATGGTTTGCTTTCATTTAATTTATAGTAGGAAACTACTGTGTACTTGGCGAGATTATCTCAAATTGCTGGGAGGGACTGCGTGGGATTGGTAACCATCAGGATTATATCATCAACAAAGAAGCTAAACTTATGTTCTGAGACAATTAAATGGAATACCTGAAATTAAGGGGTCCTCTCTGATTTTTTCTGCTAGTGGTTCAATGATAAGTGCAAAGATGATAGGTGAGAGGGGGCATCCCCAACTGGTACTATTAATGTCAAAATGCTTGAAAAGGATGCCTGCGGTCAATGCTGATGGAGAAGAATTAAATTACATAATTGCTGATTGCAACCAGCCCATAATTTCATATTTTTGTAGTACCGCCTTTAAGAATGTCCAATGCACTTCTCTGGCGTTTGATCCAATAGATTGGAGTTGGGCTGGGGATAAGGTGGGGAGATCAAATGAATGAAGAAAAGTCCTTATAGCAGTGTGAGAGGGTTGGAGGTGGATATATCATTTTGTAGATTGCATAGCAAGCAATAGTAATCGCTAAAATGTGTTTACTATATCCTGTGGGTTGGCCAATGGAGTGTTAGTAGTGGCATGTCGGATTGAGGCTATTTTGGCTTTAACGCATTGCTGTATTACATGTCTAGCTAAAAGAGCTCTGGCTTTGTTCCCTAATGAGTAATATGTTGCTTTAGCTCGTCTTAAATTTAAATCATATTTATATAGTAAGAGGGAACAAAGTTTGTTTCTTTCAGAAAGCAGGAAAGAAAAGAGACTAGGGGAAGGGTTAAGTTAATTTTGCTCTTCTTTAAGTTTAATGGATTCTAAAACCTCTTCTATTTGATGGGTCCTCTGGCTTTTGCCATAAGTATTTAGCTTTAGAAGAATGCCTCTTTTGTAGGCTTTGTAGGAGGCCCATAGCAGAGGTGTGGTGACATCTGTGGTTTCATTGGATTCAAAGAATTTTTGATGGGCATCCTTGATCATCTGGTGGTAATTTTGGAATCTGCAACAAGGGTAGCATTTAGCCTCCAGAGGTGGGGAATATTGAGTCTTCAAGGGTGTCCAAGCTCAATACTGATCAGAGTGTGGTCAGACCATGTAATGTCACCAACCATTGAAGATTAAATATGTTGAGTCCTTTTATCTGTGCTAAAAAGGTCTATTCTGGAGTATGAGACTTGAGATGGGGTGTGATACGTGTATTCACTATCCGCACCACGATGGCAATTCCAGATTTCATATAGGTCGTTATTAGGCACACTTCCTCTTCACTGCATTTGATTGAGAGCAGCAAGAGCCAAAGGCTCCTGCTCGTATGATGTGTGAAGAGGAAGAGAAGGGAGAATAGATATAGCTGTGCACAGCGCTGATCTCTTCTCCCTTCTCTTCCCCTTCACACAGGGAAGGAGAGGCACAGGGAAACTGAAAATTTGTTTTACCTTAATACAAGCAAAGCATTAAGGTAAAAAGAAAGTTTTTAGGTTTAGTATCACTTTAAAGGGTAACTCCACTTTCGTGAGGGAAAAAATTTGCAAATAAAGAAAAAATACAGCACATATAATTGAGACCCTAATCAAATTATATGTTATTAAAAATTATCTTTCCTTTTCAATCTGCAGCTGCTGTAATTTTCTGAGAATGCATTGCAATATGGCTACCTGGAGTTGTTCTGTGCACAGAGTGTGTACTGACCACTCCCCGGAAACACCATTTCCTGCTTGTGTGATTGGCTCACCAATTTTCCCAGATTTCTGCCTAAGATACAAGTCAGATTTCAGGCATCCCCTGCAACACAAGTTTCATTTTTGGAGAGATACTTTCAATAGGAACATGTCTAAAGCAGTGTTTTTCAACTCCAGTCCTCAAGGCGCCCCAACAGGTCATATTTTCAGGCTTAACATTATTTTGCACAGGTGATTTGATCAGTTTCACTGCCTTAGTAATTACCACAGCTGTTTCATCTGAGGGAAATCCTGAAAACACGACCTGTTGGTGCTCCTTGAGGACTGGAGTTGAGAAAAACTGGTCTAAAGGGATGCAGGCCCAGCAGATTTCCTCATTAGTGCTCTGCAGCTGCCCCAGCTGACTGATAATTATGAAACCACTCCCAATAGCCCCACTCATTACAGAGACACAGAGAATCACAGAGGGATTTCTTCAGAATAACAAAAGGTAGGAATCTGCAACAAAGTTTGTTATAATCCTTGTAATGTACATAGATCACCCAGAGGGGAATGTTTTTTTTCCTCGACAAAAGTGGAGTTACGCTTTAAGTGAAACAATCTTGAAAGTCATGTCGACACTTTTACAATTAGATGTACAGTATCTCACAAAAGTGAGTACACCCCATCACATTTTTGTAAATATTTTATTATATCTTTTCATGTGACAGCACTGAAGAAAAAACATTTTGCTACAATGTAAAGTAGTGTGCACAGCATGTATAACAGTGTAAATTTGCTGACCCCTCAAATAACTCCACACACAGCCATCAATGTCTAAACCGCTGGCAACAAAAGTGATTTACACCCCTAGGTGAAAATGCCCAAATTGGGCCCAATTAGCCATTTTTCCTCCCCGGTGCCATGTGATTCATTAGTGTTACAAGGTCTCAAGTGTGAATGGGGAACAGGCATGTTAAAGTTGGTGTTATCACTCTCACTCTCTCATACTGGTCACTGGAAGTTTAACATGGCACCTTATGGCAAAGAACTCTGAGGATCTGAAAAAAAGAATTGTTGTGGTACTTAAAGATGGCCTAGGCTATAAGAAGATTGCCAAGACCCTGAATCTGAGCTGCAGCACGGTGGCCAAGACCATACAGTGGTTTAACAGGACAGGTTCCACTCAGAACAGGCCTCGCCATGGTCGACCAAGGAAGTTGAGTGCACGTGCTAAGCGTCATATGCAGAGGTTGTCTTTGGGGAATAGATGTATGAGTGCTGCCAGCATTGCTGCAGAGGTTGAAGGGGCGGGGGGGTCAGCCTGTCAGTGCTCAGACCATATGCCGTACACTGCATCAAATTGGTCTGCATGACCATCATCCCAGAAGGAAGCCTTTTCTAATGATGATGCACAAGAAAGCCCGCAAACAGCTTGCTAAAGACAAGAAGACTAAGGACACTAAGGATTACTGGAACCATGTACTGTGGTCTGATGAGACCAATATAAACTTATTTGGTTCAGATAGTGTCAACCAGGTGAGGAGTACAAAGACAAGTGTGTCTTGCCTACAGTCAAACATGGTGGTGGGAGTGTCATGGTCTGGGGCTGCATGAGTGCTGCCGCCACTGGGGAGCCACAGTTCATTGAGGGAACCATGAATACCAACATCTACTGTGACATACTAAAGCAGAGCATGATCCCCTCTGCAGGGCAGTATTCCAACATGATAATGACCCCCAAACACACCTCCAAGACGACCACTGCCTAAAGAAGCTGAGGGTAAAGGTAATGGACTGGCCAAGCATGTCTCCAGACCTAAACCCTATTGAGCATCTGTGGGGCATCCTCAAATGGAGGGTGGAGGAGCGCAAAGTCTCTAACATCCACCAGCTCCGTGCTGTTATTATGGAGGAGTGGAAGAGGACTCCAGTGGCAACCTGTGAATCTCTCGTGAACTCCATGTCCAGGAGGGTTAAGGCAGTGCTGGAAAATAATAGTGGCCACAAAAAATATTGACACTTTGGCCCATTGGACATTTTCACTTAGGGGTGTACTCATTTTTGTTTCCAGCAGTTTAGACATTAATGGCTGTGTGAGTAATTTTGAGGGGTCAGCAAAATTACACTGTTATACAAGCTGTACATGTAAAATAAACTAAATTGCGCTAGCAAAAAACAACAAACTTATTCTTCAGTAGAAATAAATTAGAAGTGCTTAGAAAACACAATATGTATAAACAATGAGTGCATAAAGTGCTTATACAAAGGTGGAAAAAATATATTAAAAATCGGTGATCATAAATAAAAAACCACTCATAATCAGTCCATAATAATATGAATCATTTTGACCAGAAAGTCCACTTCATGTATTTTCGTCCCCATACACTAAGGATTGGTACACCAAGATGCTTCAAATCAGATGTGCATTGATAGCAATGGAGGAAGTAATAGATGTAAGCTTACCCCAAAAGGTGGACCTCCCCTGTGGCAAGGTCTTATTAGCTTGCAGATTTCGCCCTCTGCAGGGACCAGCTGTTGATCTCCTGGTCTTGGCAGCGTGTACCGCCGACTTCCGTATGGTCGGGATGGTCCAACTGTCCCAATCTCAAAGGGGGAACTAGGTGGATGCAGTCCGATGCTGCATCTGTCCCTTGCTGTGTTGTCCCCTCCTGCGGTGTCTCCTTCACAAGGGCACTGGCAGCGGCGATGGAGGGCACCCTCCATCGCCGCTGCCAGTGCCCTTGTGAAGGAGACACCGCAGGAGGGGACAACACAGCAAGGGACAGATGCAGCATCGGACTGCATCCACCTAGTTCCCCCTTTGAGATTGGGACAGTTGGACCATCCCGACCATACGGAAGTCGGCGGTACACGCTGCCAAGACCAGGAGATCAACAGCTGGTCCCTGCAGAGGGCGAAATCTGCAAGCTAATAAGACCTTGCCACAGGGGAGGTCCACCTTTTGGGGTAAGCGTACATCTATTACTTCCTCCATTGCTATCAATGCACATCTGATTTGAAGCATCTTGGTGTACCAATCCTTAGTGTATGGGGACGAAAATACATGAAGTGGACTTTCTGGTCAAAATGATTCATATTATTATGGACTGATTATGAGTGGTTTTTTATTTATGATCACCGATTTTTAATATATTTTTTCCACCTTTGTATAAGCACTTTATGCACTCATTGTTTATACATATTGTGTTTTCTAAGCACTTCTAATTTATTTCTACTGAAGAATAAGTTTGTTGTTTTTTGCTAGCGCAATTTAGTTTATTTTACATGTTTGTCACTTCATAGATATTTGGAGTTTTTTTTGCAGCTGCACCTTTTGTATATATATTTATTTTCTTATCACACATTGCTCATTAGCGCAAGTTGTTTTCACCATATACAAGCTGTACACTCACTACTTTACATTGTAGCAAAGAGTCTTTTCTTCAGTGTTGTCACATGAAAAGATATAATAAAATATTTACAAAAATGTGAGGAGTGTACTCACTTTTGTGAGATACTGTACATGGTCGATTGGTTCTTTGAACAGAAGGCTGTAGTTCTACAAAATCCAGGGAATGTGTCAAATTAGGGTGCAGGCTGTGCGTACAGTAGTTGATAGAAGGCATCAATTCTATAGAGGTTTGTGGAGCAGTGAATACTGGTAAAACAAACAGGAACAGAAAGGGTATAAAAAATTCTTTCTAAAACTGAAAGAGAGATGGGCAGCATTTACTGCCTCAAAGACTGGGGGGAATGAACAACCATACCAGTAACAGACTGGAAAACCCCCAGCTATCATCACAGAGGGAATGGTGTAAGGCAATCAAGCTGGCCTGTAGATTCTGCTGTCAGGTCTACTTCGCTTCCATATGTTGCAGTGTTTGTGGAGTGGATGCTTGGTCATCCACAGGCAGAATGTGCCATTCTTTGAGCAGGGTTAAGCAAGTTTCTAGGATGCAGATCATGAAGAACTTGCCATGTCATTTAATTGCAAGCTTAGTGGGAAAGCACCATTGATACCCTATGCCGTTGTTCCGGAGGGCTTAGTGATGGACCCCAATTTATTTCTGTTGAATAGTGTGGCCTGGGAGAGGTCTACGTATAGCTTAACACCTGTATACTGTGCAGGGAATAAGGGAGAATTCCTCGTCATGGACATCATCTTCTCCTTTATGTGATAGAAGTGAATGCGCCCAAGTACATCTCTAGGAACTGACGCAGGTAAGAATGGTGATTTAGGGATCCTGTATGGCCTGTCTTTGGACAATTCTAGGTCAGTAATCATTGGGAGGAGATGTTTCCTAAGCTGTTGTATGTATGACACCATGTCAGCTTGGCTTGGTCGACCGTTTCTAGATTGCCGCAAAATTTTATGTCATTTCTCCTCAAGCGGTCTTCCAAATCTGCTATCTTTAGATTTAGATACTGAAGCTCTGTGTCATGGTCTGTATGAGCATCCACTAGATCATTATGGGCCAATAATTATTTCTCCCATTTTAGTTTCTGTGTGTTCATTTCCCTGATCTTGTTCTTGCATAGTGCTAGATAGCGGGGAGGTCACTGCTGAGAGGTCAGCTTACAGGGTTTGTCTCGGGGAAAACAGCATATTCTTCTTGGCTAACTCAGACACAGGCTTATCTTAGCAGGGAAAGCTTTAATAGTGGATTGCAGCTGCAGGAATGGCAGAGAGAAACATAGCTGCAGAGTCTGGGAGGCTATGGAGAGGTTCCTCCTTTTTAGGTTTAGATTTGACAGGGCTGCGAGTAGTAGGGGAGAGGACTCACAAGGATCACTATCATACAGAGGAGCCGACAATCTGTGGTCTGGCATGTAGGATTCCTGTTCAGAGATGAGCGCGCAGAGGAGCTGCTCCGAGCTCCACTGACGCTATCTTGATTGCAGCCTGGTCCCTGGGACTGTGTTCTATCGATATGTGCCCTCCGTCAAAAAGTGCCCGCACATGCGCAGGACGGAGCCGAACTCCAGCTAATTTCCCGATCGGCTAGAGTGATGTGACCACGGCGCACATCAGAGGAGGCATTGTTTGATGGGAGAGAGAATGTCACGGGTCTGGGTTGCAACCCGCCCTTAGATACAGGCAACAGGCACTGGCCAAGACACTAAAGCTGCCGTGCAACACTGACAAAAGGCGACCTTGAGTGAGCAGACTGAAACTCCGCCCCACAACATTGAGGCACAATATGCGAACTACAGTGTCCCTCCAGCTCTGGGAATAGCTTTTAATAGTGTCCGTGACATTCTCTCTCCCTTCGAAAAATGCCTCCTCTCATGTGCGCATGCACGTCACTTCAGCTGATCGCCAAATCAGCTGGAGTGCGGCTCCGTCCTGCGCATGCGCGGGCACTTTGACAGAGGGCATACTATCGATAGAACACCGGACACGCCTCCGCCTTAGTTATTTATTTTTAGGGTTTTTTTTGTCACATCAAGCATGATTACCTTAATGCAGATGTTTATAATGCATGATGCATGATACAAAATAACCCAAAAATGTTAAAAAGTTGAATAAAAACATCATTTTTTGCCTTGTTTGTTTCACTCATATTTGAGATAAAAATGGAAAAACGGCAAAAAAAAGGTGATTTTTTTTAAATAATTATGTCCTTACTTTGTAAAAACTCATACTGTAATAGCAAATAACATCAAATTTGGTTGTTTATAGTTATTTATAGTCATTTATAGTGATCATTGATCACTCTCCATGTGATAAAAAATAATAACATAAGAGAAATGACAAAGATATATTGTTTTGTTTTTTGCATTTGCAGCAATTCTTTTTTTCTTTTACTTTTTTCTTTAAATTTCACCTTTTTTTTGTCCAAGCATAAACCAAAAAAGAGCAAAATGTCCTTGCTTGAGCATTAGGTTAAGTGAGCACATGATAATTATGAATTTATTAGATGAATAAACAATTGATGGACTTTTTGTTTTTACATGTAAACTATATTACATGATCATGCAGCTTTTATTTTTACCTCTAGGACACTGAATGCAATTGTGTCAGTTACACACATACCCCATTAATGATTAGGGATGATCCAGTGGTTCAGATCTAATTTTGACTGTTCAGGTGTTCATGCAGTGCCAGATTTAGGCCTTGGGGAGCCCAGCGTACTTCAATTTGCCATGTTAAAAAAGGGCGCTGTATATCTCATCTTATCTCCTCTCCCCGCCGCACCCCCTGGTGCCTGATCTCCTCCACATCACTAGTGCTAAAGCTACAGATGCTGAGGAGATCAGGCTCCAGGGGAGCGGCAGGGAGAGAAGATGGGATGAGACAGCGATCAGTCTCTCACATGCCGTGGAGTTGCAGCTGACCTACCATTCTTCATTGCACTGCCCTACTGACACCTGGAAAGGAGGAGCAGTGGGGGGCACTACTGACACCATCCACTGCCCTGCTGACACCAACCTCTGCTCTAGTAAAACTGTCCTTTGTCCAACAGACAGCATCCACTGCCCTACTGACACAAACATCTGCTCAACTGACACCGTCCTCTGTTCTACTGACAAAGTCCACTGCTCTGCTAACTGACACCATCCACTGCTTACAACTTACAAGATGGCCCCTAATGCACTGTTTAATTGGGCAACTGTGTGGCAAATGAGGTTTAATGTTGATAAATGTAAAATTGTGCACTTGGGGATATATGCATGCATGCATCATGTATACTGGAGGGGGGTACAGCTGGGGGAATTAATGGTGGAGAATGATCTGGGGGATTTGGTAGATCATAAGCGTAATAATAGCATGCGATGCTAAGCTCCCAAGCCAAGCAAAGTCCTTTCTTGTATTAAGAAAGGTATGGAGAGAGATCATTTTGCCCCTGTACAAATCATTAGTAAGACCTCATCTGGAATATGCAGTTCAGTTTTGGGCACCAGTTGTCAAAAATGATATCAGGGAACTGGAGAAAGTGCAGAGAAGGGCAACCAAACTGACAAGAGGCATGGAGGACCTCAGCTATGAGGATAGATTAGAGGAACAGAATGTTTTCTCTTGAGAAGAGGAGATTAAGGGGGGATATGATCAACATGTACAAATACATAAGGGGTCCATATAGTGAACTTGGTGTTGAGGTATTCACTTTAAGGTCATCATAGAGGACAAGGGGACACTCTTTATGTCTGGAGGAAACAAGATTTCATCTCCAAATACGGAAAGGTTTATTCACAATAAGAGCTGTGAAAATGTGGAATAGACTCCCTCAAGAGCTAGTTCTGGCATGCGCAGTAGATTGCTTTAAGAAAGGCCTGGATTCTTTCCTAAATGTACATAATATAACTGTATACTAACATTTATAGGTAAAGTTGATCCAGGGAATATCCGATTGCCTCTCGGGGGATCAGGAAGGAATTTTTTCCTCTGCTGTAGCAAATTGGATCATGCTTTGCTGGGGTTTTCCTCTGAATCAACTGAGGGTATAGGATTAGGTATTTTTCTCTTTTATTGGTTGAAATAGATGGACTTGTGTCTTTTTTCAACCTGACTAACATTGTAACTATGTAACTGCTCTACTGACACCAACCTCTGCTCTACTGGCACAGTCCTCTGCTCTACTGACACCATCCTCTGCCCTACTGACACCGTCCACTGTTTTACTGGCACCATCCTCCTCCCTACTGACACCATCCATACACTGTCCAGTTTATGAGTTCAAAAATACTTTTCTTTTTTTTTAACAGTAGCCCTTTATGCCTCTCCCAGTGTTAATGCAATTTGGCCACACCCACTGTTTATCACAACGCGCTACGTGCACTGCATTACTACTCTTCTTTGGGTACCCAAAGGCGCCCCAGGTCTTTTACAATCCTTTAGTGTATACTACAAAAACAAAAAATTGCCATACACCGCTAAAGTGTTTTGGGTTTGGCTTAAAGAAGAAGAGGTGACAACGCTATCTGCCACGCCAGAAGAAAGAAGCTTTATCAGGCAATTTCAAGCCATACGTCTGCGAAAGATTAAAAGGGGCACCGACGGGATGAAAAAAGTGCACAGAAGCAGGCCTTTTTAGGAACCTTACATATAAAGAAAAATCCTGGTAACACTGCCAAGATCAGAAAGCAGCTACTTCGGCAACAAAAAGTCTAAATCTGGGTATGCTTCTATAAAAATACAAAAATTAAATCCGCTTGAAACGCGTCTTGCATGAATTTTTAAAAAATGCGCATGTAAATAATGATGCAGCTTCACACTACAAACTTCTCAAGGTTCTCTCAAGAAAGAGATACCACAAGTAAGGATGATCGTATAGACACATTCAGAAAGAAAAAGAAAAAACACATAAAAAACACACAAACATAATCAAAAAATTTTTGATTCTATGCTCTTTTGAGATCCCCCGGGGGGCCATTTACAGTGAAATTGTAAGACATTTTCTTTGTGACCGTAGAAGTTGGGATTATTCCCATCTTTTCCTCCTTTTACACCGTAGAAGTTGGGATTATTCCAATCTTTCCCTCCTTGTCGCATCGATGCGAGTTAATTGCTTATCAACTTCACTGTAGATGGTAGGCTGGTGTCCGGACTTTCTGTGTTTTGGGTTTTTTTGATCATGTCTGTGTATGTTTTTGTTTATGTGTTTTTTCTTTTTCTTCTTTCTGAATGTGTCTATACGATCATCCTTTCTTGTGGTATCTCTTTCTTGAGAGAACCTTGAGAAGTTTGTAGTGTGAAGTTACATGATTATTTACATATGCATTTTAAAATTCATGCAAGACGTGTTTCAAGCAGATTTAATAAATTTTGTATTTTTATAGAAACATACCCAGATTTAGACTTTTTTGTTGCCGAAGTAGCTGCTTTCTGATCTTTGCAGTGTTACCAGAATTTTTCTATAGAAGTATAGTTTCTTTGGCTATAGCAACAGTACCTTATTTAGGTAAATTATACTAGGGTGTATTCAGATCACCCTCTATCATGGGTTGTGGTTTCAGCAGGACTTGTTTTCCCTTTTTTCCTTTTTGTCTTTAGAAACCTGCTTCTTGGCTCACTTCTCCTTTCCCAGCAGTGCCCCTCCTAATCTGCTATGAAAGTGAGGCTTGAAATCTCCTCATTCAAACCTCACCTCTGCTGTGATTGTGTAGGCCTTCATGCTATATGTGCAGACAGGCACTATTACAAAAAGTTTGAAATTACTAATATATTGTATATATTATTATTACCATCCTTTGGCTCAGTTATGTATGTATCACACTTGAACTTCTCTCTGGGCAGGGGGCTGGGGGTGCATAGATAGAGAACTTCTCGGTTGGGAGTCACGGGGGGCACCAAACTGACCCAGGTGAAAGAATGTCTAGCTTCGCCACTGATATAATGTATTATTATATACAGTACAATATTAAAAGGATTTTGTTATATTTGCTTAATAAAAAAATGGCTGTTGATCTTGCCAGAAATCTTTTGAGCTGACAACTTCTGTGATGTATGCTTGTGCTGACTATAATCAATTACATTGCTCATGGTTAGCTCTGGGGACTACAGAACCACACCCCTCTGTGCTGTGGACAATATAAGAAGGGCACAATTCAGTGGTTGTGGTTCATGTTTTTGTTATCCTGAGACAGAAGTGTGAATGAGTGTTGTCTAGGACTGCAAGTGTTACTGGCAGAATTAACAGGTGAAACGAAAGTGGGAAAAGCCTGAAAAAAAAAAAAGAAAACAAATACAAAAGATGTAAAGATATCAAATGCATAATTGTCAAAAATTTGTAAACATTCATATGAAAGCCTGAGCACTAAGCAATATATTAAAAAAATTACCTTTGTGACATCTTAGTTTATACAATTTTATTTACTAGCCAAATGTTTGCCATGTTCTTGTCCAAATTCATTATTGTTATTTATTTTATAGTAATTTTGTATTATAGGTGGTATGGATAACTGCAACGCTACCATATGTGGTACTGTTTGTTCTCCTCATTCGTGGTGTAACACTGCCTGGCTCTTTCAAAGGGATTAGTGCATATCTTCACATAGACTTCAAAAGACTTAAAGAACCTGGCGTAAGTGTTTGTTTTTTTTACCTTTACATCTTACATGTTTTCAGCAAATCTAATTTAAAGATTTGTAGTAAGTTCTACTGCACTGTATAGAAAAATATGGTATCAAATTAATTCACAGTAGTCTTTTATTTCAGGGTCTTGTAGTGAGGTTGAATAACTCATGAAGCTCACAAACAGTAACATTTGTAATCACACATGAAGAATATTTATATTTTTTTGTACTTACCAATTACAATGGTGAAGTACAATGGTAATCTGCAGAGACTTACCCAGCATATTTGACAGCCAGGGCAAATATTTTTTAGCAAGACAGACAATGAAGATTTTCTTTATTTGAATAAATATACAATCATGTTGGTAAAAAAATAACTAAAAAACTAGGAGTTAATAATGGCCCATAACGTGTGTGATGGAGAAACATTAGTAAATTTCAATCATGCTAAATAAAAATAAAATTACTTGACAATATCGACCAAAAAATGGCAATGCCGCAAAAACGGTCACAAATGGATAATTATTTACAATACAATGCAAACTGCTAATTGTGACCCTTTGTCAGCAACAAATGGGCAGTCATGACAATATGTTGGCAACAAATAGGCAATTGTGAGAAAACATGAGTTACAAATGTACAGCTGTGACAATATGCAGGTAACAAATGGGCAATTGTGAAAACACACAGCCATCAAATGGTCAGTTGCAACATTATGTGGGCAACAAATGGACAATTGTTATAATATATGAAAAAAAAAAATGGGCAATCATGACAATAGATAGGCAACAAACGGCGTTGGTGACAATACACAAGTAAATAACAGGCAATTGTGACTCACAGTGGCTACCCTATAAATCGAAGAGGAAAGACACTTATGCAGCAGAAGAGAGAATGGTGGTGGACGAAATGTTGAGGGAGAGCTTGGACCTTTCAAGGGCAATTCTTTCATAATGTGCATTTATGCTGTGCACAGTTTCACATTAAAACAAGAACCCCCATTCAGCTGGTGGCTCAGCTCTGGAATAAGTAAATTGTATAACTACAGGAGGAATGAGTATTGTGTGAAATTCTGTGTGGGCGGTCCCTGTATTAGGACCGGTCCCTGCTGCCCTCTTTTCTTGTGTATGGTGACTGATCTTGTATCTGCTTTAGGAGCTATTAGGAGCTTTAGGAGCTATTTGCTGCACAGCAGTGATGTCACCACTACTTTTACAAGATTAATACAGAGCTTGCAAGGCCATTTGCTGCACACAAATTGAATATACAGTATATTCTTTGTGGCTATTGAAATATATACTTAAATAAACGTCTTTGTGCCTGGAGATAAGCTTTAATTTTTGGTTTAATATATTTTACTGCTTTTCTATGCTTCATTACTAATATGCAACATGTGGTACAGTAGGGAATCTCCACGTAGTTGACTAGCATTATGTTCTACAAATTCACAATATGGAATTATTAGTTCTTTACAATATGGCTCCACAAACAAAGAACTTGTTTAACCACTTGTGGGACAACATGTCAATCTCCCTTCCCGTCCATGCCAATTTTCAGTTTTCAATGCTGTGATACTTTCGCTGACAATTACTTGGCCATTAAACACTACTAAATTTACAAAAGGTCGCTCTTGCCAAACATTCTACGGGGAAGTGAGCTGCCATCTGGACAAAGGTAGGCTGGTGGATGTGGTGTATCTGGATTTTGCAAAAGCATTTGATACAGTCCCCCACCCACAAACGATTAATCTACAAGCTGAGGCCTGTTGGCATGGACCATAGACATGGACCTGGATAGAATACTGGCTACAGGGGCATTTCCAAAGGGTTGTGTACTCAGAATGGTCTAGAGTGGTTAGTGGGGTACCCCAAGGCTCTGTCCTGGGACCAATTCTGTTTAATTTATTCATAAATGATATAGAGGATGAGATGAATAGCTCAATCTCAGTGTTTGCTGATGACACAAAAATATGCAGGGCAATAACACGGCAGGGTATATAAACTTTACAAGAGGACCTGAATAAATTAATGGCATGAGCTACTGCATGGCAAATTAAGTTTAACATTGGTAAATGTAAGGTAATGCACTTGGGAGGTAAAAATATAAATGCAAGTTACTCTTTAGAGGGAGAACACCTAGGGGCTTCCAGGATTGGAGAAGGATCTAGGGGTCCTAGTAGAAGACAGACCGAGCAATAGCATGTAGTTTCAAGCTGTGGCTACAAAGCCAGCAGAATATTAGCATGCATTAAAAAGTGAATTTACTCCAGAGATAAAACGATTATTCTGCCACTTTCTAAAACTCTGGTTCAGCTACATCTGGAGTATTCCGTCCAGTTCTGGTCACCAATCCTCTGAAAGGATGTGATGGAGCTAAAGAGAGTCCAGAGAAGGGCAACTAAAGTAATAAAGGGACTGGAGGACCTCAATTATGAGGAACGACTACAAGCGCTAAATTTATTCTCCCTGGAGAGGAGATATGACAGCGATATACAAATATCTCAATGGTGATCCCAGCCTAAGTATGAAACTTTTCAGTCCCAGGGAGTGTAAGAGGACACAGGGCCACACGATGAGACTAGAAGAGAAGCAGTTTAACCTGAAGCTGTGTAGGGGGTTTTTCACTGTCAGGGCGGTAAGAATGTGGAACTCTCTTCCACAATCATTGGTGGCAGCAGGAAGTATAGATAGTTTTTAAAGATTCTTGGATGTGCATCTTAGCGAAAACAATATACAGGGATATGGGAAATTATTTTTTTTCTACACACACCTACACAGGTTGAACTGGACCAACTGTTGTCTTTATTCAACTTTACTAACTATGTAAATTTATTTAATTTAATTTTTTTTAGAAACATAGCGCTTTATTTTGGTGGTATTTAATTACCACTGATTTCCCTTATTTTCTGTTTTAAAACATTGCAAATAATCTGTCTCCATAAATTTGTACGAAAAAGTGTTATGCTACATTTATTTGGTAAAAAAGAAAAAAAAATGAATGAATAAGCAATTATTACTGAAACTGTGAGAAATGTGTAAAGTTTATGAACAATGTTCGATGTTTTTAAATTTTGCTTTAAGAGCATTTTGTTTGTTTTTTTTTTTCTTCTTTCTCTGCTTTTCTTAATGCATGCTGCATAGGCATTCAAAATAAATGGATTAATATGCACTGTTGGAAATTATGTCTTGGGCCAGTCGTGCATGGAACAATATTTGGTCGGTTCAGCACGGACCAGCTGAGTTTCGGTCCATGCATTTGCGCCCTGGTTGTATGCATGTTGATGTATTGATTGATTTGTGTGCAGCCGGCCTGTTGGGTTTCAGCATTCCTCCCCCCATCTGTGATGGGGGGAGGGTTGCATAATCTGAGGCCAGTGTGAGTGTACTATGATTTTTTTATTTATTTTTTTGGTCTGGAGGGAGTAGGGGAAGATTAGTACCTCTGCCAATCATTTATTAAAATGTTATCTTATTGGCACATCATTGGGTGGGCGGTCGATCCAGAGGGATCAGTTAGCTTGCCCATCTTCATACTATGCTGCTCTATGGTCTCCTCCGTCCTTCCTTGCCCATTCTAACCTTTTCTGTGTTAAAGTGGATGTAAACTCAATGTCATCCTTTCTAAACTACTGCCATAGGGGTTATCTATAAGGATATACATGCCTCCTGCATGTATCTTTACCTCTCAAATGTCTCCCCTCTGTCTGTTATTGGACCCGAAAAACTGCAGATTCTGTGGGTGGGTCTGTTGTCTGGAGCTTGGTGGGTTGAGTCGTGTTGTCAGTAGACTCCCCGCCCACCTCTACACTCCCCTTGTCAGAATGCATTTCTCCTGTGTATTTCTTACACTGAACTTCTGCTATGATCTCTAACATCCAGTGAAAAGACAGGAAAGTAACCACATGACTTCACCATGCCAAATCATGGTGAGGTGTGGAACAGCCAATCCTTGCAGAGCTGCTGAAGAAAGGAGTGGGGTTGGGAATTAAAATATAATGCATGTCTTAGGCTAGTGCACAAGATATGTAAATCACCTGTCACTCACAGCAAGGGGGAGGATTTGACAAAGTTTTATCTCGCTGAACAATAAAAGGATTGCTCAGAGCTGGATTAACTCTTTGTGGCAAGGCTGGGCTCAAATGATATGAAATCTACTCTACTACTAATATGTGTAAAAAAATGGACGCCTCATTAGGGGGTATCATGAAATCAGTGGGCCCACGTGCAAGATAAAAAGTGGGCCCTAGGCATTGTTAAAAAAAAGAGTGAAATGTGGGAATGCCTTAAGATGCATTAATTATTGGGCATGGCTTAAATGGGTGTGGTTTAATAGAGTATAAGATAACTTACATACAGTGCCTTGAAAAAGTATTCATACCCCATGAAATTTTCCACATGTTGTCATGTTACAACCAAAAACATAAATGTATTTTATTGGAATTCTATGTGATAGACCAACAAAAAGTGGCACATAATTGTGAAGTGGAAGGAAAATGATAAATAGTTTTCAACATTTTTTACAAATATCTGAAAAGGGTGGTATACATTTGTATTCAGCCCCCTTTACTCTGATAACCCTAACTAAAAATCTAGTGGAACCAATTGCATTCAAAAGTCACCTAATTAGTAAATAGAGTCCACCCATGTGTAATTTAATCACAGTATAAATACAGCTGTTCTGTGAAGCCCTCAGAGGTTTGTTAGAGAACCTTAGTGAACAAACAGCATCATGAAAGCCAAGGAACGCACCAGACAGGTCAGGGATAAAGTTGTGGAGAAGTTTAAAGCAGGGCTAGGTTATAAAAAAAATATCCCAAGCTTCAACATCTCACAGAGCACTGTTCAATCCATCATCCAAAAATGGAAAGAGTATGACCCAACTGCAAACCTACCAAGACATGGCCGTCCACCTAATCTACCAGGCCGGGCAAGGAGAGCATTAATCAGAGAAGCAGCCAAGAGGCCCATGGTAATTCTGGAGGAGTGGCAGAGATCCACAGCTCAGGTGGGAGAATCTATCTACAGGAGAACTATTAGTTGTGCACTCCACAAATCTGGCCTTGATGGAAGAGTGGCAAGAAGAAAGCCATTGCTGAAAGAAAGCTATAAGAAGTCCCATTTGCAGTTTGCGAGAAGCCATGTAGGGAACACAGCAAACATGTGGAAGAAGGTGCTCTGGTCAGATGAGTTCAAAATTGAAATTTTTGTCCTAAAACTAAAACGCTATGTGTGGCAGAAAACTAACACTGCACATCGCCCTGAACACACTGTCCCCACTGTGAAACATGGTGGTGGCAGCATCATGTTGTGGGGATGCTTTCTTCTGCATGGACAGGTAAGCTGGTCAGAGTTGATGGGAGGATGGATGGAGCCAAATACAGGGCAATCTTAGAAGAAAACCTGTAATGCCGCGTACACACGAGCGGACTTCACGGCAAACTTTACCCAGCGGACTTTTCGACGTACTTTACGACGGACTTTCTGAATGAACGGACTTGCCTACACACAATCCACAAAAGCCCGTCGAATTCGTACGTGATGACGTACGACCGGCCTAAAACAAGGAAGTTCATAGCTAGTAGCCAATAGCTGCCCTAGCATGGCTTTTTGTCCGTCGAACTAGCATACAGACGAGCGGACTTTTCGACCGGACTCGAGTTCAACGGATAGATTTAAAACATGTTTCAAATCTAAGTCCGTCCAACTTTTGAGCAAACAAAGTCCGCTGAAGCCCACACATGATCGAATTGTCCGACGAAATCCCGTCCGCCGGGCAAAGCCTGCCGTAAAGTCCGACCGTGTGTACGCGGCATTAGAGTCTGCAAAAGACTTGAGACTGGGGCAGCGGTTCCCCTTCCAGCAGGACAACAACCCTAAACATACAGCCAGAGCTACAATGGAATGGTTTAGATCAAAGCATACTCATGTGTTAGAATGGCCCAGTTGAGAATTTGTGGCAAGACCTGAAAATTGCTGTTCACAGACGCTCTCCATCCAATCTGACAGAGCTTGAGCTATTTTGCAAAGAAGAATGAGCAAAAATGTCACTCTCTAAGTGCAAAGCTGGTAGAGACATCCCCAAAAAGACTTGCAACTGTAATTGCAGTGAAAGGGGGCTCTACAAAGTATTTACTCAGGGGGACTGAATACAAATGCATGCCACACTTTTCATATATTTATTTGTAAAAAAACTTGAAAACCATTTATCACTTTCCTTCCATTTCACAGTTATGTGCCACTCTGTGTTGGTCTATCACATAAAATCCAAATAAAACACATTTACATTTTTTGGTTGTAACATGACAAAATGTGGAAAATTTCAAGGGGTATGAATACTTTTTCAAGGGACTGTAGTGCAGAATGTGGTAATGTTAAATAGGGAATGTACAGTGCGGAGTGTACGGCGGTGGGTAGTATGTGTAGGAGAGGAGTGCGGATGGCATGGAGCTGGGTAGTATGTGCAGAAGAGGAGTATGGAGTGTATGGTTGTGGGTATTATGTGCAGGAAAGAAGTGCGGAGTGTATGTAGGTGGGTAGTATGTGCAGGAGAGGAGTGCGGAGTGTATGGAGGTGGGCAGTGGGCAGTATATGCAGGAGAGGAGTTTTTTTTTTTTACAATTACAATTTTTTTTATATTTTTTAATTTTTTTTTAGTATTGCAAAAGGCTTTTTTGGGGGCCAGTGGATGGTGTCAGTAGGGCAGTGGACAATGTCAGTAGAGCAATGGACAGTGTCAGAATTTTTATTTTGAATATTTCTTACAAAAAAAATTGTATTACTATTTTCACAATGATTGGGGGGGGGGGGGGTAGTAGACAGTGTCAGTAGGGCAGTAGACAGTGTCAGTAGTTGTCTTTTTTTCACAGTGCTTCTGGGGAAGGGGGTGGGGAGGTGTAGGGGGGCAGTGGACAGTGTCGGGAGGGCAGGGGAGGGGGGGATAGTGTCAGTGTTTTTTTTTATGTTATTTTTTTTTTTTTGCTAATATTAGTTTAATATTTATTGCAATTTTTTTTTGTTGCACATTTTTTTTTCTATCAGCCCTGTTGGGGGGGCTTTGTTGAGATATCTGAGGTCTAAACATACCCCCTTTGAGACGGGAAAGAGACTAAGGACAGAGATTCTCAGCAGCCTTAGCACTGAAGATGAAATGAATGAACAGGAGTTAGAGGCTCCTGTCCATTCATAAACTGAAGCAGAGTAAACACAGTTATCATAGGACACAGGAATGAAAAGGAAGGGGCCGGTAAATGACGTTTTTCGATTAAAAAAACCTTTTTTGGACAATCTTGTTTGCTGATCTATGGTGTGCTGGCGAAGAAGTACTTCTGTTTGATGCTTCCAGAACCCAACTGGTAATCGTTACAGCACCCATTAATGTTCTATTGCCATTTGTCGGGGAACGTGTGCGAGTGGAATATCGAATTGATTAAGGAGAGGAAAGAAGCCGGCTGCGGGGGGACAAGAGAGGGCAGGGGAGGGGCACATACGGGACGGAGGAGGACACAGGGGTCAAAGGAGGAGGACATGGGACAGTTAGGGCCTGTGTTCAGTGAACATCCTGCACGCATGGATGATGCGCCACTGCGCCTCATTCATTTTTTGGAATGGACAACCTCAAAGTAACACACACTGTGGATTTATTTATAAAATACAGCAATGTATCAGACTAGTATTATTAAGTAACTGGTCAGAAAAAGTGTATAGTTGAAAATACTGGTACCTACATCCCACAAACATATTAGAATACATACAGTCAGGTCCATAAATATTGGGACATCGACACAATTCGAATTTTTTGGCTCTATACACCACCACAATGGATTTAAAATGAAACGAACAAGATGGGCTTTAACTGCAGATGTTCAGCTTCAATTTGAGGGTATTTACATCCAAATCAGGTTAATGGTGTAGGAATTACAACAGTTTGTACATGTGCCTCCCACTTTTTAAGGGACCAAAAGTAATTTGTCAATTGGCTGCTCAGCTGTTCCATGGCCAGATGTCTGTTATTCCCTCATTATCCCATTTACAAGGAGCAGATAAAAGGTCCAAAGTTCATTTCAAGTGTGCTGTTTGCATTTGGAATCTGTTGCTGTTAACTCTCAAAATGAAATCCAAAGAGCTGTCACTATCAGTGAAGCAAGCCATCATTAGGCTAAAAAACAAAACAAACCCATCAGAGATAACAAAAACATTAGGTGTGCTCAAATCAACTGTTTGGAACATCCTTAAAAAGAAAATGCACTGGTGAGCTCAGCAACACCAAAAGACCCGGAAGACCACGGAAAACAACTGTGGTGGATGACCGAAGAATTTTTTCCCTGGTGAAGAAAACACCCTTCATAACAGTTGGCCAGATCAACAACACTCTCCAGGAGGTAGGTGTATGTGTGTCAAAGTCAGCAATCAAGAGAAGACTTCACCATAATGAATACAGAGGGTTCACCACAAGATGTAAACCATTGGTGAGCCTTAAAAACAGGAAGGCCAGATTAGAGTTTGCCAAACATCTAAAAAAGCCTTCACAGTTCTGGAACAACACCCCATGGACAGATGACACCAAGATCAACTTGTACCAGAGTGAAAAGAAGAGTATGGAGAAGGAAAGGAACTGCTCATGATACAAAGCATACCACCTCATCAGTGAAGCATGGTGGTTGTAGTGTCATGGCGTGGGCATGTATGGCTGCCAATGGAACTGGTTGTCTTGTATTTATTGATGATGTGACCACTGACAAAAGCAGCAGGATGAATTCTGAAGTGTTTCAGGCAATATTATCTGCTCATATTCAGTAAAATGCTTCAGAACTCATTGGACAGTGCTTCACAGTGCAGATGGACAATGACTAGAAGCATAATGCAAAAGCAACCAAAGAGTTTAAGGGAAAGAAGTGGAATGTTATGCAATGGCCAAGACAATCACCTGACCTGAATCCGATTGAGCATGCATTTCACTTGCTGAAGACAAAACTGAAGGGAAAATGCTCCAAGAACAAGCAGGAACTGAAGACAGTTGCAGTAGAGACCTGGCAGAGCATCACCAGGGATCAAACCCAGTGTCTGGTGATGTCTATGCGTTCCAGACTTCAGGCTGTAATTGACTGCAAAGGATTTGCAACCAAGTTAAAAAGTTTGATGGATGATTGTTAATCTGTCCAATTACTTTTGTTCCCTTAAAAAGTGGGAGGCACATATACTGACTGACCTGACTGTAAGAGGGGGTGGGGCAAGTATGATTTTTCTGGTACCGTCATGAGACATTACTACGGCTTTTAAAAACAATTACATTTTATTTCACATAGAGTCAACATTACAATATAAAAATGTATTCCAAATACATGAGAAGTTCCTCTAGGTGGTCATTACCCCTCTATTAGGAGGTCACTTAAAGCTAAGGAAACCTCCAGGGAAAAAGAAAGGAAGGATGTCCACAGTAGAAAGGTGGGAGACAGAGGTGGGGTAAGAGGGAAGGGAGTGAGCGTCGGAAATGCCCAAAGCCAGCAGGTGGTTCTGAAGAAGCCTGCGTTCATGGCAAGCAGGCGAAACATGTTGGCCAAAGCTTTCACTTCGTGGGGTCTGAGACAGCCCCTGTAATGTACTGGCTATGTACTAGCTACAAAAATTGTTGTGGTCACCGGGTGATGTTGACCACGCCCCCTAAAATGTCAGAGTCCCAGCATGCACAGGGACTGTGACGGCATAAGGGGGCGGGGTCTCCGCCTATATAAGTCACATCGGAGCGCTCAGAGAGCAGTCCAGCCGGAGAGACCGTTGTGTCAACATCTGGAGAAGAGAAGAGGGAAGAAGACAAGAAGCCCAGAAGTCCGGACCTCCGCTGGCAAGAGAGCGGCATGAAGACAGCGGAGGAGCCGGCAGAAGAGGCCAGAGAGAGTAGAGAAGAACCAACCGGACGCCGGGAGAAGAGGAACCGGAGGGACCCCCGAAGTCGGAAGAAGACCCCCGAAGCCGGAGGAAGACCCCCCCCGGAGCTGTTTAATAAATTATTTTAAAAACCTGTGTAGTGTTTTATTATTGACACTTTTTCCCTAGGTGAATGGGTAGGGGTACCATGTACCCCATACTCATTCACATAGGGTGGGGGGCCGGGATCTGGGGGCCCTCTTATTATAGGGGGCTCCCGGATTCCGATAAGCCCCCCGCCCGCAGACCCCGACAACCAACGGCCAGAGTTGTCGGGAAGAGGCCCTTGTCCTCATCAACATGGGGACAAGGTGCTTTGGGGTTGGGGGGCCGGCCTGGCTGCGTGCTCAGATCGGGGTCTGGTATGGATTTTAGGGGGGACCCCACGCCGTTTTTTCGGCGTAGGGGCTTCCCTTTATAATCCATACCAGACCTAAGGGCCTGGTATGACCCGTGACGGGGCTCGCACGGTGTCAATCTCGCCGATAAAAGCAGCAAGATTGACTTCCTTTTCTAGTCCCGTCAGACCCGAGTCACGTTCAAAATGAACGGACTTGTCCGTGTGTGGGCAAGTCCGTTCCTTCTGAAAGTACGCCTTAACTCCGGCGAAAGTCTGTCGGAAAGACGGGCGGACCTAGCCCACCGGAAAGTCCGGTCGTGTGTGGGCAAGTCCGTTCGTTTTTAAGTCCGGCGCACCTGGCGGACAAAGTCCATCGGAAAATCTGCCGGACCAAGTATGCCAGAAAGTCCGCTCGTGTGTACGCGGCATTGGGCTCGAAGCTCCAAAATGCTCCAAGTTGCCTGAAGCCAAATGCCTAAAGTTAAAAAAAGTTCTGGAGCTTTTTTTGTAGCTCGAATCGGGCAGATTTGAGCATTTTTGACTAGATGGATTTACATTGAGGGACACTATTTTTAATTTTTTAATAAAGGAATTTAATAAAGAAACTTGTCTCTTGTGTTTATTACTTTTTGACACTTTTTTTTTGGTGAATGGTGCAGGTACTACTGCTCAATACTCATTCACATAGTTGGGGGGGCTAGGATCTGGGGTCCAGATTCCGATAAGCCCCCTGTCCGCAGACTCCCACAAACATTGGCCATGGTTATGGGGATGAGACCCTTGTCCCCATCAACATTATTCCCACTTTAAGTGAAACAATATAAATGAAAAATTCCATTAAATATAGTGCCTGGGGGGGGGGTCCCTTAATCTGCCTGTAAAGTGGCGCATCTTTAGGATGTACAGCACATGCTGCAGTAAAAATGGAGTTTCTAAAGAAAAAAAAGTCAAATCACATTTAAATTGACTTGTGGTTTCAATTGAAAATTACATTTCTAAAGAAAAAAAAATGCATGAAATGACAGTTAAATTTCCAGCAATACAATACCATTGCGGACAAAAGAATGTTGAAAAAATGACACTTTGTGTCTGGTATAGATTTTAAGGGGAACCCCACTCCAATTTTTTTTTCTAAATGGCATGGGTTCCCCCCAAAACACATACCAGACCCTTATCCAGGCATAGAGCCTGGCAGATCAGGAAAAGGGGGGCTATTGAGTGCCCCCCCTCCTGAACCATACAAGGCCACATGCCCTCAACGTGGGGGGTGGGTGCTTTGGGGCAGAGGGGCTCTGCTCCCCCACCCCACAGCACCTTGTCCCCATGATGATGGGGATAAGGGCCTCATCCCCACAACCGTGGCCGGTGGTTGTGGGGGTCTGCGGGTGGGGGCCTATCAGAATCTGAAAGCCCCCTTTAACAAGGGGGGCCCCAGATCCAACCCCCCCATGTGAATGAGTATGGGGTACATAGTACCTCTACCCATTCACCAAAAAAAAGTGCCAAAAAGTAATAAACACAAGAGACAGTTTTTGACAATTCCTTTATTAAAAAATAAAAAAGTGTCCCTTGATGTAAATCCATCTTCAATCACACCGCTCGCTAACCCGAAACATAAAAAAAAAGCTCCATCAAATGCCTGCTCTGCGCTTTAACATTTTTTTTTATAGGTAAGGAGCGGGGCCACCTGGCTACGTCACCCAGTGGCACTGCCCCCTTCTGACACCACTGGCTGGTGCATGCTGGGTCTGTGCCCCATCAGTGCCCCATCAGTGCTCTACAGTGCCACATCAGTGCCCCACCAGTGCACATCTGTGCCCCATCAGTTCCTCATCTGTGCTCTACAGTGCCACATATGTGCTACATCAGTGCCACATCTGTGCTCTTAAAATGCCATCAGTGCCACTAAAGTGCCCATTAGTGCCAATACAGTGCCCATCAGTAAGTGCTCATCAGTGCCTATCAGTGCCATAATAATATGTCGAAAAATGCGTTTTTATTTTCTTTCCACATTTTCCAAAAACTTGTGGAAGAAAATGACATGTTCAAAAGACTCATTATGCCTCGTAGATTATATGTTGGGGTGTTTTCATTCCAAAATGGAGTCATTTTGTGGGCATTTCCATTGTCCTGGTGCTCTAGGGCCTTCAAAAGTGTGATAGGTTGTCAGGATTTTATATGTGTAATTTGTGCCTAGAATGCCTGGAGGTGCTCCCTGTTAGGGATGAGCTTGATGTTCAAGTCGAACGTAGGTTAGACTCGAACATCGGGTGTTCAGCCGTTCGCTGAACAGCGAACAATATGGGGCGTCTGCAGGAAATTCGAGCGCTGCAGAACTCCCCATAATGCACTACGAGATCACAGTGCATTGCTGTATGATGACTGGCCAAAGCATGCACCTGACCTGCATGCTTTGGCCAATCACAGTGCGCTCTGCTGAGAGAGCCATAATTGGCCAAAGGCAGGGTGCCTTTGGCCAATCATGGCTCAGGGGGACTAAGTCCAAGCCCCACACTATATAAGGCTGCTTACATAGCGCCCGCATATAGCGTTGTTGGCGTGGACTGAGAGATAGCTTGAGTTAGATTAAGCAGGCAGGTTATTTAGTTAGTGGCAGTGTATATATATATATATATATATATATATATATACTCTGCTTTTAGCATAGACTATATATTCCATGTATACTCTCTCTCTCTCTCTCTATATATATATATATATATATATATATATATATATATATAGTATCTCACAAAAGTAAGTACACCCCTCACATTTTTGTAAATATTTTATTATATCTTTTCATTTGACAACACTTCCAGGGGCGAATCCCTTAAGAGGGGCATGTCCAAGTTAGAGACATTTTGGATTCATCAATTAAAAAGTTATTCGCCATTTGGTCTCAATATTGATTGGGACATAAATGCATTTATTAATCGGGCATAAAATGTATGTTTCATAATTTTTCCTGCTCCTTGTCCTTTAGGTTACATGATTTTCTAGATGAATAAGATACATTTGAGATCATCCCATGTACATGTTTTCCCCCGTATTAGATGAGAGATTGCGAATACTCACATATATATTTCCGTTTATTCTTCTGCTATAAGATTAATATATACGCTACGGTCTTGCCTTGGCAGGGCAACATCTTTGAAAGAGTATTATCAGTGTCGTTAGTAATTACCTTGATATTTTATACTGGTAGTTTTATAGTTAATTAGTATAGGATAACAAATAGTGGTGTTCTCTCCCATTTATGAATAATAAATATTATATTTCATAAACATGAAAGGTGAGCGTTGTTTGTGCCATGTGAGACACCCCATAGTTTCTATGGTCAATGTTTAACCATTCCTGACTACGTGACCCCAACCGTGTTTATCCATTTAATTTTATTATTTTTTTCAAACCATATAAAAGATGTAAGATAGAGGTGTGGATCATTTATGTGCTCCACACACCTATATTTTTCCTTTCTGCTGTACCGACTGCGAGAGCTTGGATAGTCTGCTTTCCGGCGGACATCTTTGCATTCTAATTTTTGTTTATAAAATTCTTGTTTTGGTTATTTTTCCAAGTTTTTCTTTTTCTTTTTGCTTCTATCCTACTGTTATAGGGGGATGGAGGCGTGGACCGCTTTTGCGTTCCACACACCCCGGACATTTTAGTCATCCCTGATATGGGCTCAGATAGAGGTGTGAACCGCATATGCGTTCCACCTACTACGGACACTTCCATCTATTTCCGGGACCTGCTTGAATCGACGTCACGCGCTGCTTGCGCGAGCCTCGATAGGCTATTGGCTCCCGATGGTACTCATCAGCCATTGGCCCCCCATTTGTGACAATCATGTGATTCATGACGAGTTACGTCAGACGGCCCGGACTGGTTAAAGCGTGATTTGTGACAGTCATGTAATTCATGACGAGTTACGTCAGACAACCCTGACTGGTTAAAGAGTGATCACCTGACTTCTGTGTAAGTGTGGGAGCGACGGAAAGCTTCCTTGAATAATGTGTAATCAGCTAATTCACTTCGAGGCTTGGTTTCACATACCTACACCTGCCTACTATGATTGGATCATTACACCATGGGCGTCATTCTCTCGGGACCCGGAAGTGGCGTCTCACATGGTGGAAAACGGTGCTGGTGTTTTCAAATCATATTTTAGTATATATATAGGCATTGCTGTGGCAGATAGGCATATACCCCAGTTGAAGTCCTCGCGGACGAAACGCGTCGGGTTTGATATGCCTGTCTTGCCACGATTGAATAAGCACTTTTTTTATTGATTTTATACGTATTTTGTACCCGGCCCCTCTTGTTGTCTATGGGCCAATGTACCTTTATTATACCTGGTCTCTGTTGTTGTCTATGAGCCAGTGTATTTCTTTTATCGCAAAACTTTTATTAAAGTTTTTGGAAGCAGTCTTATGCTATGTGGAGTTTTTTTCTCTAACTTCTTCTCCTGAGGATTTGTATGAAGAACCTAGCACTGAGTATGGGAGGCTGTTGTTTGAGGACCCTCATCTTCCGTTGTCTCCACTAGCGGATGATACAGCATTGTAACCACCGCTGTCTGCTCTGCCATAAGCCTGCTTTGACTCCGAAGCCGCTGGCTGGTGAGTCCACCACCTCTGGTAAGAGTATTTTTTACCTATCCCTATCTACATTAGCAGTTTGACCAGCAGAACATACGGGAACCATCCTTGTATTCCAAATGAAGCCTCATTGGTCAAGTCTCCAGTTATATTTCTAAAGGACTTTTATTTGGACTCTCACTTTATTCTCATCCGAGTTATAGCAAAAACACTATTGGCATGAATGTTGTTGCACTTATATTTATATATTTTCCATTTGCACTTATTGATTTAATATATATGCACCTGAATGTTGCTTGTTATGAGTAGGCAAACACATTTTCAGATCCGTTCATGAGCACAATAGATGTGTACCCACATTTTTTAGTGTTTCATATACTTAATTTCAATTTTGGCACTTTGTTTTCTTTCTCCTTTTTTCTTCTTTTTATGTTTTAATAAGACACTTGATTGATATAATCTCATAGAGATATTCCTTTGGGGTTAACGCAATTAATTTCCCATTTGATTGTGTTCAATTGGATCTTGTTTGGAATACACACTTTATTTTTGGGATTATATGGGTGAATAAATCACAGATATACCCTCTTCCCATTGCGTACAATTATTATTTATACACAGGATTAGTGAAAGTCCTGTTTTATCAAACACCTTATTGGGCTAGATTTGGCCCCCAGACTGCTATTCTGGTGGGTCTTTCTCAATAAAGAACAAGTCTTTTTCAGTGCCACACTTTATTCCTTATATAATACAAGGTGTACAGTTCTCTAATACACTCTAATACACTTCAGGCGCTGTACACAGTATATAATACAGTGTAGTGCGGTGTTACAAAAAAAAAAAACATCATGTCCAGAGGGCAAGCAGCCTCTATGTCTACAGTCAACAGTGGTGGTTGTGGACATGGTGCATCCTCTGCAGGTGGCCGTGGGGCGCGCTTGTCCTTTTTTGCTGCTGATGGCCGTGTCATTGAGCCACAACATGCACAAGAGTTGGTGGAGTGGATAACGAAGCTGTCCTCATCCTCTTCATCCTCTGTCACTCAGGCTCAGAGTAGTTTGCCTTCCAATGCAGCTGCCAAAGCAGCCTATTCCACAGGCTCAGTTACACAGTCTCAGTCCACAGTTACTCCTTCCGTAGCCCCACCATCATGCATGGAGGAGTCCCCAGAATTATTCGACCATGGTATCGGTTACATGCTGCTGGAGGATGCGCAGCGATTTGAAGGCTCCGATGTTGGTTCCCAGGTTGAGAAAGGGAATAACGTGAGCCTAGAGAGAGGGGGTGCCACAGAAGGACAAGAAACTGGCAGTCATGTTCCCCCAGCTGCAGCATGCTGCCAAGTTTGCTCCAGTGACGAGGAGGGAGGGGATGATGAGGTCACTGACTGTACTTGGGTGCCTGAGAAAAGAGAGGAGGAAAGTGAGAAGGTGGAGGAGGAGGCACAACTCTGACGAGGCAGGATGTCCTCCAGGGGGCAGCTTATAGGCAGCCACCAAATTGCATTACACCACAGAGCTCCGCAGGTACAGGGTGCGGCAGACTCCCTACTGACTTTGAAAAGTTTCTTGGTGTGGGCCTTTTTCAACACGTGTGCAGCAGATCGTACCATTGCTGTTTGCAACCTATGTCTGAAGCGCATCAAGCATGGCCAGAACAGCAGCCACTTGGGCACCACGTGCTTGACCAGACATATGACGACCTGTCATGCAGTCCATTGGCAACAGCACTAGAAAGACCCACATCATAGAAAAAGGTTGACTCCTCCTTGCTTCTCATCTGGGATCTCAAACCCTAATATACCTCCAGTCCTCTCAAAAACCTGCACTGAAAGGAATGAAGGTAAAGCAATAGGTGTCACAATATTTACAGCCAATCTGCTAGCAGTACACCACCAGTTGATTTCAGCAGGCAAATTTCCCTACCCCATTTGCTGAGCCGTAAAAAGAAATTTGGTCCTAGCCATGCACACGCTCAAAGTCTAAATGCTAGCTTGGCCAAATTTCTAGCACTGCAACCGCTGCCTTTTCAGCTGGTAGACTCTGCCCCTTTTGTGAATTTGTGGAATGTGCAGTGGCAGGTTCAGCCAGGAATGGTTGTATGCGACAATGGCACCAACCTTCTTTCCGCCCTCTGACAGGGACACTTGACCCACGTTCCATGTTTGGCACATGTCCTTAATTTGGTGGGGCAGCGTTTCTTGACCAGGTACCCAGGTTTACAAGATCTCCTGAGGCAGGCCAGAAAAGTCTGTGATCATTTCCGCCAGTCATACAATGGCAGTGCTCGGCTGGCTGACATTCAAAGGGAATGCAACCTGCTCAACAAACACCTCATTTGTGACATGTCCACCAGGTGGAACTCAACATTGGCAATGGTGTAGTGTCTGCACACACAGCAGAGGGCCATCAATGAGTACCTGTGCGAGTATGGCACCAGGACAGTGTCAGGGAAGCTTGGCTTCTTTTCGCCACGCCAGTGGCTGCTGATCAAGGATGCATGCACTGTCCTGCCACCATTTGAGGAGGCCTCAAGGATGGTGAGCAGCTACAATGCATGCATCAGTAACACTGTCCCTCTAATATTCCTGCTGGAGCACACGCTTCATGGAATCATGGATGTTGTATATGTTGTAATATGTTCACCGATTTATGTGGGACATTATATTATTATATGTATGTACACATACAGTCAATATTGACCAGGCCAGAATTCAATTGACAATGGTTGATTTGTCTGAGCCAACTGAATTTTAACATAGCAAGGGGACAACTGAAAACCCTTTGATGTGTTAATCTTATGCAAGTCTATTTGAACATTTCAAAGGGTGTTCAGGTGGTATCTGTTAATCTAATTTAATTACACATATCTAAGGGGACTTGTTGATGTTGATATGCGGGAGTGCAAATTGGGGCGGTTTATGACTACAGCTGTTCACGGCTGGGGGTTGTTGTCTGTCTGAAAGACTAAAGCAAATCAAAGTCCTAAATGGAGACGGCCAATCAAATGGCTTAGCCATTCAATGTCTAGTGAATATAACATGGTGTTCAGTCTATAGTCAGTATAGGCTTGTCTGTGTATGAAGGCACAGACCTAGGAAAATGGGACACTGATTTATATCTACTCTGTCTGATTTTTTTGTCATCTGTGGACTTTGGACTTTGTTCTGTGTTGGAAGTCAATAAAGTGCATCACTCTGGAAGAATTGGGTTGCTGCGGAAGAGTACTTACATCATCATTATAATACCTAAATATTAATTATCTATCCTACTATACATATTATTAAATCACTACAATGGACAGGGCACTTGAGGCAGAACAGCGGGAGGAAGAGGAGGACTTCCTTTCCTCTCAAGGCCCCCTTTATCCAGGTAGCATTCCTGTGGCGCTGCCAAACACACAGGAAGAAGAGGAGGAGGATTGTGTCAGCATGGATGTAGAACATATCACGCAGCAGTACTCAAGGGAGGGTTTTCAGTCCCCAGAAACCCAAGGATTTGTACGTGGCTGGGAGGAGATAGTTACAGATAATGTGATCATTAGTGACCCAGAGGACTCAGAATCGAATGCCTCTGCAAACTTACGCTGCATGGCCTCCCTGATTCTGCAAAGCCTGCGAAAGTACCCCAGGATTTGTGGTATCAAGGAGAGGGATCATTACTGGCTGGCAATCCTTCTTGATCCATGCAAGGGTAAAGTTGCAGAACTCATCCTGCCTTCGCAGATGAAGCAGAGGATGAAACATCTTCAGGAGGCCTTCAAGAAAAGTTTGTGTAAGGCCTTTCCAGACCCTGGGAGGTTACCATTTCCTGGTGCTGGACAACGTGTTTCTGAGGCTTCATTCGGTCGAGGAAGAGCGGTGGAGAAGGTGGCTGGATGACCAATTACTTTAAACATTTTTACAGTTCTTAGCACCAAGGGCTGTAGGTTCAAGCAACCATTGCCAGCGTCAGGAATATCTAGGGGCAAGAGCAGACTTGGAGACCTTTCCAACAGAGCATCCACTGGATTACTGGGTTTTAAGGATGGACCACTGGCCAGAACTTGCTCAATATGCTATCAAGCTACTGGCCTCTCCTGCTACCAGCGTGCTTTCTGAACGCACATTCAGTGCTGCTGGAAGGTTTGTAACTGATCAAAGAGTGCGCCTGTCCACAGACTTCACTTCTAAAAATGAATCAGTCCTGGATCCACAGCTATCAAGCACCTGATGCTGATGTAACTGATTGAATTTGCTATGGATCTGAGATCCCTTGAAGACTGCCTATCCTATTCCTCCTGAATCTTGATGATGCTAGCTTCCAACAATATTTTTGATTTAGGGCACCACCAACACCCAAGGCCCAATTGTTTAATTATTTAACAGGGGCATGTAATTACAATTTTTGAAATAATAATTAACAGAAGGGCCGTTCCTGTGCCCAACAAGAGTAACTGTGAGAGGTTACAGTGTTCTGGTACCATCAAAACCCAAGGCCCAAATTTTTTGCAGAGTATATAGTGCAGTGCGTATAGTATATATACTGAAGTTCAGAGTATATAGTACAGCCAGTGTAGTATATATAGTACAGTGAAGGGTATATAGTGCAGTGTACCATATATAATATAGTGTATCGAAGTGGTTAAGGGGAACCCTATGACAGAATTAGGAAAAAAAATGTCATGGGTCCCCCCCCCGTCCATACCAGGCCCTTTGGGTCTGGTATGGATTTTAAGGGGAACTCCATGCCAAAATGAAAAAATATAATTGGCGTGGGGTCACCTCAAAATCCATACCAGACCCTTATCCGAGCATGCAACCTGGCAGGCCACAGGAAAAGGGGGGGATGAGAGAGCACCCCCCTCCTGTACGGTACCAGTCCACATGCCAAATGTGGAGGGTGCTTTGGGGTCCCCCATGTTGATGGGGACAAGTGCCTCATCCCCACAACCCTTGCCCGGTGGTTGTGGGGGTCTGTGGGGGCGGGGGGCTTATTGGAATCTATAAGCCCCCTTTAACAAGGGGGCCCCCGACCCCCCCATGTGAATGGGTAACGGGAAACATTGTACCCCTACCCATTCACCAAAAAGTGTCAAAAAGTAAAAGCCACAATACAGTTTTTGACAAGTCCATGGGAGGTGTCCCGCTGACTGCTGTCTCTTGGCTGTGACAGTTGTTATATTAGCAAAGGGCGGGCCACCCAGTGACATAACCGAGTGACCCTGCCCTTTCTGATGTCATGTGCCGTCAGAGGGGGGCAGGGTCACCTAGTTATGGCAGCGGGTGGCCCTGCCCTTGCCTATATAAGAGCTGTCACAGCGAAAAGACAGCAGTCATTTTTTTTTTTTTTTCAGGTTAAGATTAGGGTGTATCTGGTGGACACTCAAACTGTATCTCATTTTAGCCCTTCTATGGTTTGGGGCAGTTAGATCCCGTTGTGTGTCTGGGGAGTGGGTCCAGGAGGAGTGTTTGAAACTCTGAGGATTCTCGAAAGTGTATCCAACATGCCCACGTTTTGCGGAATTTTGCCGGGTTATCGTTGGCTTGGTGTATTAAGTCTTCCATCTCCCCTATCTTATCTACACGCTTTAACCAATCTGATATTTTTGGTGGGTTGATTTTTCTCCAAAATAAGGGGATACATTGTTTCGCTGCGTTTATGAGGTGAAGCGCTAGAGACTTCCTATATGTGGATTGTGGTAGTGTTGTGTGGTGTAATAAAAACTGAGCAACTGACAGGTCCAGTGTGTACGTGGTTATTCGAGATATCAAGCTGTGTACCTGTTCCCAGAATGGTTTAATAAGCGAGCATTCCCACCAAGTATGTAGGAGAGAACCTACTTCGGTGTTACATCTCCAGCACAATGGTGATATATGAGGATTAAAGATGTGAATTCGTTCTGGGGTGCGGTACCATCTTTAGTACAGTTTGTAATTGTTTTCTTGTGCGGAGATGTTGATGGAGCCTTTGTGGGTATGCTCATAAATATTGTCCCATTCTTCTGGGGAGAGGTCAATTTGAAGTTCTCTTTCCCATTTCTGGTTGGTCGGGTTATCTTTGTGATTGATTTTCCCATAAAGCATCGAATATACAACTGAAATTAGATGGCTTTGGGGGTTTGTCATAGAGCATAGTGATTCGATAGGGTGCAATTCTCTGGACCATTGCGAGACGGGTGTAATGCTATTCAGGTAATGTCTTATTTGTAGGAAATGGAAAAGGGAAATGTTTTTATCTGAGTTGTGTGAAGGAAGAGCCGCAAATGGGATGATAGAACCTTTGTTAAATAAGTGATGAACTCTCAGTGGGCATTCTGTGTTATCATTCTTATTTCTCAAGACACCTGGTGGAAAGTCTGGGTTGTTAGTCAGAGGGGTCATTGGTCCCGGTGTAGGGGTTAGTTTGAGGGAGTGACATGCCGTTCTGAAATTGTTTATCGTGGGTCCTATGAGTGGGTGATTTAGGTATTCTCTGGGAATGACCTTGCTGTTAATCCATGGGACAGCGGATAGAGGGATATTGACATATGAGTTTTCCAAAGCGATCCAATCTTTAGTGTGCGTATGTATGTGCTAGTCTATTAGTCTAGTGAGATGGCATGCCTCATTTACGTATATCTGGTAAACCTAATCCACCTTTAGGTTTTGCAAGAATCATTCTATCCCAGCTGATTCTAGGCAGTTTGTGAGCCCAAATAAAGTTTCTGCAAAGTTTTTTATAAGTTTTAAAGAATGTTGGTGGTAAGTTGATTGGGACCGTTTGTAAAATGTATAATATACGGGGTAATATATTCATTTTTAAAATGGCTATGCGCCCAAACCAGGACAATTGCCCCAAGGACCATTTGTTAAGATCGGTTCTCATGGTTTTGAGTATTGGAGAGTAGTTTTTGTCATATAAATCAGTTAACCCATACACCTCTTATGTCTAAGTCACCCTGTGCTATCCTGGCACAGGGCGAGTGAGAAAATATATCTTGGACTACTTGAAAGGGGACAGTAATATTTGTCCACAATATCTCCCAGGATGTATGTAGAGACTATTCTTGGTTTGACTGATTCTGAACTCAACATGTTAATTGAATGAGCTGACCACATTGTCCTCTATACAATGTAGGAGACGGGCCGACTCCTATTGGAGCTCCTGCTATTGTGAGAAAATGTCCTGTGGTTGTACTTATGATAATTAACTCTGTTACTGTGTGAAGCTCGGTGACCACAAGTCTGGGCAAAAGGTCATGTCTCAGTCACCTAGGCTGTATAAAGGATTAGTTAACTAGCTCATGTTAATTAGGTTACAGTTGTATTGTTAGAGCGGGTTCCAACAGCATATAAAGTCTTGTAATTTTGATTCTAAATAAATATAGTCCATGTTAGCAGTGAAGCAAGTCTCGCCTTGTTTTATGCTTGAGAACGGTTGGAATATCTGATATCTGTGTCCAGACTACAAGGAAGTGGTATACTGATGGAAGCACTCAAGTGGAGTGTGGGACGTTCCGTGACAAGTGTCTCCTGGCATTTTTTTCTTATATGATACTTTTTTTTGGTGAATGAGTAGGGGTACAATGTTTCCTGTTACCCATTGACATGGGGGGGTCTGGGGGCCTCCTTGTTAAGCCCCCCACAACCATGGGGCCTGGTACGGCTCTCTCGCCCCCCCTTTTCCTGCGGCCTGACAGGTTGTATGCTCAGATAAGGTTCTGGTATGGATTTTGGGGGGACCCCCACTCCATTTTTTTTTTTTTATTTTGGCACAGGGTTTTCTATGTAGATTGCCAGGATCCGGCAATACATTACAGCTGCAAGCAATTTTAAATGACATGTAAGAAGGCTGGCCTGTATTTGTAGGAGGAGTCTGAGGGGTATATATCCCTCCTCCTCTGTCTGAGCCTGCATTGGCTCATTTTCAGGGTTACAGCTGTCATTTCTGAGATGCACCCACAGTTTTGTTGTTAGCGACAGTGTCAGGGGGTCTGCCCACTCACAGCAGACCATCCATTCCTGGGGCATTGGAGGAAGGGGAAGGGGACAGAGTAGCCAGCTGTCTGTCGTTGGAGGTCCTGGGGAGGGCAGATGCATGCTGTACATATTGTGCTCCTGTAACCAGAGAATGACAGACAAAGCAGGATAATAGTTTCAGGTGTAAGAACAAAATCATGGTTGTTTTAGACTGACATAGGTTTCACAACCTTAGGGTGGAGAGATCCACCAATAAAAAAGAAGTTCCACCACAACCGTACTGGTAATTTCTCTGCTTTGGCTACCAATACTGCAGCAATGCGATAATGCCATTTTTTCTCCTTTATCACTGCTGGTGAGGGGGGGAGCTGAGAGGGGAGCTTATATGTATGGGGGTTGTCTAGTGCCCCTGTTGTAAGTGAGTTCATGCTTTCATCTCTTGCAGTCCAGGTCTGGTCTTTCCTTGTGGCATGGATCACGGGGGGCGGCTGCAGGCCACAGGTTACTGCACTGCATACTGTGTGCAACATAAATTTTGTACCGATGTCCCCATCTATACTGAGCTACACACCACATATACTGCATGCACGTATATTACATCTGTCCCTTGTCATCTCTGCAAATTGTGAGGTCTAATTGCCATCAGGCTGGTAGGATAACTAGAAAAATGGGGGGGGTCTGATTGGTGACTCAGCTCCACTGTTACAGTCATTCTTGCGACACATATGATTTGTCACAGCATTTCTGTCTCAGCGTTTCTGTCTCAGCGTTTCTGTCTCAGCTTTTCTGTCCCAGCGTTTCCGTCACAGCATTTCCGTCACAGCATTTCCGTCACAGCATTTCCGTCATAGCATGTTCTGTCATAGCATGTTTCTGTCATAGCATGTTTCTGTCATAGCATGTTTTATCATAGCATGTTTCTGTCATAGCGGTTTCTGTCATAGCATGTTTCTGTCATAGCGGTTTCTGTCATAGCGGTTTCTGTCATAGCGGTGACTCAGTTAAATTGATGATAGGCAACTCCTATCCTCATATTGATTAGTGGTTCCAAATTAATAACTACTGCAGTAGGGAACAGACACAAAAGATATGCTCAGCATCTTTCCAAATAACTGTTCTGCTTTATTATGATGCAATTGAAGGTTTTTATGCACATGATTACTTAGGTATCACATTAATATTACAATTGTACATTTATGGTAACAAGGGGCGTTACATAGGCAGGCTAATTCTAATCAGGACTCGAAAGAATGTAAACATTTACTGAAAACATTATTAGTGCTGTGTGCACAGTGAGGGCAGTGTGCAATACATACAAAATAGAATACAATTATATACAGAACTTACAAATTTCCATTACAGTCTCCCCTCTTTTGATTAATATTTTGATCACTAACCATACCTGCTATCACCTTTAACCTGGAACCTCCACACGCTTTGGTGGAAGTAGTCCTGGCCAAAGAGGCAAAAAAAAACTCCATTGTGGAGAAAATAATAGCCGAGCAACTTTTTCATTACAAAGTGACCTTTCATTGTGAAAAACAAATGATTGATAAGACATATTTACAGAGTACTGGCTGTACACTCCTGTGGCCAGAATGGCCTTCTAGCTGAATTGTTGGCATGCTGACTTATCAGCATATGTAAACACAGACAGTTCTACATAAAATGGAAGACATACAAAAGACAAATTTGACTTCAACATGGCTAAACTACTTTTCTTTTTTTTTTTTTTTTTTCCTCTCGCCACCTCAGCAAACTTAATCCAGAGACAGCTTTCAGCTTTGTACTCATATTTGTCTCTAACTTAGTTACATCATTGTGGCTTTTCAATGATCCAAGTTTAAATTGTCCTATTATTACCAAGTTTTAACACATAAAACACATATCAAATACATCTAGCCCATCTGGCCACAATCTTCTTGTTACTATTATACGTGGCTATAAGATATTGCTTTTCTATCTAGTATACCCTTTCCCTCCACCCCCCAGTAACCCGACATTATTAAGCTCACCTAGTTTTCAGGGCACACCCAAGATCTAGCTACAGTTCTATACATTGTTCCTTCGTGGCTTTGAAACTTTAAGCTACACCCGATTCGCCATCTCTCCATTATTAGAAAAACGAGTGCTCTCAACACTGAGATAGCACTGTTGAAAGACACGGCATTGCTTGTACCCACCGGTTCCATAGTCTCTCAAACCTGTTATGGTTACCTAATCTAGTATAGAATGTCCTTTCATTCCACACTGTTGAGTTGACAGCTCCGACCCAAGCTTCCGGGGTCGGAGGTGTTCTTGATTGCCAGAATTGTGCTATTAGTTTTCTGGCTTGAAACAGACATCTTACTACCACTATAGCTGTGCTCCAATCGCTTGGCCCGGTGTTAACATGTCCCAACACGCAAGTCTTGGGGTCGAGCTCTAAGTTGGTACTGAATATGGTATTTATTTTTTTTTAAATCTCAGACCAGTACCTAACCAGTTTTGGGCACCTCCAGACCATGTGGATTAAATCGCCAGATCCTCTGCATCTAGGGCACTCGTCATTGGTTCTACGACCAAACATAAACAGCTTTTTTGGTGTATAGTAAGTTCTGTGCAGCAACATCAGGTGGGAAGCTTTTTGTGCTGGGGAGACCGACACTTCTGATCCTAATTCCAAAATCCTTTTCCACTGCTCATCCGTTATCTCCCCCACATCAGCCGCCCATCTGTCCCTGCCCCCAAGGAGACCTACCTGTGCGTTTCTTCTCTTTATTAGTTGGTTATATGCCTCTGTGATTAAGCCCCTGGTGGACTCTGATTTAATTATTGTTTGTAGTAGTGGCATCCTACACCAATTAGGGGGTTGTCTGTTAAGCTGCTTGTTAAGGGCATGCCTAATCTGTAGATAACTATAGAAAACATGACTTGGTAATCCGTACTCCTGCCTCAGGTCCTCAAACGATTTCAGGATAGCCCCCTCATATAATTGTGCCAGTCGGTTTATCCCACAGTTTTCCCACATCCTATTTCTTTCGACAGTTAGCAATTCATGCAAGTGCTTATTATTCCAAATTGGCGAATATTCTGAGATTCCTTTATACCCCATTATCCTCTTAACTGTTTGCCAAACCCTTATGACCAATTTAAACGTCAGGATCTCTCCTTGCAGTGAGTCTGCCTCCAGCGCTTCCACTAGTGAACTGTGCAGGCTCCCCTGAAGAATAATCCTGGCGCACTTACTTCCCCCTCCCTCAGTAGCGCATCCCCCCAGTTGTTGTAGCTGGGCTGCCAGGAAATAGCTAAACGGATGTGGAACCCCCAATCCCCCCTCCGTGGCGGAGCGCTGCAGTTTTTGTAATCCGATCCTGGCCTGCCCTTTTTTCCATATTAGCTCCCTAAAGAGGGATTGGATTTTTTGAAACCACTTCTCCCCGATCCATACTGGGGAGTTGTGGAGCAAATATAACAACTGCGGCATCCATACCATTTTGATGAGATTGACTCGACCCGCTACAGACAGAGGGAGTCTGCTCCAAATATCACATTTTTTTTAAAATTTTAATAAAAGAGGGATCAAGTTGTCCTCAATAAACGCACTAGGGTCCTTGGACATCACGACACCGAGATACTTAATTTTCCCCATTACCTTCAGCTGGGGCAAGCACGTCGAGACAGGATTAACCAGTGGATCAATCGGCATAAGCGACGATTTCTCCCAATTGATAACAAGTCCCGAGAACTTGCCGAAGTTCTCTACCAGTTGCATCACTTTCTTCAGTGAGGAGGTTGTGTCCCCCAAGAAAAATAGGACATCGTCCGCAAAGAGCGCTATTTTCTCTTCCACCCCCTCTCTATGGAATCCCTGCAATTCAGGTGATGATCTCACTGCTCCTGCCAATGGTTCCATGGCCAGAACAAACAGCAGGGGGGACAAGGGACAGCCTTGTCTTGTCCCTCTTTCGAGGGGGAAACTTTCCGAGTATTCGTTGTTTATCCTGAGCCTTGCCTTTGGGTGGTTATATAAAATTTTAATCCAGCTAATAAATACGGGCCCAAATCCAAACTTCTCTAGCACCCTCCATAAATAATCCCACTCCAGGGTGTCGAAGGCCTTAGCAGTGTCCAAGGACAGTATGGCTCTAGATCCTGCATTTATTGTTGGTACCTGGACGTTCAGATAAGCCCTTCTGATATTAGTGCTGGTAGACCGGCCGGGGATAAACCCCGATTGGTCCGAATGCACAAGTTTTGCGATACACTTATTCAGTCTGGATGCCAGCACCCTTGCTACAATCTTGGCATCTGAGCACAGCAGTGATATCGGTCTATACGAAGAGACTTCCAATTGATCTTTCCCCTCCTTTGGTATCACTACTATGTCGGCCTCCGACATTGATGGAGGCAGCCTTCCATCCTTTGTCGTCTGTTCCAGCACTTTTAGAAGCTCCGGGAGCAGGACCTCCCCATACTTCCTATAGATCTCCAATGGCAGCCCATCGGGGCCCGGAGATTTCTGGCCTGACAGCTCTGCAACTGCCTTTTGTAGTTCCTCCAAGGCCAAGGGGGACTCCATCTCACTCCTATCCCTCTCCGTGAGTACGGGCAGGTCTATCCTTTCTAAGAATCCGTCCGTATCGCGCCGGTCCAAACCCCGCCGCGACCTGTACAAGTCTCTATAGAACATAGAAAAGGTCTCTAGGACCTCAGCGGGATTAGATGTAATCTTTCCAGCTGGTGTCCTAATTGAGGAGATGGTCGATGAGGATAGATTTGACTTGGTTAAAAGTGCAAGCATCCGGCCTACTTTCTCCCCTTCGCCAAAATAGCTTTGTTTCTGGAAGAGTCTCTTGTTCTCTGCTCTTCTATTGATTACCTCTTTATACTCTTGTTGTTTTTTAAGCCAAATTTCCTGCTTTTCAGGGATTGGATCTACCACGTATTGTGCTTCTGATTCTATGGCTTCCCTGCTAGCCCTCGCCTCCCATTCCCTTGACGATTTTTTTATTATAACAACCTGCTGATGTAATAGTCCCCTAAGGTATGCTTTTAGGGTGTCCCATACTACCCCTACTGACGCTGTACCCGAGTTAATTATTACAAACTCTTTTAGTTTGGAGGTTATATCTGCTGGGCTACTTATCAAGTCCAACCATAGCGGTTTTATTGCCCACCTTTTCTGACTGGATCTAATGTTTAAGTTTAGGGTCAAAGTTAAAGGTGAGTGGTCCGATATTCCCCTCGGCCTATACTCTATATTTCTAATTAGTCGCAGGGATTCAATGTTACCCACTGCCATATCTATACGCGAAAGCGTAGAATATGACCCTGAGTAGCAGGAGTACTGTCGAGCGTTAGGATTGTGTGATCTCCACAGGTCGCACCATCCGATCTCTTCAAGAAGTTGGCCTAAGCGCCCCTCTGGTACCCTTTCCGCCCGGGTCACGGGTGGAAACCGATCCATATTGTTATCCAGGACTGCATTAAAATCCCCCACCACTACTATTGGGACATCTATCTCATTATCCACAAACTCTAACAGATCCAACAAGATCTCTGTTTTAAACGGAGGGGGAATATAAACATTTGCTATGATAAAAGGCCTATTTTCCACAACGCAGCTCAGGAAGACATAGCGTCCCAACACATCTATCCTTGTTCTCCTGCAGGAAAATGAAGTACCTCTCCTCACCAGTATGCTTACCCCTCTTGAGTAAGAGGTATGAACTGAATGATACTGTTCTTGGAATTTATAACTCCGAACATGCAATTTAGTTTCATTAGTGAGATGAGTTTCCTGCAGGCAAACCAGTTCGACCCCATAGGCCTCCATTATCGAGAACACCGCTGCCTTTTTAACAGGATCGCCCATGCCCCTAATATTCCAAGAACCTATTTTTAGCGTTTTAACAGGCATTTTAAGGAAAGTAAATAAAAAAAACCAGACAAGCAAAAAAAATAAAGAGTAATAAAGAGAACAACGCCCTAAAAGAAAAAGGGTAATTCGTTTGTGTCTTTGTGTGTGCAAAGCCTACCATCATCTCTATAGTTGTGTCAAACAAAAACAGTGAAAGGGGGGAGGGCGAGGGATCCCCGCGTCCAGGGACCACCCCCCCTCTCCCCTTAATTGCAAATACAGACCACATGTGCAACTATATTTTATTTTTATAAACCCCCTCCTCCTAGATACACGTGCCTTATATTCACCCCATTGCCTAACCTTGTAGCTCGCTATATACCCCCCCCCAACTTCTACCTGACCCATCCCCCTTTTTCCCCCCACCCTTCTTCGTATCCCTCCCTCTTGCCTAACTAGGCTAGCCCTGGGGGCTGTGCTTGTGACCATTTTCTTCCCTCCCAACCATCCAAAAAAAGGCTCACCACTCATATACTGGCCAAGTGCTTTGTGACACATTTTCAAACTCCCCCCCCCTCCCCCCCTCCCACAGCCCAAATCCAAAACACCAAGGAAATTGCATCCTTCATCCGTGCTTCCATCCATCACACCCCCCCCCGCCTCCCCTCCTCCGTACCATCCACTATATGCTGTGTACAAAAAAAAAAAAAAAAAAATAATGAACAAATATATTGAAACAATTCAACCAGCCTTATATAGCCCCTAACTCTGCAGGTTCATTTTGTTATCTTCGATCCATTTTGTTGCCCCTGCCGTTGTATCAAAATAATGAGTAGCCCCTAGGGCAGTAATACGTAAACGTGCCGGGTACAGCAGGGCGTATTCAATTTTGTAAGTCCGTAAGTTGCGCTTGATGTCCCTAAATTCGGCCCTTTGTTTCTGCAGGTCTGGGGAATAATCGGGGAAAAATAAAATTTTAACCCCGTTGTACAGAATATCCCCCTTCTCTCTGGCCCTACGCATCAATGTTACCTTGTCTCTGTAGTTAAAAAATTTCATAATTATTGGTCTGGGATACCCCCCTGGTGGCGGAGCCCTGGTTGGCACTCTATGGGCTCTTTCGATAGCAAAAAGGTGAGAGAAAGTTTCCGACCCAAATATTCCCCTAAGCCAGTTCTCCAAAAACTCCTCGGGGTGGGGACCTTCGGTCCGTTCCGGTAGGCCCACCACCCTCACGTTGCTCCTGCGAGACCTATTTTCCATTTCCTCCATTTTGGCTTTATGTAAGTCAATCTGCGTTTTCATTTCTTTGAGCTCTTGCTTCAATGGGGTCAAGTCATCCTCGGCCTGGCTCAACCTCTCCTCTAACATGGTTGTTCTAAGGACAGTCCTTTGCAGTTTTTGGCTTAGTGTAATTAGTTCTTCCTTTAACCCTTTCAGCTGGTCGCACAGATCACTTAGGGAGACTTTGCAGGAATTGACAGCACATAGAACGTCTTTCAATGTGGGCTCCGCTGCTAATGATATATTTTGCTCAGCAATATTGCTGGTTGCCATTCCTGAGGATTCGCCTGCAGGGTTTTTACTGCTCGCAGTTTTTGTAGTGTGTGTAGCCGTCGGTCCTTTTCCTAGGCTCTTCCTATCCCCAGGGCCCCCCACATGGGATTTCTCCTGCTGCTGTTGGGTGCTTTTAGATGGTGATGAGGTAGAGGGGTGCGCAAATTTTTCCAGTTTGGCCGCTGCGGCTGCTGCTGCTAAGTTCCCCTTTTCTTTTGATGAACGAGTCGTTTGAGAGCTGGTATTCTCCTGCTGCTGCAGCTCTTCTCCCTTTTTTTTAGTCATGGCTTATTGTACAATCCAGGGGGGAGCAGTTATAGGGGTTTAACAGCTCAGCAGGTTGACCTTTCCCCTCACCCCTCTTTTTTCCTTTCTTTCCTTTTTTCCCTTCCTTCCTTCCCTCTCTCTTCCTTCCCTCTCTCTTCCTTCCCCTCTTCCTCTTCTCCTTTCTTTCTCCTTCTTTTTACTTCCCCTCTCCCCCTTCTCAGGTCAAATGTTAACACAGTCCCACTGGCAACTTTCTAGCATTCAACTGACACTAGGATTAATACCCAGCCTGGTTTTACAAGTAGATCTATGTCATTGGATTGTTGCGGAATCAGCGTCTATTTTAGTTATGTATCTCATCACCAGCCAGCAGATTGCCTCTCTCCCTCACAGGGACAAGCCTCTATACAATCATAAGTCGGGCTGCGTAAGTCTCAGCCCTTGCACTGCAGAAAACAGTGGTTCAGCCCTTGGGGAGAAAAAAAAAAAACAGTCCGTTTCTTAGGATAAACAAAGTAATTGGTACCTGGTACTGCCAGACCACCTGGGCAGTGCAGGGACGTTCCCAGCAATCGCTTCCACTACTGTCGATGAACGCCGACCCCGCCGCCTCCCCCCGCTAGTGTCGGAGCCGTTGCCCCGGCAACCCTCTCGAACACCGCCGACGTCCCTCGCTCCTCCTCGCCACTCCAAGGAGGGAGCCGCTAGCATCACTATTCAGTGCAGGTGTTCCGGCGGCACACGTCAGTGTAGGCAGGGTCAGAGGGAGCCAGGCGGCCGAACGAGCACCGAACTCTGCAGGAAGGGAGACCGCATCCAGCGGGCCCGACAGGCTAGTATGGATGGTCACGGAGGCGTCGGGCAGGGAGAGATCTCCAACACAACCTCTCACTCCAACATCCAGTCACGCCCCCTTTGGTTCACATGCAGATGCATTTTTCGCTAAACTACTTTTCAAATATATATATCCCTTACAATTTAAGTAATTGAATCAAAAAGTACCCTAGACTGTGACCACAAGAGGGAAACAAATCAAACACAGAGATTTCTTTAATTTGGTCATTTTTGCAGTGTCTGGTGTAGATCCAGGTGACTTTTCCTTCAAGTTTTGCAAAAACTGTACATGAAGTAGATGCTGTATTGAGTCTCCAAACATTTCCTTATATATAAATGTCTCTTAATAATCCACAAGTCACCTGTCTTTAGTTTTAGATCCTTCCAAACTTTTAGGATCTGGAATTGGGGAGAAAACACATAAATGAGTTTGTAAAAAACCTTAAAAGATCAGCAACATTCTCTGTGAGATCCGAATGGAGGACTTCAGCTGCTGAGACAAAATATAAGCAAGTGAGTAACACACTCCCAAACCAAATCCCATAGGGAGAGAGTCCAACATCCCCCTTAGAGGCTTGATAAAATATAAGAAAACATTCAGGCAAAAGTTTTCTAGTTTCTTACTCTACTTTTTCCGCTACATTGTAGACAGTAGGGGGTGTAAAAATAAAACCTCAAAACTTCTAGTAAGGACTCTCCTATAAAAATGATTTCCTCTGTTACTCTCTGTACTTTCTGCACTCTATATTTACAAACTACTTCTGATAACACTTTTTACTGTGGCCTTTGCAGTAGCATTTGCCACTGGACATCCAAAAAACATGTCCATACAGACAAAATGCATACTCTTAAGATCCTGAATTGGGCATCTGGATATATCTTTTTTTTGTAATCTCTGGAAGGGATGTTCAGCTTTTGGTAACACCTTTGGTAACAGGTAAAACAAGAAGTGATATGTTATAAAAACAACTGTGGAGAACCCTGGCTCTATCCCATGCTCATTTACTAAGGCAGCCATAACTGCTTGTGACTGATGACACGGTCCATGTGTCAAGCTGGAGGGAAAAAAGTGGCTGACAGACATAAATGATCACCTTTTCCAAAGTCCTGTTTCATAAGAAGTTTCCCCCTGTGGACCACTTGTTCTTCTCGTTCTGGGGTCCTTAAAGTTGAATTATTAATCCCAGCTATACTGGGACAGAACTAGGGTGGAATCTGTGAGTTGCACAGACCCATCAAGTGTCCGGGGCTGTAAATGCAGCATCCTTAGTGCATGCTGGTCTGCTTCCATGTGTGAAAGTTAATATGGCTACCTCGGTAAGAACCTGGAAGGCTAAAAACAGCCAATCAAATTAACTTGGCATGCTTTATTGGTTTACCTGCCGAAGTGAAAACAAACTTCTGGCCCTTCAAATGGAACCAAAAGCTCTCTATATCTCGACTATCTATATAAATATACATTCTTTTTATAGCTCACAGGCTTTGCTAAAACATGGAGCTCTGTTTCTTGAGCTGGGGAAAAAGGATCCAATGACTTTGAATACAGAGTATCCTTCTGGGTGATAAACTACATACTCAAATCTACAAAAACTGTAATATCTGGGTCTTCAGGGAGTGTGTCCTGCACTGAGCTCACAACAGCTGATTCCTACGTCATCAATTTAACACATGTGTCTTTTCCGTTCTTTTGAATAAATGTACGCATTTTTCATTGTTAGATTTGTACATAAACAAACTCATATTTTAAACCTTTCATTAGACAAACATTTAGTTAGCTGTATATTTGCTGCACAGAATGTCGGACCATTAAAATTTAAATGTTTGACCAAAACAATATCTAACTTTGTCTGATAGCACCTTTGCATAAAAGCTGCAGCTCTGATATATCGGGGTGAACCCTTCATTACTGGGTCCAGCTTGCATAAATATATTACAATGGCTTGTTTTCTTTCATGCTGTTTATGTAAGAATTCCAGTTTCATGTTTCAAAAGACAACTTTTTCTTGGCAATATTATAACAAATGATAACAATACCCTGCGGTCATGGAGAGATGCCCATAATCCAAAATATTCTTGCTTTTATACCACGGCACTTACAAGGAAAAGGGGCACATCATTTCACAAATCCACACATTCTGCTTTGGATTTCAAAAATAAAAATAAATAAAAACAAAAGGATCAACAATCTGTATGATGGACCAGAAAGCATCAAAAACTATAAAACAACTGGCTGCAGGTGGCATCTATCCTAACAGGGTGTGTGGACTTGATGTGGACTTGATGTGATGGGTCTGTTATATTATTATTAATTTTATTTATTATTACTCTCACATCATGGACTGACATCAAATTTTTATCAAGAACCTTGAAATTTCATTTTTGTAGAAAAACTTCTTATGTATCCCATCCATCTTGGCTTTGTTAAATATTATGGCAGCTTTATTCCAAATAACAACCTCATCTTAATCTTTTTTTTCTCTCAATAAGGGCTTATTGAATAAATGTAAAATTACAAAAATTGTTATCTTAATCTAAACTAATCCCATTTTTACAAATTTCCCCAATAACCTGGATTTTATTTCCAACCAAAGGTTGTCTAAACCAGTTTCCTATATATCTATATTATTAATAAAATTGTTAAACTCATATTAGAAATTAATACTCATTATTACTTAATTTTACTTAATTTCCCTTTTTTAAATGCACTGTTTCCACTATCAAAGCATATTCAATTTGTGTAATACACGGTTAAATGTAACCTTCATTTTACCATGTTCGGAAAACAGATTTAAAAAATAATTGTGATCACATTGTTTACCATTAGATTTGTTAATCCGGCACATTTTGTTATAAATGTTTTGTCTAAAAAAATTGGAATTGGCATGGTGTCCTTCCAGCTTATCACTGACCACATTCTTTCAGGAGAGCACAAAGGAGGGGGTCACATCTGCGTACATGACACACACAAGCAATAGAACTAAAGGTCCCAGCATTCGCACACACATACACAATATCTCTCTAAAATCGCTTACATTTTCCCATTTGTACACAACACATGCATATCATTCTCTCACTTTCTTTTAACTCTTTAATATTTCCCTGCCTAAATTCTGCTTTCCTTATTTTGTTCAGATATCTTTTATATCTAGCTTCTATGATCAGACAGGCAGCCAGAGTGCTCATCCCATCTTCCCTCTCTGAAAACATATAAAGTATTCTGTTTTAACTCTCATTTCTCTGTTTCTGACTCTAATAGTTGTAGTGCCTGACCCCAAATTTATCCCACAACTTAACATGAAAATGTCCCTTCCTGTCTAGTGTTAATGTCACCCTTGATCCATCCTGCTCACATAGATAACTGTTTCTGTAGCTGTTTACTCTGCATGATTCTTAGTCCCTGTGGACTTTGGTAACCCAGTTACCCATTGTGTATCCCTGATCACTTTAAAGCGGGGGTCCACCTATCTATCGTTTTTTTTTTTTTTTTTTAATTCATTCACAAACTTTTCTTCTCAGCATTACATACTCACATATTGTGTATAATGTGTCCACCTGTGTCAGATTTCGTCAGAAAGAATAACTTATATTATTCACTGCAGGCAGTTTCCATCTTCATTGTGGGCATTTGAAGCCCACAAGCATTTATTTCCTGGATGTGGTGAATGCTGTGCTCCCAGCATTCACCGCTCGTTCCCGCACATGCTCAGTGGCATCCTGGGAAGCCTGAGACTAGCTCCCAGGAGTCTGGGAGAGGCTAGAAACACGCCTACTCCCACGGGAGGAGAACCAGGAAGTGCAAAGAAGAATAGAAAAATAAAAGGTAATTACGGCAATTTAAATTTTTTTAAATGGCATGTCAGCATCTAGGCAAGGAAGAGAATACATACAGATATTGTTCAAAATTTCGGTGGAACCCCGCTTTAACCATTAATCTAGGGGCTCAGTATAGGCAGAACCGCACCTTCGGTTCATATATAGCGCTCCTCTTGCGCTGGGCATTTTTGAGGGTCTCTTACCCTTCATTCCCTTACTTACTTCAATGCCCATAATGACTGGCCAGTCTTCTCTACATTTGCCTATACCCTCTTGCCTCTAAACTACTTTATCTAGCAGATGTACTACATATACCTGTGAACAGCACTATTCTTCCCTTTCTTATCTATAACACTCCGATGGACAATAGACAGGGACAACATAACATATAACCACCAATCAATACAGTTTGATTAAGGGGAGTAAAATAGGTACCCTTTGTCCCGAAAATGCCTTACCGATCAAGAAAATCTGATAACTCAAATGTAGGCAAAAGGCTTACCTCAGCCGGCTGATTATCAGAAATTCCCGGATTGTCTCAAGCTCCTCGTTTTGGATACTCAGGGTCACCTGGAATCCCCTCCTAAGGCAAAGCTCGCCATGCTGACTCAGTTAAATTGATGATAGGCAACTCCTATCCTCATATTGATTAGTGGTTCCAAATTAATAATAACTACTGCAGTAGGGAACAGACACAAAAGATACGCTCAGCATCTTTCCAAATAACTGTTCTGCTTTATTATGACGCAATTGAAGGTTTTTATGCACATGATTACGTAGGTATCACATTAATATTACAATTTTACATTTATGGTAACAAGGGGCGTTACATAGGCAGGCTAATTCTAATCAGGACTTGAAAGAATGTAAACATTTACTGAAAACATTATTAGTGCTGTGTGCACAGTGAGGGCAGTGTGCAATACATACAAAATAGAATACAATTATATACAGAACTTACAAACTTCCATTACAGCGGTTTCTGTCATAGCATGTTTCTGTCATAGCATGTTTCTGTCATAGCAGGTTTCTGTCATAGTGGTTTCTGTCATAGCGGCTTCTGTCATAGCAGTTTTTGTCATAGCATGTTCTGTCTAGCATATCGGTGCCATGCAGTGATGGCATGTTTACTAAAAGCCATTTTATTTTCATTTGTTTTTCATGTCTCATCGTACCGTTCGTTCAGGTTTCTTTGTATACTTGGGTTTACTTAGCTTTTACTCACATCTCAGGATCTGTCACGTCTACAGATTCATACAGGCTGAGATTTTGTTTTTGAAATGATTGTTGACCACAATCTTCTCGTCCGTATACCATACGTCATATGATGCGCGTTCATTTCATTACACCTGTACAACTACTCACCATGGTCTGTGGGTACATTAGCCCGAGTGTTCAGTTTTAATTACCTGTCTTTGCGCTGCAGGTTACTTGGGCTCACTTACTACATACACTAGGGTGGGGGTCATCAGGTTCATGCGCTGTGGTCTAATCATCACTGGTAAACATCCTCATACTTAGGTAGACACAGAGGGATGTTGTTCTCATGTCTGGTTGTCTGTCATGTTCGCTAGTTCGTGTTTCCTTAGGTTGGGCATGCCGCACATTTCAGAAGTGATTTTTTTACGTTTATCCCTTCAACCCCACGTGGGGGTTCAGAGCATGGTAGCACCCCGTCATTAAGCAGTTGGTCCATACTTAAAGTGGTTGTATAGTCTTTTTTTTTACTTTTACCTACAGGTAAGCCTATAATAAGGCATACCTGTAGGTAAAAAAAATATCTCCTAAACCTTTACGGTTTAGGAGATATTCCCCTAGCTATGAGCCGCTGACTGCAGCGGCGCATGCGCACAGGGGATTCTCGGCTGAAGGCCGGCAACTGCCGGACCTTGCCGAGTAAGAAATCTCCCGCGCGCATGCGCGGGAGTGACGGCATCGCGGTTTCAGCCACTCACAGTGCTGGAACCGCGATACCCGGAAGACACGCCGAGGCAACATGACAGCTCCCTCGGCGTGGACCAGGTAAGATACCGACGCCTCGTTCTTAGGTAAGTATTTCATAATGAGCTAGTATGCGGTGCATACTTTTGCTTTACAGGGTTAAAAAAAAAAAAAAAATTTGCGGGTATACAACCGCTTTAAGCTCTCAGCAGGGGTTTTTTCCTTTCTCGGCCTCAGCCGGGAAGGCAGAACGCTTTGGATTGTTGTTTCCAACTCCATCCCAGCTACTCCCATCCACCAGCATGGAACATGTTCTGGGTACTATTCTTTAACTCAGATTCATGTTGGCTAAATATGCTCTCCATGGCCTGTTACGGTTGCAAGACAGGATGGAGGTGATCCAAGATTGATTGGTTAGAGGTGGGGTGTCAGCGCACCCCCAGATCCTGCTCTTCCTACATTCCACAGGCAAGGTCTGTATCCCCTTAGTCCACCGGTCTTGTCAAGCCTTCTGGTTTAATATGTGTGAGCCAAGTAATGTTTCTTTGATAGGGGCTGTGTAGGAATCTCCCACCCCCCAGTCTTCAGTCAGCCCCTGCTGAAGGAATTTGTTTTGGAGTCTTTCGCATGTACTATCTTGGCTTCAGCAGACAGTCATGCTTTCATTGTCGATAAGTTACTGGAGGCAGTATTTTCCAAGGGGTGCTTAGTCCGGGTCTTTCACCATCATCCTAAAGATGGAGGGCCACCGGGGTGTCCAGTGGCAAGTTTACGTTATAGTTTTTCATTTTGACTGCCCTCTTTCCTATGGAAGTATTTTCATCGAAGTATTCATCCGTGGACCTGGCATTTCTACACTTTCTACAGTTGGGGGGGGGGGGTATTGGCTATCCAGCTGATTTTACCTATGCTTTGAAGCTACTTCCATCAGACCTGCTCACTGGTATGGCATGGTATATGGCGCAAATGTCTTTCACCACCAGGTTAACCTTCGGGTCAAAAACGGTCCTTGCTTATTTGTCACCTTTGCCGAGCACTCCAATGGATTTTGGGTAACTGCAGGGGGGGTGGGGGTCAGGGGTTTATTAATTTAGTTGATTCCTGTTGTGTGAAGACCCTGGTTACCACCCAGGCATTGGCAGTCGCTCTCAGGGTGGGTGCTGAGCCAACGTCCCCTGATTGCAGACAAAGTGGTAGGTCCGGACCAAAAAAATCATCATTATTTTTGGGTTTCACTGTCTTGTCTAATCTCTTGTTTGCGAGGTTGCCTTGAGAACTGGTCAGATACGTCAGACCATTCATTTTTGGTCCGATCCCCTGCCTGTTCAAAGGGGGGGCTCTCAGTCATTTTTGGGTATGCTGTATCAGGCCATGAGAATTATTCCTCAGGATGAAGTCTAGCCTCCTTCCCCTGTTTTAGGACTCCGACTCGGTTGTCGGGTCACGAGCAGAAGCACTACCCGACTTTAAGCTTGTGGGACCAGTTTTTATGCATCTGGAATGGTACCTCCATGTCATTCCAAACCATTCCACAACCATTTGGTTTGGCCCCTGGAAGTTTTTCGTCTGCCCTAGTTTGCGCATATTTCGTTCATTATTTGCCCAATTCTGGCAGTTACAGTCAAATAGGGACCGGTTGGTCAGGGAGCTCAGTGTCACGGAGGGTTTGACCATAGCCAATTTTTCAATAAGGTGGAATAAGCTGGAATAAGCTGGAATTCCTCCTGTTATAGCTGATACATACTGGATCCGCATACTGAAGCCATCCGGGCATTCGCTACTCTATTAGACGGATTGTTACTAACCCTTCATCAAGCTTTCTTATCACCCCTACTGACAAATTTCCTCAAAGGAAACAAATTGTTTGTTCCATGCTTTGACTACTGTCTGTTTTGCCGCTAACAAAATGCAGGTCACCAGTTTGAATTGGGATTTAGTAAAATCAGGGGGTTTAAGGTGTAATAAGACGGTCAAAGAATGAATGAGCTTCAAAACCTTGGTCCAAAACCGTGTGAGCTATGGACATGTCCACCAGATATGTAAAACATCACCTGGCATTGGACAGCCATGAAAGCACAGATCAGTATGGGAAGGCTAAAGATGGGCTAGGCGTGATGGGACTCAATAGTATTCACATTAATAGAGCAGGAGGCTATTGTGGCCCAGATTTGCAAGCAATCTGCTCTATCTCTGGAGCACCAAAGGTCTGTCTCCCACTTGTAAATGTAAACATGATCGGTATGGTAGATTGAAGTATTCAATGGAGAGTAGAGAAAAGAAATCAGTTTAGGGGTGGGAGGCGTATGGTGGAATATATGTTGAAATAATGATAGCTGACTTGTAAGGTCTTTGTTAGTGAATATGGTGGAGAGCAAATGTTTTATTTGTAAGAATCAAAAAAGTTCAGAAGATGGGGCATGATATTTTTCCCTAATTTCTGTCCAAGTATAAATGGTACAGCTATTGAGAAAAGAATGGGTGCAAAGAAACTTACGGAGGTGCTACCAATGGAAGGCTCAGGGGGACTCCCCTACCGGAGTAAACATTGTGTTACCAAGGGGAGGTGAGAGAGGTAAGTGTGACGAAAGCATTTGATGGAATCCCAAATAGCAAGGGTATGTCTCATAAGAGGGTTCATAGAAGTGGGTTGAGATTTAGGTGGGAGCCAAGGGAGTGAGCAAAGAGCAACTGATGAGCAGCAGAAAGCATCTAGATCTACCCACAGGGGACTCTGTTGGGAGGAAAATAGGGAGGTCAAAGGGGCAATTTGCACAGCTGCAAAGTATTTGCTGAAATTAGGGACTCCAAGACCACCCTGTCTTTTATGTGTAAACATTGTATGTCGGGAGACCCAAGGTTTTTTAGTGGACCATAAAATCATGCCTGTTTTTAATGCAGTGCCGTCTGAGGGCTCGAACAATATGGCATCCAATATTGTGTTTACCTTGTCCCTTGCGCACATGAATTTCTCCAGATTCTTGGAATCTTTTGATGATATTATGTACTGTAGATGATGATATTTTTAAAATATTCACATTTTTACATTGAGGAACATTATTTTGAAATTTTTGAACAGTTTTTAGACGCAGATTTTCACAGACTGGTTAACCTTTGGCCATCTTAATTTCTCAGACATTCTGGCTCTTTAAGATGCTCTTTTCATACCCAGTCATGTTACTGACCTGTTACCAATTGCAAAATGTTCTTCTAGCTCTTCCTTGTTAATACCACTTACTTTGCCAGCTTTTTGTTACCCTGTACCAACTTTTTTTAAATGTGTTGATGGCATCAATTTCAAAATGACCTTTTTTTTGTTTAAATGGTACATTTTCTCAGTTTAAAGATTTGATATGTTTTCTATTTTCTATTGTGAATAAAATATGGGTTTATTCTGTTTTATGTAGAATATACACAGTGTCCCAGGTTTTATTTGAAATTTAGGGTTGAAAAATCAGGGTCCAGTAGGTCTTTATATTTATAAATGTGCCTGCTATGCTGTGTACACACGAGCCGACTTTCCGGCGGACTAGGTCCGACGGTCTTTCCGACGAACTTTCTGACTAGGTCCGACGGACTTTTCGAGCCAACGGACTTGGCCACACATGATAGGACTAAGTCCGTTCATAAGTCCATTCAGTTTGAACGTGATTATGTAAATGGGACTAAAAAAGGAAGTTCAATAGCCAGTAGCCAATAGCTTCCCTTGCGTTGTATTTGGTCCGTCGGACCAGCACACAGACGAACAGTTTTCCGAATTTTAGTCTGTCGGACTTTGAGTCCGTCAGACAGATTTGAAACATGTTCTATTTCTAGGTCCATTGGATTTTTATCCCGAAAAGCTATCGGACTAGCCCACACACTATCGGATTGTCTGCCGGACTAATCCCGTCGGGCCTAGTCCGCCGGAAAGTCCGCTCGTGTGTACGCGGCATTACAGTATCACATGAAAGTGAGCAAGAGGTTGCAGGTACCACTCAGTAATTGGGAAATTATGTGTCTGCTGTGTGCAAAATATAGCCATATTAACTTGATAGTTGCAGCCTAACCATTCTATTTTACAGGATTTTAAGATCATTATATTTAGATTGTGTATGGTGGATCATTTGGATAGCCAGAGAAATAAGGGGACATGTATACAAAAAAAAAAACCTGTATAAAAAATTGTATACCATGTATAAAAAATTTCAATACATGGTCTTGCTACATGGTCAAGGAGCTGCCTGCAGACCAGATTGTGATGACTGCTTTTCAATATAATACATTAGTACAATATGGAAAAGTCAAAGGGTATTTTGGGACAAGACAGAGAAAATGAATCACCGCCCAGGTAGACCTGCTTCCAGGTGTGTATTAGTAAATCCTTCAGAGGAGGGGAGTCCCAGGTGCTGGCTAAATGCAAATTGAAGCAAGGTTTGAAACAGGAAAATCTGGACGCGTTTCGCACTCTAATTCGAGCGCTTACTCATAGCTATGAGTAAGCGCTCAAATTAGAGTGCGAAACGCGTCAGCTGTGTCTGTACCATCTGCCTGATTGTCCTGTATTTTTGATGATCCAAGTTTTTCAATAAAGAAGATTTTTCAACTTTATCTGGTGTGCGGCATCCAGGTACTTTGGGACAGTTTTAAATATAGTGAAGTAATTTGTTTTACAGTCCTTAATGTAAAATGACTGTAAATTTAAAAAAAAAATTTTTTCTCCTTGTGTGCAGTGGCGTTGCTATGGGGGGCACTAGTGAAGCTCTTTTCCAGGCTCAGCATGGCAGTGATTATAAGTGGCCGCACTCTGACAAGGGAGAGGCGAGCCGAGGGAGGTCAGTGTATCTCTCCCGCTCGCCCCCCCCTTTCTCCTGTCAGCAGTCGAGGAGAGAGCCGTCCAGCTTGGTGCCCAGTTTGCCTCCCCATTGGCCACAGCGGAGGGCCAATCAGAAGAGACCAGGGGAGCATCATGGAATATGTAATCCCGGAAGATTATCAGCCCCATTTTTGTCCACAGACAGCAGACTTCAGCCCATAGCATGCACTCTGCTGGAGGGAAGATTGAGAGCCTGGAACCCAGGAAGAAGCTGAGTGACTGCTACAGGAAAAAGAGGACTGTGCTGGGAGAAGCCAAAGAGAGAGCGCCACGCTGTACCCACACCACCAGAGAGAGCTACGCTGTACTCGCTCCACCAGAGAGAGTTTCATGCTGTACCCACACCACCAGAGAGAGAGAGTGCCATGCTGTATCTGCACCACCAGAGAGAGAGAGAGAGAGAGAGAGAGCCACGCTGTACCCGCACCACCATAGAGAGAGCACCACACTGTACCCGCACCACCGGAGAGACACGCTGTACCTGCACCACCAGAGAGCCATCTGTACCCGCACCACCAAAGAGAGAGCCATGCTGTACCCACACCACCAGAGCAGGGAGCGAGCCACACTACTACCAGCACCACCAGAGAGGGAGCCACACTGCCCAGCACCAACAGAGGACCATGCTGTACCAGTACCACCAGAGAGAGCCACACTGTACCCGCACCAGAGAGAGAGAGAGCGCCACACTGTACCCACACCACCAGAGAGCCATGCTGTACCCGCACCACAAGAGAGAGAGAGAGTGCCATGCTGTACCTGCACCACCAGAAGCGAGCCACGCTGCTGCCAGCACCACCAGAGAGGGAGCCACACTGCTGCCAGCATCACCAGAGAGAGAGTCACGCTGTACCCACACCACCAGAGAGCGAGCCACGCTGTACCAGTACTACCAGAGAGAGAGCCACACTGCTGCCAGCACCACCAGAGAGAGAGCCACGCTGTACCCGCACCACCAGAGAGAGAGAGAGCGACACACTGTACTTGCACCACCAGAGAGAGAGCACCATGCTGTACCTGCACCACCAGAGAGCCATGCTGTCCCTGCACCACCAGAGAGAGAGAGAGAGCGCTCCATGCTGTACTGCACCACCAGAGAGGGAGCCACGCTGCTGCAGCACCAACAGAGAGGGGAGCCACACTACCCAGCACCAACAGGGAGCCATGCTGTACCAGCACCACCAGAGAGAGAGCCACACTGCTGCCCAGTACCACCTGAGAGGGAGCCACACTGCCCAGCACCACCAGAGAGCCACGCTGTACCAGCACCACCAGAGAGAGCCACACTGTTGCCCAGTGCCACTAGAGATGGAGCCACACTGCTGCCCAGTGCCACCAGAGAGAGAGCCACATTGCCCAGCACCACCAGAGAAAGGGCCACACTGCTAGTGGATAGTTGAAAGGCCTCTAATTTTTGGAAGTCATTTAACCCTTTCACTGCCAGAGTAGTTTTTGCATTTTTTTTTTCACACTTGGTAAAATGCCCATTTTAGGGCTGAAGATTAGTTAACCCTCCCTCAAACATTATATATTTTCTGAAAGCAGGGACCCTGAATAGTAAAATGTTGCTAGTTGTAACTTTTTTAGTCACACAAAATTATGATAAATATATGAAGCAGCGCTAAAAAATGTAATTCAATATTGTGAAAACACAAAAATGAATCAATATAATGACATCAAACTTATTAGGTGAAAAATATTAGCTGAGTATTGAAATCATGCTTTGGAAGCTTCTTGGATACAGCAAATGGCTTTACTTGTATGGAGAATGGCAGAACATATGTTACAGCAGTGTTTCTCAACTCCAGTCCTCAAGGTTCCCCAACAGATCATGTTTTCAGGATTTCCCTCAGATGAAACGACTGCAGTAATTGCTAAGGCAGTAAAACTGATCAAATCACCTGTGCAAAATAATGGGGAGGCTGAAAACATGACCTGTTGGTGCGCATTAAGGACTGGACTTGAGAAATACTGGGTTACAGTATAGAACAGGAACAAAGAGCATACAAGTACATATTTAGATACAGACAGTACATCCTGTTATTACTTTGCACCATAGAATACATACTATCATACTGCAGTGCCACCTGCTTAATAGAAAGGTATAATGCATACACTATATAGTTCACAGTACTTTACATTACATGTTGTTGTTCTTCCAACACCCTTTCTGAACAGCATGTGCTTTGTCAAAATATATTCAGCTTCTTCTGCAAATAACTATGATGTTCCTTCAACAAAGACCTGATGAATGCATCAGCAGTCATCTCCTCTGACGGGCAGTATTGAATGTTAATAACACCTTGCTCTTGATTGTCCTTCAGTAGGTGATACTTGACATTGATGTGTTTGGTCCTAGGATTAACTGGATTGGAGTGGGATACATTGTTTGCAGCATTTACCATGTGCATTGCTAGTGATTTGAAGTATGCGCCATGTGGGAGGGTAGAGTGGTGTAGGAGGAATTGGGCTGGGGAATGGTCTAGCGTATAGGTATTTATCTGGGCAGTGATGCGGTGTACATCCAACCAGAAGTTTTGGATGAGTGGGCATGACCACCATATGTGTAGCAGTGACCCACGTTCAGATTGACATCTCCAACAGGTATCTGGGAGGTCTGGGTAGAATTATTTTAGTAAGGTGGGGGTTCTGTATCATTGTGTTTGGACTTTATAGCCATTTTCTTGGGTGGAAACATTGATTGACCCCTTGTGGATGTTTAGATGAATTTGTTCCTAGTCTTCTGATGATAGAGTTATGGAAAATCCACTTTCCCAGGCTGCACAGGCTGACCCATGGTTTGAGGGAGTATCTTCGAATAGGAGTGCATGTGTTGTAGATATTAAGTGGCTTTGGGGACTTTTCATCGCACAGAGAGATTCAAAAGGTGTGAGTGCTCTGGAGACAGAATATTTTCTGTCTAAAGAATGGATGTAATGGGATAGGAGCAAATGGGTCCAAGGGGGGATGGAGGGAGCATCCCCGTTAGAAGGTAGGTTTTCGTGAGATAGAAACTTGCCTTGGGAAAAGAAGTGGTGTATTAGTACATTGTCATGGGGCCAATTATACTTTAAGAAGTGGGTGTGCATGCCAGGGGGGAAATTTGGGTTCAGACGGATTGAGGTTAAAGGGCCTGGAATAGTCGAGATAGTGGTGGATTTGCAGATGTTACTGAAGCAATGTATTGTTGATCCGATTAGGGGATGTGTGCGGAGTTCTATTGCTATATGATTGGGGGGAGCCATGGTAGTGAGTTTAGGGGTAATTGGGCGAAAGAGGTCTCAAGTTCTACCCATTCCTTGAGTTTACCATGAATATTCCAGTCTAGGATTCTGGAAAGGTGACATGCGTGATAATAATTTTTAAGGTTTGGTAAACCATCCCGCCTTTTTGTTTGGGAGAGAAAGTAGGTCATAGTTGATCCTTGGTCTGTGGTTGCCCCAAAGGAATTTGGTGAATATACTCTTGTAGGATTGAAAAAAGTCTGCAGGGGGCTGAATTGGGGCTGTCTGCAGGATGTAGAGCAGGCGTGGGAGGGGGTTCATTTTAAGAATGGCTGCCCTACCAAACCAGGAAAATAATGTTTTTTTCCAATGTTTAAGGTCATTTATTAAGGTATGGAGGATGGGTAAGTAGTTTTTAGCATATAAGACTTGTAAGCGATGGGGTAGTTGGATACCTAGGTAAGTTATGGTGTCGTCTTTCCTGTGGTGGGAGGGAGATGTTGAGAGCGTACGATTTTGTGAAGTTAATTTTTAGATTGGATATGATCCAAAATTGGTGGAATTTGGCTAGCAGAATGGGAAGTGACATAGGAGCCTCTGTGAGGAACAGTAGAAAATCGTCCACAAATGCGGCTAGTTTGTATTCCCTAGTTGTTGTGCGGACTCCTCAGATATTAGGGTTATGTTGAATACTGCGAAGCAAGGGTTCTAAGGTAAGGACAAAAAGTATAGGGGATATGGGACAGCCCTGTTGTGTTTCATTGCGAATGGAGAAGGCGTTTGATAGGAGGCCATTGGCCCGGAACCTGGCTGTAGGATTAGCATAAAGAGACATAATAAAGCTTAGGAGACGGGTACCCAAGCCCAAAGTCCTTAAGACTGCTTCCATATAGTCCCAGGCCACCCTATCTGTCAGAGAGCTTACCCGATTGGGCGTCGTCGCGTCCCGGAGCGCGTTGGTGCCCGCTTTCCTGCGGGTGCTTGGGCGCCTGCTTCTGTGGGCACTGGTGTTGGCATGCCGGCTGGCCGTGGTGGACGCGGTGGTGCACGGGCACATATGCCTATGGGCGCTGCTATGCGTTCGCCTGGTGGCGCTGGTGTGCATGCCGCTGTCCGGGGGCGCGTGCGGGTGCGCGGGTGCCTGTGCGTAACGGTGCGTGCACGAACGCGGCGTTTGGCGCCAATCAGCCTATTTAGGCTTGCTTCTCCCTCTGATCAGTGCTGCCTGATCAACAGCTCCGTGCCTAGTTCCTGTTTCCTGTTTGCTGTTCCTAGTTCCTGTGATTCCTGTGTTCCTGATCTGTTAACGACCCAGCTTGCCTTTTGGACTCTCCTGACCTCCGCCTGCATTTGACCCCGGCCTGTTTGACTTCGCTTCTGCCCGCTCCTTCTGTACCTCTGCTGCCCGCCTGTTGCCAAAACCCAGCTTGTGCACTAACCTGTCTCCAGCTCCTGTTCAGCATCTGTTGTCTGTACCGCTGACTATCATCTGCTGTTTGAAGACTGCTAACCTCCGGAAGCTTCTTCAGGAAGATCTAATCTCTCGAATCAGGCGGGCTTCTATGGGGGCGACGCCGCCCGCTGGGACCTGTACCAAGGATGGCCTATTTTGGCATGAAGACAAGATTGTGGTCCCCGAAGAACTAAGGGTACAGGTATTGGAACTGTGTCACGATCACAAATTAGCTGGACATTTCGGCTCACGAAAAACGAGTGATCTGGTACTACGTACCTTCTGGTGGCCTCATCTCATCAGGGATTGTAGAAGGTTCATTGATTCCTGCAATACTTGGGCTAGAAGCAAAACCAGCCGGGCCAGAGCTTGGGGACTGTTAAAACCTCTCCCAGTCCCAGAGAGACCATGGAGCATGATCTCAATGGATTTTGTCGTTGAACTCCCCCCATCAGAAGGCTTCTCTGCTATCTTTGTCGTGGTAGACAGATTGTCTAAAATGGCTCATTTTCTCCCAATGAAGGGTACCCCATCGGCTGATATGTTTATTAAAAAAATTGTCAGGCTGCATGGAGTTCCGAAGAATATAGTTTCTGACCGTGATGTCCAATTCACCTCCAGATTCTGGAAGGCCCTCTGTGGCTCCTTGGAAATTAAGTTGGCATTCTCCTCGGCCTACCATCCCCAGTCCAAAGGGCAAACTGAGAGGACGAATCAGACGCTGGAGCAGTATCTCCGCTGCTTCTCCGCATTCTCCCAGGACGATTGGGCCCCCCTACTCCCTATTGCGGAGTTCTCTTATAATAATTCCTTGCATTCAGCCACCAACCAGATTCCATTCTATGCCAACTATGGCTTTCATCCGACCTTTTTACCTGGATCAATACCTGAATGTTCTGTTCCTGCAGTATCTGAGACCTTGAATTTCTTCTCGGTGAACAATAAGCTGTTACAAGATACCATGGCCAAGGCCCAAGAAGGTTATAAGAAGGTGTTTGACAAAAAGAGGCGTGGAGAACTCGTGTTGGAACCTGGTAACCCAGTATGGTTATCTACCGCCAATCTAAAACTGGCATGTCCATCCAAAAAACTAGGCCCTAAGTTCCTGGGTCCCTTCTTGGTAAGGAGGAAAATTAATGATGTTGCCTACGAGCTTGATCTGCCGAACTCCCTGAAGGTGCACCCGGTCTTCCATGTATCTCTCTTAAAGCCGGTTATCCCCAATTCTTTTGTTGGCCGTACTGTCGGTCCACCCAAACCCATCCTTGTAGACAACGAGGAGGAATTTGAAGTAGAGGCAATATTAGACTGCAGAAAAAGACGAAATCAAACCCAATACCTAATAAAGTGGAAAGGATATGGCCCTGAAGACAATTCATGGGAACCAGAAGATAATTTGCATGCCGGGGAACTCCTGCAAGCTTTCAAGGACTCACATGCCTCCAAGTTGGCCCAAGTGGGCATCCGGTGTCTGCCCTTGAGGAGGGGGCACTGTCAGAGAGCTTACCTGATTGGGCTTCGTCGCGCGCCGGGGCGCGTTGGTGCGCGCTTTCCTGCGGGTGCTCGGGCGCCTGCTTCTGTGGGCACTGGTGTTGGCATGCCGGCTGGCCGTGGTGGACGCGGTGGTGCACGGGCACATATGCCTATGGGCGCTGCTATGAGTTCGCCTGGTGGCGCTGGTGTGCATGCCGCTGTCCGGGGGCGCGCTCGGGCGCGTGCGGGTGCGCGGGTGCCTGTGCGTAACGGTGCGTGCACGAACGCGGCGTTTGGCGCCAATCAGCCTATTTAGGCTTGATTCTCCCTCTGATCAGTGCTGCCTGATCAACAGCTCCGTGCCTAGTTCCTGTTTCCTGTTTCCTGTTTCCTGTTCCTAGTTCCTGTGATTCCTGTGTTCCTGATCTGTTGACGACCCGGCTTGCCTTTTGGACTCTCCTGACCTCCGCCTGCATTTGACCCCGGACTGTTTGACTTCGCTTCTGCCCGCTCCTTCTGTACCTTTGCTGCCCGCCTGTTGCCAAAACCCAGCTTGTGCACTAACCTGTCTCCAGCTCCTGTTCAGCATCTGTTGTCTGTGCCGCTGACTATCATCTGCTGTTTGAAGACTGCTAACCTCCGGAACACGGACTCCTGCACAGGCTCTCATACAACTCCGCACTCGTGGGCCTCCTGTCTGCTCTACCAGGGGCCGCGAGTCGGATACGTAAGGGAGCCTACCCTCTGCCCAAGTGGACTCACCGGTCTGGTAAGTGAGAGACTTGACACTATCAAATGCCTTCTCCACGTCCAGTGAGAGAAAGAAGCCCTTTTGTGCAGTGGAAGATAGCAGGTGATGTAGATTGATGGTCTTTATGGTGTTATCTCTAACTTCTCTGCCAGGAATAAATCCCATTTGATCTTTTGCAACTGGGGATGAGAGGAGGGGGAGTAGACGATTTAGCTATGATTTTTGCAAAGAGCTTAATGTCTACGTTAAGTAGAGAGATTGGTCTGTAATGGGCTGTCTGGATGGGTTCTTTCCCTTCTTTGGGTATGACCATGATGTGGGCCTCTAGTAGTCCTGGGGTTAGGGGTGTTGAAGTGGATAGAGAGTTGAAAGTCTTAATAAAGGGGGTGCAAATGTATCTGAGAAGGTCCTGTAATAAACAGCCTGGACTTTTACCCGGTTTTAGTTGCTTGAGAGCTAGGTTTCATTCCTGTAGTGAGAGTAGATGGTTGAGGTTGTCAGCAGTTTCTGATGGGATTGTTTTACTACAATGTTTTTCTAAAAATTGGTGTGGGAGATCTGACCTATGTTGGTGTGAGGGTGTCTGTGATTCTGATTCCGCAAGGTTATATAAGGAAGAATAGTAATGTTCGAATTCCTGTGCCATATCTGGGTTGCTTTTTAGGGTAGTGCCAGATGTGGTCGTAAGATGATGTATTGTTGCTTTGGATTTTTTTGTATGTAAGGCTTGTGCTAACATATGCCCACTATATAAGAGCTTTTGGGATAAAGTGTATTTCTTTTTGAGTCTGTGTCTGAGTTCCTCCAAGAGAAGCTTATGAGTTTTGATGAGATCTTGTAAGGTTTGTTGTGCTAAGGCGCGTTTATGTGCTCTTTCTAGGGAGCTGATTTTGGAGAGGAGGTCTTTTATGCGAGCTTGTTTCTCGAGTTTTGCAGCAGAAGCCATGGTTATGAGGTGCCCTCGTACCACACATTTGTGAGCTTCCCAATGGGTCAGGGATATTGTGTCAGGAGTGTCGTTATCTGTGAAGTAGTCAGAGATACACTTTCATATTTTAAGTACTTTGTCCTTGTCAGTAGGTTCGAGTCTAGATGCCAAATTTGTGTGATATGGGCTCGTTTTGAAAAGGTTAGTGGGAGGGCAATTGGGTGGTGATCTGATAAATACATGGGTTCAATTTTTGCTTTGGTTAGGCAGGGAAGGTCTTGTTGGCTAAGGAATATGTAGTCTAGGCATGAGTATCTATCATGGGGGGAGGGGAGAAGGTAAAATCCTTGTCATGGGGAAGGAGAGTTCCCCAAGTACCATGTAATAGCAGATCTTGGAGACACAATTTGATTTGGTGCAGGGCTCGGAATGGGCGGTGGGATGTGCCAGTGGGGGTGTTGATGAGGGGGTCAAGGGGTACATTGAAATCCCCACCTAGAATGGGAATTCCAGACTGGAAAGAAGCTAAAATGCGTGTAATGATCTGAAAAATGCGACTTTCGAGGTGTTTGGGTTATATACGTTGGATAGGGTGAGTGGTTTGTCCCAGAGTGTGCCCTTGAGGAGGACAAAATGTCCCTGTTCATCTGTAAGGGAGTCTGTTATTTGAAGGGGAAGGTTTTTAGAAATGAGAATAGAAGTTCCCTTTGTTTTGGAGGTAGAGGAGGTGGCGTGGAACACTTGGGGGAAGAACGAGTTCTCCAGTTTGGGTATCGCATTTGATTTCAAGTGGGTTTCCTTTAAGAAATATTATGTCAGCTTTCATGCTTTGTATGCTGTGCAACAATTAGGATTGTTTTTCGGGAATATTGAGGCCCTTAGCATTAAGGTATACTACTTTAAGAGTGAGAGGTATGGTTGAGGTTTTGGTTTTTGGTTGGGAGGCGAGTGCTATGATTCTGGAGAGGTCAAATGTGATCGTACAGGGGAGGGGGTGAGAGATGGTAGGGATGTAATAAGGGTGTGGAGGAGGGTAGAGAAATTCTGAGATTTGGGAGTAGAAGGGATGTTGGTGGGAGAGGAAGGGAGGGTAGCGGGTTGAGGAGAGTGAGGGTGAGGAAGGAAAGGTGGATAAGGAAGTATAGAGAGAGAGGTAGGAAGAGTGAAAGATCCTGGGGTGAGAATAGGCTGGCTAACTCACCAAGATATGTAAGGAAGTCTGGATGGGGCCAGCGAATACTACCTGAGATCGTTGGTTACGGGAGTGGTAGGTAGTGGTCATGGAGAGAGGATTGTCTCCTACCTCGCAGAGGTCAAATGAGCTAATAGGGAAACTTGTGTAAGCAAAGATAGAGGGAGGGATTCAAGGATCAAGATCCCAACTGCATCGTTATGTATATTCAAATTATGATTTAAATTTGAACTAAAACTTTAATTCAATGAGAAGGGCATTGTTTGGAGGAGCGGAGGGGACTTCAGGGCTGGTTACAGCAACGAGGGTGGGTGAGGAATAGTCTTTTTGAAAGAAGGAGGGCATAGTATAGTATTGTGGGGAAGGGGATGTGGTTGTTTGATAAAATAGGTGAAGTAGGTCTCCTCAAGTCATGTATAAGTCCTTTTGGTCATGGTCTGATAAAGGCAAATACTTCAAGGGTATGGGGAGTATTAGTGTGATAAGTCTGACCATTCATGTAAAACCTTCAACATCATTATAATAACAGAATATGATAACTGCCCTGGAACTTGCAGCCATTTGAAAGGCTGTTTAGTCTTAACTCATTACCCACAGAGTAAAGAGTAAATGGCCTCTATTGAGGCAAGGGTGAGGGCCTCGAGGGAGATAATGTGAGGGAGATATAATTTCCCTTTATACTTTTTGCTTCTCACCATCTAGTTAAAAGAGGGTGGGTTTGAAAAGCAGGATAAGAGCTAACGTTGCTAATGTCTCACTCGAGGTCCTCAATAGTTTCAGAAGATCTTGGCATAAACATAATGCAATACAATATAACCCAGTAAACAATGTGGTGAACGATTCAAAACAAGCTAATAACAGTTTACGACCCTTTAGTACACTTTCACTTGTTTACCTGCTTCTGGGTAATTGCTAAACAAAGTTGTAAGCCTGGCTACCGTGGGTAAAAAGGCCATCTTTAAAATCATTGCAAGGACAAAATAAAAAAGGGAAGGGAGAAAAGGGGGAGGTTGAAACCTGAATAGGTAGTAATCTATGATTTCTTCTATGCCATTGTCCGATGTTTTTAGAGAATGGGATGCATGGATGGAGATGGGGAAAAGAGTTTTGGATCTTTAAGAGGAGCTGGATTATAACTAGGAAGACTGGTGCTAGTGAAGCTGAAGATCGATGGGGATAGGAGTCTCTTGTAGTAGTCTGTGGGAGTAGGATGAAATAAGGCGGTGCAGATCTGGTGGGTGGATCTGGTGGGTGCTAGGTTAGTTGGTGGAAAAGTTCCAAGAAGAGGTTGTCCTGACAATCTTGACCACATGGTATTAAATCGTTTTAGATGAGTAAGTTTAAGGGTCCAGGTTAGCGATAAATTTTGTCAGAGTCTTCAATTGAGATATAGGGCATACTTCATTCTCTATACAGATAAGCAGATCACAGTGGTGGGGAGCTGTTCAGGTAGAGTTAGGAGATGGTAGTAGGTGCGTCCCACTAGATGTCCTAGGACAGTAGAAGGAGAAGCATAGAGAGCAATTCAAGGTCCCATAGGGTAAAGAAGAGGGGTTTAAGGATTGTCATTGTGAGTAATCAGTGGGGTTATCAGCAGTTCAGGGAAGTAGGTTAATGTGAGCATGGGGACCGAGGGGTCAAAACATAGTTCCAGAAATGTTCAGGCAATCAACCAGAGAAGAGTACTGACCTTGGGTCGGATATTCAGGAATCACTTTAAGAGGAGAGGTAGGCTCTTCGAGGAGCCGGCGAGGCTTCGGGGCTGCCGTTCCTCTGTGCCCCTTGGGCGGTTAAAGGAGAAGAGTGGAGCAGTAGTGAGCGACGGCAGTTGGGGCCCCCGAAGCCAGCTTCTTGTATGTCATCCATGGAGTTGGCATTTCTCATTGGTGGTAGGCGGGTCTACTAGAGGTATGTTCAGGGTGTCGCAAAAATTCTCTAGGTCTTCCGGGACTCTGAGATTTGCTGTGTGCCCCTGTGAAGTAACCGAAAGCAGGAAGGGGAAATTCCAGCGATAGGTGATGGCTCTGGCACAGAGAAGATCCAGCAGGGGTCAGAGCTCCCTTCTGCGTTGCAGAGTGCTGTTAGAAAGATCCTGGAAGATCTTAATCTCTGCACCTTGGTGTAAAAGATGATTGCAGTTGCAAGCTTTCCTGAGGATTTCTTCCTTCATTGGGTAGTTGACCAGACAGCAGACCACATCTCTCGGCGAGTCTGTGTCTCTCCCTCTCGGTCTCAATGCCCTGTGAATACATTCCATTTCAATGCATGTATCATATGGTCTTTCCAACAGATTGTTAAAGACCGCCGATACAGTTGGTGTGAGACTGCCGGGTTTTATGGTTTCGGGTAGACATCTCACCCTTAGATTATGGCGTCTTCCCCGGTTATCTAAAGAAAGAGAGGGGGGATTTGGGGACATTGAATGAGGCACATGTAGATGTGCCTCCACCCCTAATTCGGAAATTGAAGTGGGAAGTTTGGGACTTTAAATGAGGCCATGGACAACGTAGAGGTGACTAGAATAAAGGTACAGATTTATTGATCAAGTGAAGTGCATAAAACATCAGGACAGGAACAACATGAAGAAAGACATTGTAATAAATAAACACATATGTATGTGCATATGCAATATGGGCATCAAGGGTACATCAAACTTGGTGCCCCGTAGTGGTCTCATTTGATAAATTATACATTTCAAAGATTTCATATATGTACATGTGACAATACAACAGCACAGCGGAGGGAATAAAAAATGTATGTAACAAACAGTAAAACCATAATGAAAAGATAAAAGATGTTCTGGTGTTGTACTGTAAACATATGTCTGTATCCCAAATTACCAACGCGTTTTGTGTAAAAAACATTATACTGGCAACTAATCATGACAAAGAGAGGCAGGTGGGCCACCCTGTGTACTTACATACAGTCAGTACAATGAGGTGTGTCAGGTACAGATCCTAGACCAACAAGTATCTGTCCCGGGAGCTGAGGTATTGTGGGGTGCGTGATGGCGGGGCGGGTACACCGTTTCCCCCCCGTAGACATAGGGACCCACGTTGCTGGTATAGATGGTAAAAACAAAATCAAAAAGGAGCGCCCATGTGGACTACCTGAGAGGGAGTACATAGAACAATGTATCAAAATTGTGCTGATACAATAGACAGAAAAGTAATGTCTATCTGATGGGAATGGTGGAACACGGGAGTCTGTGCAAAATAAAAATGTAAATTAATCAATAAAATAGGTATAACCACATCCAGAACACAGTGGAGTGTGGTATATAAAAAGATAAAACAAACAGCAGAGACATTGCCGATTTTGCCAGACCAATCAAAATGGAGAAAGCTGGCTAGCAAAAAGGTGGGTAGAGGAACTGTCACGTACGTGACGGTAGAGCCTGATATGCAGGGGACGGCCTCTCTTACTCCTCTGATTCTGGCCCCCTGATAGAGTAGACAGGAGGTGCAGAAGTGCAGAGTCGCACGAGTGCCAGACAGTTCGTCTTTTCTGTAACTGGGAACAGCGGCAGGTGGCACGGTGCTGGAGCAGGGTTCTCCAATGAGCGGAAGATGCAGGTTAGGCAGACCGGATCAAACACTGGCGGGAATGTCAGGAGCAGAAGCGGAGGCAGAAGTGTGGTCAGGATACAGGCTGGGTCGGCAACGGGCTGGCAGCGTGGTAGTAGAAGGAGCAGGCAGGTGCGGAGGTCAGAACATGCCGGGTCAGATGCAGGCAGCAGGTAGCAGAATCAGAGGCAAGCCGGGTCGGTAAACAGGTACAGGTATCAGAGGTTAACCACTTCCCGCCCGGCCCATAGCAGATGACGGCCGGGCAGTGGTTCAGTTATCCTGACTGGGCGTCATATGATGTCCAGCAGGATAACATGCCGCCACGCGCCCCCGGGGGCGCGCATCGCGGCGATTAGTGGATCGGTGTGTCAGCCTGACACACCGCTACACCGATATTGGTAAAGAGCCTCTGGCGGAGGCTCTTTACCACATGATCAGTCGTGTCCAATCACGGCTGATCACGCTGTCAATAGGAAGAGCCGTTGATCGGCTCTTCCTCACTCGTGTCTGATAGACGCGAGTAGAGGAGAGCCGATCGGTGACTCTCCTGGCAGGGGGGGCTGTGCTGATTGTTTATCAGCGCAGCCCCGCCCCGCCTCAGATCCCCACACTGGACCACCAGGGATCGCCACTAGGACCACCAGGGAAGGGGCAACATGTGGATGGCCAGGTATGTACCCCATGGCCATCCACATGTGCCCAGTGTGCCCAGTCAGTGCCCATCCTGTGCCAATCAGTGCCCACAAATGGGCACTATTATGTTGCATTATGATGCCCAGCAATGCCATCCTTAGGGGCATCAATGTAAACAATCAGTGTCATCAGTGCCACCCATCAGTGTCCATCGGTGCCACCTATCAGTGCCCAGCAATGGCACCCTTAGGGGCATCAATGTAAACAATCAGTGTCATCGGTGCCACCTATCAGTGCCCATCCATGCCCATCAGTGCCCACCTATCAGTGCCCATCCATGCCCATCTGTGCCAACTATCAGTGCCACCCATAAGTACCCATCAATGCCACCTACGAGTGCCCATAAATGCCACCTACGAGTGCCCATCAGTGTCGCCTATGAGTGCCCATCGGTGCCACCTATGAATGCCCATCAGTGCCACATACCAGTGCCACCTATCAGTGCCCATCAGTGCCACCTATCAGTGCCCATCAGTGCTGCCTATCAGTGCCCATCATCAGTGCCCATCAGTGCCACCTCTTCAGTGCCACCTCATTAGTGCCACCTCATCGGTGCCCATCAGTGCCGCCGTATCAGTGCTTGTTAGTGCAGCCATATCAGTGCCCGTCATTGAAGAAGAAAACTTACTTATTTACAAAAATTTTTAACAGAAACAAAAAAAAACTTGTTTTTTTTCAAAATTTTCGGTCTTTTTTTATTTGTTGCGCAAAAAATAAAAACCGCAGAGGTGATCAAATACCACTAAAAGAAAGCTCTATTTGTGGGAACAAAATGATAAAAAAATTTGTTTGGGTACAGTGTTGCATGACCGCGCAATTGTCATTCAAATTGCGACAGCGCTAAAAGCTGAAAATTGGCCTGGGCGGGAAGGTGTCTAAGTGCCTGGTATTGAAGTGGTTAAGCAGGCAGGAACACACGGGAACGCTGTAGAACGGACAGCACTGGGTGTAAGCACAGACAGAGATTAAATAGCCCCTTAAACGCCAAGGCCGTCACGGGCGCGCACGCGTCACTGCGCACCCTGGTGCACGGCAATCTAACTGAACAACCAGGCTGCCCTGGAATCCCATCTTGAGTACTGGCGTGCCCTTCTTGGTCCTGTGCACGCAGGTGCACCAGAGGTGTTCTGGCAGGGGCTGAGGTCACAGGTCGTCTTCTCTGTTGGCCATCTTGAGTGCTGGCTGGTCTTCCCTGACAGTAACCTTGTGATGACTTACATGAATCCCGAGAGGGGAGACGAGGCGCTATGATAAAGTGTGGCATCTCAAGTCAGGGGCACCCAGAATGTGTCAGGGGAGGCAAGATATATTGACCCGCACACGTGCACGCTGACCCCTAACCAAAGTCACCCGAGCACAGCAAAGGTAGGCAGGGGCACTAACGCAGACGGTGGACTCCGTCTGTCAGAAACGCCCCTGTTCCCCACCTGACTGGATAGATGGGAGGACTCATGCTCCACGTCACGACGTCAGACACGGCGTCCCACGTGGGGCAGGAAGAGTGACGCCGATGCACTGTGGGCGCCCGCCCTCCCCCCTAGCAACAATGTGCACTCCCCCCTGCACACCAGACAGGGCAGAAGGGAGGAGGAGGGGGAGGGGACATACAGAGCACATCGCAGCTCCCGGGTATCAGGTACAAAGACGGCCCTGGATGTAACCATGCCATGTCTTTGATCCCAAAGGGATGACATGCCACAGCTGTGCTTCATAATCTCATGGACATCAGAAATTGTGTCCAGAGTCAACAGGACCTGGACATGGTGCATGACCATCCAGGTCATAGAAACCTAACACATGGATGGCAGGGGAACACTGCCATGGACAACGTGGAGGTGACTAGAATAAAGGTACAGATTTATTGATCAAGTGAAGTGCATAAAACACATCAGGACAGGAACCACATGAAGAAAGACATTGTAATAAATATCATTTCATAAGTAATCACAAACACATATGTATGTGTATGAGTGTTTTTTACACGAAACGCATCGGGCATTTGGGATACAGACTTATGTTTACAGTACAACACCAACTCAGAACATCTTTTATCTCTTCATTAAGATTTCACTGTTTGTTACATACATTTTTTATTCCCTCCGCTGTGCTGTTGTATTGTCACATGTACATATATGAAATCTTTGAAATATATAATTTATCAAATGAGACCACTACGGGGCGCCAAGTTTGATGTATCCTTGATGCCCCTATTGCATATGCACATACATATGTGTTTGTGATTACTTATGAAATGATATTTATTACAATGTCTTTCTTCATGTGGTTCCTGTCCTGATATGTTTTATGCACTTCACTTGATCAATAGATCTGTACCTTTATTCTAGTCACCTCCACGTTTTCCATGGCCTCATTTAAAGTCCCAAACTTCCCACTTCAATCCCCGGTTATCTAAGTCTTCAATGTGGTGTTGAAGTTCTCTGAGATGTATAGTGTGTGACTCGTTGCACATGGCAAACGGTTGTTTCATGGCAGACAGTTGTACTCTCCATTTCGTGTGGGAAGGATGGTTGGAAGGCACGTGATCAAACACTTGCATCAAATAATACAGTTTATTCATGAACAATGGAATACATACATGTAGGAAATATAAATATATACTACGTTTCATAAAAATAGAGATACAAAATCTGAACTTATGGGACATGCCCATACAGGGGCAAGTGCTTAAGAATGAACTGACGCGTTTTGAGGATAACTTCTTCATCGGAGCTTTGAAAAAAGGAACACAGTCTGTGTAGACAGGTGGACCAACACATATGCACATTGGAAGGAGTGGCTAGTGGGGAGACATATCATGTGAGATATAGTTAGCTCTCCTTAACTCCATGTCAGTCCACATCAGAGCACTCCTCTTAACTGTACTTTCATCATCTTGAGCCAATGTTGGTTTCCAAGGCCTATGAGAATTTGATTGTCTTCTTTGACTTAGTAGCAGTAAGGGAGGGGAGTTTTTCTTTGAGATGCCTGTGGAAGGGCAGCACGTGTGGCTTTTGCTTCAATGCAGCACTTGCATTTCATGAGCACTTTGCAAGGCGCTATTGTCAAATCTTCTGATAAGCCTCTCTTTATAATGTCCTGTATAGCTTCCGGACTTCTGTACCCTAGCTACCTCTGTCATAAGTGGATACATTTTCTGTGTTTGAACTATATTGGCTTGCTGGTCTGTGGTGATGACCCTGTATAGGTGGTCATCCAGTTCTCCTTTTGAGAAGAATCGCTTATTATTGTGAATTGTGCATTCATCACCCTGGAACTTAACTGTGAGACCATTGTTTGCAAGGATTTTCACTGATAGACGGCTGCCTTCTAGTTCTGGAACATACAGCACTTTCTTTACAAGGATACTCTGCTTGCCTTGTGGTGTAATGCAGTTTAGGAAGCCCTAGACTTTACCTGCTGCAGTGATGCTTTTCCCGTTTGATAGGAAAATGTTGTCTTTTGCACTGTAGTCAATGTTTGTGAAGATGGTCTCATCGCTAGTCACGTGGCTTGTCACTCCTGAGTCAATGCACCAGTTGCGTGGCTTGCCGCTCTCTGTGTCACTTTAAAGGTGCCACTACATGATGTATCTGCAGTTTCCTTTGTGGCTGCTTTGACTCTCTCTTTTGTGGATAGCTCTAGCTTTCACTGATCAACTGATTCATTGATTAATTTCCCGTTGAGATATTTCATTGTCAGCTCCTGCTCAGGTCTGGTTTCTAAAGTGTTAATAAGAGCAGTATATGTCACTGGAATGCTGCAGAGGAGCAGGGCAACAATATTATTATCTTTGATGTTCTCTCTGATGGCACGCAGCTGCTCTATGATCTCTAGCATAGCATTCATGTGGACACATTTGCTGGCCTTCTTGTATTCTCATCTTGTAAAACTTTCTTAACAAAAACTGTTTTCTGTTTAGACTTGAATGCTCATGCAGCTTATGTAATGAAGTCCACATACCTTCGGCCATTTTCTCTGTTCTTATGTGGATAAGCTGGTCATCTTCCACTAGTAAGCCTGTTTGTCTTTTTTATCCCAGTCCACCGTCTCTCTGTCTGTGGGTCTGTCTGTATTCAGCACTTGCCACAAGTCATCCTTGCTAAAAAGCATTTCCAGTTTAAACTTACACAGCTGGTAACTGGCATTTTTCAGCTTTGCAATTGCAAACTTCACATCTGAACTGCTTGCCATGTTTCAGTAGCTTGTATAGAAGCTTGTATAGAGTGTTCACTGACTTGCTCTACTCACTGATTATTCTTTTCAGTGCCTCTGGGTGCTGCTGGGTGCCTGGGACCCATAACATATAAGCTGAGTATTGAAATCATGCTTTGGAAGCTTCTTGGTTACAGCAAACGGCTTTATTTTTATGGAGAATGTCAGAACATATCTTGCAGCATAGAACAGGAACAAGGAGCAAACAAGTACATATTTAGATACAGACGGTACATCTTGTTATTACTTTGTACCATAGAATACACACTATCATACTGCAGTGCCACCATGCTGGATAGAAAGGTATAATGCATACACTCTATAGTTGACAGTACTTGATATTACATGTATAAATGGAGAGAACCGCGCTTGACCAAAAAATATAATATAAAACGGCAGCAGCATATAGTGCGATTACACCAAACATAAATAGTCCAATAAAGAAGGCTGCGCTCAGAAAAAAACAGTCTATGCAAATGACATCAAGGAGATTTTCAAATCCTTTCAAAGTAAAAACACCACCACCGTGTATTTCTAAGCAGTAGTGACAATCCACCGTAGTAGTTAAGCCTGCTTACCAGATGGCAAGCATAAAAGGGCAGGTGGCTATAGCCCAGCCAAGGCCTTTTAGCTTGCTGGCACTGGGGGGTAAATCTCCAGGTTCACTGATGCACGAAGAGTAATCTCAGAGGATTCTTGGACCAGAGGCTTGCAGCAAGCGATCACCCACACTACAGACACATTCAGTCCTTGGCATTGAAGATCTGACAAGTGGATGAGTGAAAAGTTTAAACGATGAGAAAGATCTGCCAGATGCAGCCAAATCCGTGCTGTGTGGAGCCCCCCCGAGTGATCCCATACGATGGGGGTCTGCAGCGTTCAGATAAATGGGCGATCAGGGCGTAGCTGTCTATGCAGCTGCTGCATCGCCTGCACCGCACGGATTTGGCTGCATCTGGCAGAACACCGGGAGTGCCAGCAAGCTAAAAGGCCTTGGCTGGGCTATAGCCACCTGCCCTTTTATGCTTGCCATCTGGTAAGCAGGCTTAACTACTACGGTGGATTGTCACTACTGCTTAGAAATACACGGTGGTGGTGTTTTTACTTTGAAAGGATTTGAAAATCTCCTTGATGTCATTTGCATAGACTGTTTTTTTCTGAGCGCAGCCTTCTTTATTGGACTTGATATTACATGTTGTTGTTCTTCCAACAAAAAAAGGTGTATAAAGAAATCACACCAAATATGTAAATAAGTGTCCATAAGAGCCCATTCACAAGGGCTAAAAAGGAAAAATATATGTGAAACAAAGTCCAAAGAAAAAAATCATCCACAATTCCCAAAATTAGTGCATCTGTTTATCAAACTCATTTTTACAGTAACAAATCCGGATGAGGCGGCATCAAGTAAATAGATACTCATCATGACAAGTGTTAAAATTGCATGTGCTTGTGAAATTATAACAATCTCTAGTACCCAAAATTGGCTGTAGGTTATATGTTAAAAGCCTTTACGGATTAAAGGTTTAGAGTTAAATATAAATGATGGGCCTAAAATTAGTGCATTTTCATACGTAGCCGCAACCAGCATTTTTTTTATTTTTATTTTTACATGCTGAGCCCAGGTCACATTCACTGTGTTGACCCTGCTTAAGCACCACAAACCACTAATCAGGAAGACACAAGAAATCAGATCTGGAGCAGATAGGTGAACTGCAGGTAACAGTAGAGCAAAAAGGTCACATAGGAAACAGTTCAAAGGTCAGGATAGCCAGAATACAAACAAAAGGTTGGGGCAGGATACAGACACAGATATGGACAACCAAGAAAAAGGTAGAAGTCAGTGCATACAGCAGATGTGGATAAACAGGAACGAGCCAGAGATTGGGGTAGGCAGTAAGGTTTACAGAGAAACCAAGGAATCAATGGTTAAGGATGCAGGTTGGAAAACAGGAAGATTCACCATGGGCAAGGCATCTAGCTAGTAATCTAGCCAGAAGCTGTGCTGAGTTTAAATAGATTGGGCAGAGGAAAGAAGCCGTTCTGACTGGATGTGATGGTGATGACAGAGGAAACAACAGGTGGAGACTGCATCTCTCTGATAGGATGCAGCAATGAGATAGGGGTGCTGATAAGATATGCCATAAAAGCAGATGGGGTTGTAGGAGAGACAGGACTAAGGCTGGCCATACATTATACAATTGTCTTGCAAAAAAGGGGGGTTTTGGTTTTTAAATGAGACATATGTGACCATACATCTCCATATCTAAATCTGGTACATAAAAAAAGTGTTGGGAATTTAAATGAGATGTGTATGTTGAGGCTCAACAAATGGAACAGTGTAATATGGATGTGTTTATTGTCTAAACACACAGCAATAACATGCAACAGTAAATACGTCGGCGCTTACATGTTTATGGTTTGCAATATGCTATCTATGTCTCTGTGTGTATGTGTTGGTATGTGTCAGCTAAACCACATCTTCCACCGTTAACTGAAATTGGGATCTGCTTGCTGTCTCTGTGTGTATGTGTTGGTATGTGGCCTTCTCTATCTATTGCCCTGTGTGCACAACCATGACATTATTTGTTGCTCCAGACTTTCTTACCTAAGTTTTATGTGTTGATCTTATCTTGGCCTCTGGCCTTTTGCTTTCCTGACTTTAGAAGCAAAAAGTCCACTTTGATTGTTAGGCATTCTTATAGTCACTCATGTTTAATTAATGAACTTCAACCCCACCCTTATAACAGTATATATTTGAGCATCCTTAAGGGGTGAGCACATTGCTCGGGGTGCACATTGCAGGGGCTTCTTTCTACAAGTGATATGCACTTCAATCTCTGCACTTCAGCGATTGCACGAAGCAAACAAATACAGCAATCTGCACTGGAAAGCACCTAACAGACTGCAGGTGACCCTGTCTCTCTAATAAGCTCTCCTTCCACTCTGTAACATGCACTCTCTACCACTGCTTCTGACACTCCTGTCCTCTCTCCTCAAACTCTCTTACCTTCACCCCCCCTCTCCACCCACCTGCTTATACATATCACCCTGCCTTCTGTCTTCTCCCTAGTACTGCTCCTACCAACTCTTGCTCATTCTACATCCATACACTGATAAAACCTACAGTACTCTGAGACATGCCCCTTCACATAAATCACATTCCCACATTACCTCCCTCACCCTCCTGCTTCTCCTAATCTCTGGTGACATATCCCCAAACCCTGGGCCACCATCCTCTGTCTTTGCCCATCGCTCCCATCCCCCTACGCCCTCTGGCAGGAGCCGTAACCCACAGAACTTGGTCTCTATTCCTCTTTCCAAAACCAGCCCCCCTTTTCCTGTGCCCTGTGGAATGTACGTTCTGTCTGCAACAAACTTACCGCCCTTCACGACCTCTTTATCACAAATTCCTTTAACCTACTTGCCATTACTGAAACCTGGCTTCATGAATCGGACACTATTTCTCCTGCTCCCCTCTCCCATGGGGGCCTTCTCTGGACTCACTCCCCCAGACCAAGTGAACGGAAGGGAGGTGGAGTGGGAATCCTTCTAGCCCCATGCAGCACCTATCAGGTACTTCACCCACCTCCCTCTCTGACACTCACCTCTTTTGAGGCACATTGCATTCGTCTATTCTCTCCCATTTCTCTAAGAATTGCTGTCATCTACCGGCCCCCTGGACCAGTATCAGCCTTTCTTGATGACTTCTCTGCCTGGCTACCCTACTTTCTCTCTGCTGAAATCCCCACAATCATTCTTGGGGACTTCAACATCCCTGTTAACACTAACACTACTATTACTTCTAAACTTCTCAGTCTCACCTCTTCGCTTGACCTGAAGCAATGGATACAGGCTCCTACCCACTCCAACGGCAACACCCTTGACCTTGCCTTCTCCTATCTGTGCACTCCGTGCAACCTTTCCAACAATCCACTCCCACTCTCTGATCACCCCCTTATTAGTTTTGCTCTCTCCTTGTCTTCCACCTCTTCTCCCTCCAACCGCCTAACGGTTACCCGTAGAAACCTTCGCCACCTCAACCCTTCTCTTCTCTACTCTGCTACTGATCACCTCTATGACAAAATCTCACCTCTGTCCTGCCCCAAAGAAGATACTTTCATCTACAACAGCTCACTGTCTTCCTCCCTAGACAAGCTTTCCCCCCTCACTACACACAGAATTAGGCCCCGACTGCTACAACCCTGGCAAACAGATGACACCAGAAGTCTCAGAAAACGTAGCCGCGCTCTTGAGCGCCTGTGGCATAAGACTAAGACCCAGGAAGACTTCACACAATATAAATCTGCCCTCCTAAAATACTACTCCTGCCTTCACTCTGCCAAACAGACCTACTTTATCACACTCATTAACACCTTCTCATCCAGTCCACGTCAACTCTTCTCTACCTTCAATACTCTACTCTGTCCTCCACTGCCTCCACCCACCAACTCACTCACTGCCCAGGAGATTGCCAATCACTTCAAAACTAAGATTGATACAATTCATGAGGAGATCACCAATGCACAAAAACCTCCCCCATGCAACACCCCATGTCCACAGATACAATCATTACTTCCCTCATTCAACCCTGTTACTATTACTGAGGTTGTTAAACTTTTATCTAGCACTCATCTAACCACTTGCCCCCTGGATCCTGTTCCCTCGCAAATGCTACGCTCACCCTCTGACTCGATTCTACACTCTCTAACTCACATTTTCAACCTCTCCCTCTCCTGTGGCATCTTCCCAAACTTTCTAAAACATGCGCTAGTCATCCCCATTCTAAAAAAGCCCTCACTGGATCCCACCAATCTCAACAACTTACGTCCAATCTCCTTACTCTCCTTCTCCTCCAAACTTCTTGAAAGACTGGTCTACAACCGACTAAGCGACCATCTGACCATGAATAAACTTCTAGATCCCCTCCAGTACGGTTTTCGCCCTCAACACTCCATGGAAACTGCTCTCCTTAAACTCTCAAATGACCTACTAATGGCCAAAGCCAATGGACACTATTCTGTACTACTTCTCCTGGATCTCTCTGCTGCCTTTGACACAGTGGACCACCCCCTCCTCCTCAAAAAACTCCACTCCTTTGGTCTCCGTGACTGTACTCTTCGCTGGTTCTCATCCTACCTATCACACCGCTCCTTCAGTGTCACTTACAACTCTACTTCCTCCTCTCCTCTTCCTTTTTCCGTTGGGGTCCCCCAAGGTTCTGTTCTTGGACCTCTCCTTTTCTCAATCTACACCACCTCCTTGGGTCAGTTGATTGCCTCCCATGGCTTTCAATATCATCTCTACGCTGATGACACCCAAATCTATCTCTCCACCCCCCAGCTCTCTCCATCTGTCTCCTCACGCATTACCAAATTACTAGCAGACATATCAGCCTGGATGTCACAACACTTCCTCAAACTCAACCTATCCAAAACCGAGCTCATGATATTTCCTCCCTCAGATGCCACTTCCCCTGCTTTCCCTGTCAATATCAACGGCTCAACTATCAACCCATCTCCCCACGCCAGGGTCCTAGGTGTAATCCTGGACTCTGAACTAACCTTTCGACCCCACATTCTATCACTATCCAAAGCTTGCCGCCTCAATCTCCGCAACATCTCCAAGATATACCCCTTCCTAACCAATGTCACCACAAAGCTTCTAATCCACTCCCTGGTCATCTCCCGCCTCGACTACTGCAACTCCCTCCTCATTGGTTTACCTCTAAATAGGCTATCCCCACTTCAGTCCATCATGAACGCTGCTGCCAGGCTCATCCACCACACAAACCGCTCAGCGTCTGCTACACCCCTCTGCCAATCCCTCCATTGCTGCCACTCAGTCACCGAATTAAATTCAAGATACTAACTATAACTTACAAAGCCATCCACAACCTGCCCCCCAGCTACATCTCTAACGTAGTCACAAAATACCAACCTAATCGTTCTCTTCGCTCCTCCCAAGACCTCCTGCTCTCAAACTCCCTTGTCACCTCATCCCATGCTCGTCTTCAGGACTTCTCCAGAGCCTCCCCATTCTCTGGAATGCTCTACCCCAATCCGTCCGATTTTCTCCTACTTTATCCACTTTCAGACAATCCCTGAAAACTCATCTCTTCAGAGAAGCCTATCTGGCCCCCACCTAACAACTGTACATTTATCTCCTCAATCAGCACATCACCCACAGTTATTACCTCTTGTATCTTTTGACCTTCCCTCTTAGATTGTAAGCTCTAAGGAGCAGGGCCCTCTGATTCCTACTGTATCAAAGTGTATTGTATTTGTACTGTCTACCCTCAAGTTGTAAAGCACTACGTAAACTGTTGGCGCTATATAAATCCTGTATAATAATAATAATAATAATCTATGTGTTTACTATATTTCTATGTATCCACTGCTGCATGTTATTGCTGTATGTTTTAGATGTAGCACCCTGATGTCTAGGCAGGGGTGCTCCTAAATTTACCTGACAGGTATCTTTGCCTTGGCCAATTGTGAGGGATCAATTGATTTTACCCTAAGTCTGGAATTGCTGCACTTCTCTCTTCTGTCACTACATGGCCGTGTATCTAGTGACAATAGACAAGACAAGGGCATTGCAAGGACAGATTAGGAATAGATAGGGTATCTCAGCCAATGGGCAGGGATTTTCTTGTGTCCCTTGGCCTGCTGGGAGAGCCTATTTATTTGGGTGAGGTCAGGTGATCGTGGTTTTGTGCCACCTGGTCGGAGGTAGGTAGAGGGGAACCTGTCTCCACTAAGGGACCAACCACCTTGTTACCAGGGACCACAGTGAGTAGCTAAAGTAAGTACCGGAGCAGTATTCTCACCAACCGGGGACGGTGAAGAATCGGGAAACAGCAGGTGCCAAGCCAGGGACCCAGCCAGTGGAGTGACGCTTGAGGAGTATCTGGAGTGCCAAGCCAGGGACCCAGCAGGGAAGCGGGAGTGACGCTTGAGGAAGATACTAAAGTAAGAGGATTAGAAGCTCTACAAGAAGTGACTGTTTAAAAATAAAGGACACAAGCTGTGTTAGGAACTGTTCTAAGATTGTTGCCATTGGAGACAGCACTTCTACACATGCAGATGTGGTGTCTTGCTGGATGCCTTTCCCTGTATGGCTGTCTACCTGTAGAAGTCTTGGAGTCTGCCAATTGACATCGCAACTTCCTAAGGGTGTCCTGGCCCTAAACCCTCTCTCCCACTGTTCTGTTCAAGAGAAAATAAATCTCTTTGCATGAAGTGCAAGAAGTGTCTGGCGCCCATGAATCTACCTTACATTACACCCACTATGCCTTGCAACCCACTATACAGAAGGATGTCAGCTGTTCCTGGATATGGAAGTTCTCATTAGACTAAAGGAAGTCTAGGACCTTGCTACATAGACAATAAACACATCCATATTGCACTGTTCCATTTGCTGAGTCTCTTCATCCACACCTCATTTAAAGTCCCAACTCTTTCTTTATACAATTTCCATGTATATTTACCCAAACCATATAATATAATATACCTAACAAAATGCAACTAGCATATGGACAATATACAGCAATGCAGCAAGATATGCAGCCAGGTACATGAATAAATACCGTATTTATAGGCGTATAACACGCACCCCAAGTTTAGGAAGAGATTTTAAGGAAAAAAAACTTTTGGGAGGGAAGTTTAAGGAAAAAAACGTACATTTAAATGCCCATCAATACAGCCTTATCAGTGTCCATCTGCAGCCTTGCCCAGTGTCTTTGCAGCCTTGTGTCATTGCAGCCTTTGCAGCCTTGTGTCATTGCAGCCTTTGCAGCCTTGTGTCATTGCAGCCTTGTGTCATTGCAGCCTTTGCAGCCTTGTGTCATTGCAGCCTTGTGTCATTGCAGCCTTTGCAGCCTTGTGTCATTGCAGCCTTGTGTCATTGCAGCCTTTGCAGCCTTGTGTCATTGCAGCCTTTGCAGCCTTGTGTCATTGCACATTGCAACCTTTGCAGTCTTGTGTCATTGCAGCTACAGGTATTTAAAATTAACGCCAATCTCCTCTGATTGCGAGAGGAGCGAGCCCCGCCGGTGTTCTATCGAAAATAGTCCCCCATCAGATAGTGTCCGCCCTGTAGTGCACAGGCGCTGAGGAGACTCCGAAAATCTCCGAACATCAACAGCTGATTGTGAGCTGGCGCCGACATACACAATGCAGAGTGTACTCGGCTAGTCTCGGCTCCTCTCGCAGTCCCGCCCCTATGATGCACATAACACAGGTCCAATGGCGGAACTGGGCATGACTGTGAGCGGAGCCGAGACAAGCCGAGTACACTCGGCTTTGTATATGTCGGCGGCGCTCGCTCCGCTCCGCTCACAATCAGCGGGGATCAGCGTATAACACGCACCCACGATTTTCCTCTGATTTTAAGGGGGAAAAAAGTGCGTGTTATACGCCGATAAATATGGTAAATACAATACTACCTAGCAGTTTACGCTATAGTGAAACCTTATTTAGGCAGGAGGCAATAAGGTTTCAGAAATATTAAGGTTTCTGGGTTTCCCCTCTTCCTTAGGGTAGACCTAAAAGCAGTTACCCCAAATCTCCTTATCAAATCACTGAAAACACCCATGGCCTAGCCGAGGTGTATAAAAAGTATACCCACTGTAGAATCCAATGCAATAATAAAATCTCACATACCTAAAGCAGGAGTGGGGACAAGTAGGGAAGATCATCTGATTGAATAACCTTCTTACTCACAAAAAGGTTAACTAATGATATAGGATAGTAATGATATAATAAAGATGGACTGAGGTTCTGAGATTAATGAAATAAGGTTAAACAATAAATGTCTAACTATACCCCTTGAGATCCCTTTTAGAGTAGCTTGAATAAAAAGGTAAAATACTATAGGATACTCTGGCTAACAATTTAACTGCAAGAAGAATAAATTAAATGTGTCTTATATAAAAAAAAAATATTATGTAGAGAGAAGATCTTAATCCTCTACATAATTTTGAGGTTGTCTAGTATTAAAGCAAGTATGTATATATATATATATATATATATATACATATACCGTATATACTCGAGTATAAGTCGTTCCGAGTATAATTCGAGGCCATAATTTACCACCAAAAAAATGGGAAAAACTTATTGACCCGAGTATAAGACGAGGGTGAGAAATGCACAGCTACTGTAAGTGGAAAAAGAGGGTCAACAATGCCCATTTGCAGCATCACTGTGCCCATTTGCATGCCTCACTGTGCCCATTTGCAGCCATAGGTCCCCTGAACTTCAAACTTGGTAGTTAAGGGTTCCTAGATGCCCCCCTAGCTGCAGCCAAAATTTGGGGTCTCTGAACCCAAAGGGTCCCGAAATGACATTGCTGCAGATGGACACAGTTGACCGAATTTGGGGCCCCGTATCTCGGGGCCACTTAGTGCTAGGAACCCCACATTTGGTGTGCAAACCCAGTGGAACTAGCACCATAACATTTCCAAAGCTGGGGTTTCTAGCACTAAGTGGCCCTGAGATATGGGGCCCCAAAGTCGGTTCAGAAAATGTCAAGCACTTTTCTGCAGCAGAGAATGACAATTTCCGAACCGATTTTGGGGCCCCGTATCTCGGGGCCACTTAGTGCTAGGAACTTCCTAGCGCCAAGTGGCCCTGAGATATGGGGCCCCAAATTCGGTTCGGAAAATGAAATTTTTTGCTGCAGAAAAGTGCTTGACTCCAGTATAAGTCGAGGGGGGCACTTTCAGCACAAATAAATGTGCTGAAAAATTCGACTTATACTCGAGTATATACGGTATATCATGTATATATGATCTAACCAGAATATGTATACACATGTATGATCTTTTCTCTTATGATAGCAATGCTAGAATAATAAAGAAGCCTTGGGTAGCAAAGATTGATTAAATAGGGTTAAAATTGTAGTAAAGGCTATGTAGCATCCTCTAGTGTTTGCTACATGTACAGTGTAGGATAGGCATACCATACTCTGACTCATATTTTACATTTGTGAGTCTTGGAGTTCAGGGTTGAATGACTCATCCTGGCAGATCTCTGGTCCCTCCTTTTGGTGTTTGGAAGGTTGGAGAACCTTATAGAATTAGTGGGTGGGGGTTAGGAGGAGCTACCATCCATATTTATGAGGCCTCAGCCAATCCACAGTAGTGGGCTGACAGGGGACTGAGTTCATTCCATAAATAAACATGGGCCATGCCAGCGGGGCAGTGGCGTGGAAGATGGAAATGCAGTGTTGAGGAGGCTGTCATGGCTCTGAGGGGTAACCCCTAGTCTGGAGGGGGGGTGTGTGTGACCTGCCTTGGTACAGGAGAGCTGGAGAAATCCTGCCAAAGACACAGGGGAGGAATCTTTCCTGGAGGCACAGGAGCAAGGAGAGGACAGAGTGAATAGTTCAACACTGTGGGGATCAACAAAGGGGGGAGACTGCCACATGTAGCCAGTCTCCCTTGAAGACAGCGTTGGGTGTAAGTCTTCAAACCTTTCTCTGAGAGATCTCCTGAGCGTCAGCCAGGCGGGCTGGTGAAGAGTCAGTCAGGTGGACTGGCGTGAAGAGGTAGCCAGGAGTTCTGATGAAAGAGGCAGCAGCAGCCAGGAGGGCTGGCAGGGCCTAAAGAGGTGGTGCTGGGACCAGTGACCACAAATGTGTGCTACTGTTAAGGTACTGTGAGTTCCTGCCTGTAATGGGCTGTTACTGAACTGACAAGGAGACTGTCAAGTTCTCCCAGGAGTGTACCAGTATAGGCTGAGTATGAAAGAGACCAAGAGTATGCAGGAGGAAAGTGAAGAGGAGACTGTATATAGCTGTATATAGGAAGTTGTCCCTGAAGTTTTATAAAGTCAAAGGGGCATCCCATAACCTCCCATCCCCATCGAAGTTGTAAACCCTCTAATAAACAACAAAAACAAAGCTACGCACTGCTCCCGACTCTGTGTACCGGTAAAGATCCGGTGTGCCTGGCTGTGGAGTGGGGGATCCCTATTCATCTGCAGCTCCTACGTGGGATGTGCTACATTTTGGGGGCTTGTCTGGTATATTGCCCATGGTAACCTGCACGGTGATCGCACCCATGAATAACAAAGTTCCCAGCGGTCTGCATAAAGCTGGGGAAAGTCACTGTGTGCTGCAATGGTCCGCTGAAAACCGTAAAATGTGCACAGAGATGTCTGATTTTCCCCCTAACAACCGGAGGGAGCCGGTGGAATTCTGCAGGAGGGGGTCTATCAGTTGCCCAGCCAAGGCTGAAGCTAAAGACTATCCTGAACCTGTTAGAAACCGTGTGACATGTGTTACAGACCTCACTGTTGCCAATGGCAACCACAGTGGACTTTTGTTGCTATCTGTCTCCAGTTGCTTGGGCGCAACCGGTGCTGAGCGTATGTCCCAACAAGTTCTGCAAGTGTCAGTGCACCGCAACCACGAGCATACTGTCTGTGCCTGCAAGCTTTAATCCAGCTAAGAAAGAGTTACAGGGCGTGCAGGAACAGGCCTGCTTATCAGCATTGCCCATCAAATGCTGCCACTGTGTCTATCAAATGCTGCCACTGTGCCCATCAAATGCTGCCACTGTGCCATCGAATGCTGCCACTCTGCCCATCGAATGCTGCCACTCTGCCCATCGAATGCCGCCACTGTGACCCCCCCGCCCGCTCGCTGTCTGCCCGGCACTTACCCTGTCTTGGTGGGGCAGCGGGTGACGGCGGTGAGCGGTGTCCTCCGAGCGGTGTCTTTATGTGTCTTTTCCCTTCCTCTACTCCCGTCAGGCGTCCAATCACAGCGCCTATCGTTTCAGCCAATCATTGCCAATCAATGCATGAATCTATCCATTGGTCATAGAGGGGGTGGCTGGAGAGAGGGGGGCAGGGCCCATGCGCCCTTATGGACGCACCGCCACTGCAAGACAGATGACCGTGTGGACTGTTTTGCACCACTTCTATGCCTGCTCACTTTTTTTATCTCTTCCAGCTGTCCTGCAGCCTAATGCTGCGACACACGAGCGGACTTAACGACCGGACTGGTCCGACGGACCGAGTCCGGTGGACAATTCAACCGTGTGTGGGCTTCATCGGACCTGCAGCAGACTTTTTCGGTCGAAAATCTGATGGACTTTAGATTTGGAACATGTTTCAAATCTTTACCTCGGAACTCTGCCGGACCCAGTTCCTATCGAAAAGTTCGCTCGTCTGTATGCTAGTCCGATGGATGAAAACCGACGCTAGGGCAGCTATTGGCTACTGGCTATCAACTTCCCTAATTTAGTGCGGTCGTACGTCATCACGTACAAATCCGTCGGACTTTGGTGTCGAAAAGTCCGCTCGGGTGTACGCAGCATTACACGTTTTCTGCAGCTATTTAAACTAACCATAGATGAGTAGTTTTTCTTAAGCCAGCAGTCTGATCGAAGAACAATCAGATTCCTCCAATCCACAAAATGTCCCCCACCAGGACATTGTATTCTGACATCAAGATCTGGCATCAGAATACACTGACCATCAGCTGCACTTAAATTGGTAGCATTCAATACTGCCCACTAAAGGCAACGGGGTATTGGTAAAATCATGTCCTAACAACCTATTTTTGCCACCCTCATAACCACAAGTCTAAACAAGGCCAGTAAAAACAGGCAGTTGAGCCATGACTTTATCCCTGACCACTCATTTCAGGGCAGTGCATGTGGCAAAAAAGTAAATAGCATGTCACTCACCATGAATGGGGCTGCACCATAACCACCCTACAGCCATGCAATGTACATGGTTGTGGCGCAGTGGTACACTGCTATGGGAGGGAAGGGGTTACAGAGGTTAGTGCTATAGGGGAAAAGGGGGCAGAGGACACCACTGTGTTTGTGTGTGTGTGTGTGAGTGTGTGTGGGGGGGGGGTGTAAAGGGACAGAGGACAATGTTATGGGCAGGGTTACATTCTGTGTGTAATGCACTCTATAACCCTGCATTCTAACCGCAACACACTCCCGATCCCTGCATTCTGACCACAACACACTCCTGATCCCTGCATTCTGAGTGTGGCACATCCTGATGCCTTCATTCTGACCGCAACACACTCCTGATCCCTGCATTCTGACCGCAACACACTCCTGATCCCTGCATTCTGACCGCAACACACTCCTGATTCCTGCATTCTGACTGCAACACACTCCTGATCCCTGCATTCTGAGCACAAAACACTCCTGATCCCTGCATTCTGACCGCAACACACTCCTGATTCCTGCATTCTGAGCGCAACACGCTTCTGATCCCTGCATTTTGACCGCAACACACTCCTGATCCCTGCATTCTGAGCGCAACACACTCCTGATTCCTGCATTCTGAGAGCAAGACACTCCTAATCCCTGCATTCTGAGAGCAAGACACTCCTGATCCTTGCATTCTGAGCATAACACACTCCTGATCCCTGCATTGTGAGCGCAACACACTCCTGATTCCTGCAATCTGAGTACAATACACTCCTGATCCCTGCATTCTGACCGCAACACACTCCTGATCCCTGCATTCTGAGAGCAAGACACTCCTAATCCCTGCATTCTGAGAGCAAGACACTCCTGATCCCTGCATTCTGAGAGCAAGACACTCCTGATCCCTGCATTCTGAGCACAAAACACTCCTGATCCCTGCATTCTGACCACAACACACTCCTGATTCCTGCATTCTGAGCGCAACACGCTTCTGATCCCTGCATTCTGACCGCAACACACTCCTAATCCCTGCATTCTGACCGCAACACACTCCTGATCCCTGCATTTTGAGCACAACAAACTCTTGATCCCTGCATTCTGAGTGTAACACACTCCTGATTCCTACATTCTGAGCGCAACACTCTCCTGATCCCTGCATTCTGACCGCAACACACTCCTGATCCCTGCATTCTGAGCGCAACACACTCCTGATTCCTGCAATCTGAGTACAATACACTCCTGATCCCTGCATTCTGACCGCAACACACTCCTGATCCCTGCATTCTGAGAGCAAGACACTCCTAATCCCTGCATTCTGAGAGCAACGCAATCTTGATCTCTGCATTCTGAGCAAAACACATTCCTGATCCCTGAATTTTGAGCGTAACGCACTTCTGATCCCTGCATTCTGAGCACAACACACTCCTGATCCCTTCATTCTGAGCAAAACACACTCCCGATCCCTGCATTCTGAGCATAACATACTCCCGATCCCTGCATTCTGAGAGCAACACACTTTTGATCCCTGCATTCTGAGAGCAAGCACTCCTGATCCCTGCATTCTAAGAGCAACACACTCCTGATCCCTGTATTCTAAGAGCAAGCACTCCTGATCCCTGCATTCTGAGAGCAACGCCCTCCTTAATCCTGCATTCTCAGCGCAATGCACTATTTATCCCTGCATTCTGAGTGCAACACAAGCCTTAACACTGCATTTTGAGCATAATGCACTGCTTAACCCTGCATTATGAGCACAGAGCATGCCTTAACCCTGCATTCTGAGAACCATACACTTCTTAACCTTGCTTAGTGTTGTTTTATTTTGGTTTGGTGGGGTGCTTCAGAATTCCCTGCCTATAGGCTCCTGAGATGTAAATCAAGCCCTGCCTGAAAATCACATCAGACTGCACAAAAAGTAGTGCATGCACTGGCACTACACTCTGGTGTGAATCGGCCCTAACAACAGGACACTGTGCCCAGTGATGTTTGACTTCATCAGTGTTGTTCAAGTAGATCTCCATCTTTCTAAGGTTGCCTACCCCTGCCTTGGAGCCATTTCAATCCCTTTTCCTCCCTCAGAGTTCGCCTAGATCCCTTTAGTTCCATGCACCAACTCATTCCCAACTGGGAAATATGTTTCCTCAGTCCCTTTCATTGTATCAAAAGTAAGACTTCAGGGCTCTGTTTACACTCCTGATATCTCACCAAAGGCAACAGCATTATGAAAAAAATGTAAACAATTGTTTAAAAAAAAAAAAAAAAAGGTCAAAATCAAACTAAAAGTTCTAATCAGCCTAAAAAGTCACGCCCAATATGTAGCATAATTTAGCCGTACCCACGGTTTCCCATGGCATGCGTAGCACGCCGCAGGTCACAATCTTCATTGTTGGGGCCCCAATGCATTACTTTGCCCAGTGGCCCATGATGCTTATAAGATGGCACTGCTCTGCCCTACCAACACTGTCCTCTGCCCTACTGACACAAACATCTGCTGTACTGACACCATCCACTGCTGTAATGACACCGTCTACTGCCCTACCGACACCATCCTCTGCCCTACTGATACCGTCCACTGCCCTACTGACACTGTACGATGCTCTACTGACACCACCCACTGCCATACTGACACCATCCACTGCCCTACTAACACCATCCATACACTGTCCACTGCCCTACTGACTATCACTGCCCATTTTTAGGGTAGGCAGAGTTCATCATTTTACAGTGCTATTTGTTTTATTTAAACATATTTTATGGGTACAAAAGTACTTTTTTTTTTTTTTTTAACTGTGCCCCTTTAAGCGCCTCCCACTGTTAACACAATTTGGCCACACCCACTGTTTATCACTGCGCACTACATGCACCGCGTTACTACTCTTCTTGGGGCACCCAATTGTGTCCCAGGTCTTTTACATTCTTATAGTGCATACTACAAAAACAAAAAAATGCCCTGCAATATTATAGTGTTTGGGTTTGACTTCAAGAAAAGGTAGTGTCCCTGTCCGACATGCCAGAAAAAAAGCAGCTTTATGGGAATTTCAAGCCTTACCTCTGCGGTGGAGTACGAGGGGCACCGCCAGGATGAAAGAAGAGCGCACAGCAGCAGGCTTTATTAAAAACCTGCTTCTTGGCTTGCATCTCCTTTCCCAGCGATGCCCCTCCTCTGCTATGAAAGTGAGGCTTGAAATCGCCTCATTCAAAGCTCCCCTCTGCTGTGATTGTGTAGGCCTTCATGCTACATGTGCAGTAAGTCATTATTACCAAAACTTTGAAATGACTAATACTGTATATATATATATATATATATATATATATATATATACCGTATATACTCGAGTCGATAAGTCGTTCCGAGTATAAGTCGAGGCCCCTAATTTACCACAAAAAACTGGGAAAAACTTATTGACCCGAGTATAAGACGAGGGTGAGAAATGCAGAGGGTCAACAATGCCCATCTGCAGCTGCATGCCTCCCTGTGTCCTGTGCAGCCTACCTGTACCCTGTGCATCCTGTGTCCTGTACATGTGCATGTGTCCTGTACATGTGTGTCCTGTACATGTGTGTCCTGTATTCCTGTGTCCCTGTGTGCATGTGTCCTGTACATGTCCTGTACATGTCCTGTGTGCATGTGTCCTGTGTGCATGTGCAGCCTACCTGTGTCCTGTGCAGCCTCCCTGTGGCGATCTCCATCCTCCCTGTGGCGATCTCCATCCTCAGACGGCGGCCAGCGTGTGATGATACTTTTCGGCGGCCATTCCGCAGTTCAAAAGCCGCCCCTCCTCCTCGTCTGTGATAGGCTGACCGCTGACTGCCTATCACAGACATTCTCTCATTCTCATACCACGGACGAGGATGAGAGAATGTCCGTGATAGGCTGTACATTGACAGCTGTTCAGCTTATCACAGACGAGCAGGAGGCGTGGCTTTTGAAAGCTGGAATAGCCTCCGAACACTATCATCACATGCCGGCCGCCGTCTGCCTGCATGACACGCTGATCATGCAGACAGATGGCGGTGATTCGAGTATAAGTCGAAGGGGACACTTTCAGCCCAAAAAAAAGGGCTGAAAAATTCGACTTATACTCGAGTATATACGGTATATATATTATTATTATCATCCCCTGGCTCAGTTATGTATTTATCACACTCGAACCTCTCTCTCTGGGCAGGGGGCTGGGGGTGCGTAGGTAGAGAATGTCTCTCTTGGGGGTGGGGTTAATGCCAAACTAAGTCTTTGCCCCGGGTGAAAGAATGTCTAGCTTCGCCACTGGCTCAACCATTGCTCACTTATGCCCCGTACACACTATAGGATTTTCTGATGGAAAATGTTTGATAGGAGCTTTTTGTCGGAATTTCCGACCGTGTGTAGGCTCCATTGGACATTTTTCATCGGAATTTCCATCACACAAAATTTGAGAGCTGGTTCTCAAATTTTCCAACAACAAAATTCATTGTCGGAAATTCCGATCGTGTGTACACAATTCCGATGCACAGAGTTCCACGCATGCTCGGAATCAAGCAGAAGAGCAGCACTGACTATTGTCCTTAATTTTTCTCGGCTAATCGTACATGTTGTACGTCACCGCGTTCTTGACGTTCGGAATTTCTGACCAACTTTGTGTGACTGTGTGTATGCAAGACAAGTTTTAGCCAACATCCGTCGGAAAAAAAAACATGGATTTTGTTGTCGGAAAATCCTATTGTGTGTACATGAAGAAACAGAAAGTCGCCTAAAGTCGCCTAAAGTGGGACTTTAAATGAAGTGTTCATGATGATCAAAAGGTAAACAGTATACGAATATCAAAAGTAACAGAGTTTATTTGAATGGTAAACAATCTCATCCAGTGTAAGACATGAGCATAAGAGTCATAAAAAAGCAACATGGCATAATAGTCTTCAAAACATAGCCATAATTAATTAAACATCACGGAGTATAAATAGTACAGATATACATAATACATCCCTAACCCGACACATTTCGCGAGCTCTACTCACTTCCTCAGGGGCTGATGTGTATATCTGGTGTCTCTAACAACAAGTAAAATATATATTGGTGTATAGGTTATTAATGGACAAGAGCATGAGGCCAGAACTGATAATCCCATACTTACTTGTCAGACAATTGGCTTCAGAGGCTGATCCCAAGCAAGGGTCAGCGGAGGACATCTCCCCTGGGAGCTGAAGGGACGGAGACCATGGCATGGAGGACCAAGGCCAGACACAAGGCAGGCATGGCAAAGAATTAGAGAGTTTGGACCCAAATGTCACCCATGGATCTTGCAAGATGTACTCACTGTAATAAGGAGTATGAGTATATATGTAAATCTGAGATAGCTAATATAGCAATATCCTAGGAGTGTAAGATTATGTATTAGGTACCAAGTAGTCAGGGGTGTCTTGCAAAGCATGGGGAGAAGTGGTGTGAAGGGAAAGGAAAAGGATGTGAAAGGGGAGTAAGAAAAGAAATAAAGAAAGGGGTGAAAAAATGAAGAGATGTTGCAAAGTAAAAAGTGAAAATAAGTGAACTAGAATGTAGCATGAGAACCCAAGGACAGAGAAAAAAAAATAAATGTGAAATTAAAAGGGTAAAAAAGTATAAGAGTGAGAGTATGTGAATGTAATGCCCCACAGTGTGGAGATGGATTAATGTGCTGGTGAGATAGTGTATAAAGGTATACAAATGCCTACCAGTGTGGTTGAACCTCTCCCCTGTGTGTTGAGGGGACAAAAATGAAAAGAAAGTTTGCCATGCCAGAGACCCCAGCCTAAATACTCGGACGTCCGCCGCAGCCTCCGCCCCTAACGTCTTTCAGATGGAGGTCAAGGGGCGGAACCGCTTGCGCACGCCAAGACGCGACGGCACGCAATGCCCTGTGTGTACAGGTCCTGTGTGCACAGGGCATTAGATTACTTTGAATAAAAAATGTGCTCTTAGCTACCATAGCTAACAAATGCATTAGAAGAACAGGGAGTGTATATATCTTCCTAATAAAAAAACTAGTACATGGGGGTAATAATATTTCAGATGCTACAGCATTTATTCTAAGATCCTGTACATTTGTGAAATAGTATCTAAATTACTTAGACCTCATTTATAACACTGTGTCCAGTTCTGGAGAGTAGCCCTCCCTTACAAAAATATGGTGATAAATTAGAATGAGTGCAGAGATGGGCAACAAAAATGATGGAAGGTCTGAGGGATTACAGATGTCAGCAGTAGGGTTGAGCTCATGCATGTTCAGAGATGACTATAGATAAATCAAAAGAAAAAAACTTTTAACTGTGTTTCTTAGTGAACACAATGTACAGGGGCGGAACTATAGGGGTCGCTGCAGTCGCACTTGTGACTGGGCCCTGCCGTTCTGCCGATGTGGGGGGCCCCAAGACCCGGCATCTCCCTCTGCACCTCCAGCTGTCCGTTTAACATGCATGGGGGGGTGGGAGGCGGCGAACGGCAGCTCTATGGTGCCCACGAGCCACGGGATCTCCCTGGGGCTTGTAGTTCGCTCTCCGAATGTATACAGTGGAGAGGGGAGGGGCCTCTGACCTGGGCATGTATCGGCTTCACTCTTCAGTGAATCGCTCTGCTTCTACACTCTTGATGATACATGCCTTGGTCAGAGGCCCCTCCCCTCTCCAGTGGATACAGTCGGAGAGAAAACTACAAGTCCCAGGGAGATCCTGCCACCCGTGGACACCATAGAGCTGCCAATTGCTGCCTCCCACCTCCCCCCAGGTGGGTACAGAGATGTGCTGGGGGTCCCAGGTGCACAGCGGAGACCAGCCAGGTACAAGGGAACCCCTGATGTAAGAAAGGAGCTCTCTGGGGACCCTGATGTAAGGGGGGGGGGCTCTATGCGGACCCTGATGTAAGGGGGGCCTCTGGGGACCCTGAAGTAAGGGGGGGCTCTCTGGGGACCCTGATGTAAGGATGGGCTCTCTGGGGACCCTGATGTAAGGGGAGGCTCTCTGGGGACCCTGATGTAAGGAAGGGGCTCTCTGGGGACCCTGATGTAAGGATGGGCTCTCTGGGGACCCTGATTTAGGAGGAGGCACTCTGGGGACCCTGAAGTAAGGGGAGGCTCTATGGGAACCCTTAAGTAAGCGAAGGGGCTCTCTGCCCCGATGTAAGGGGAGGCTCTCTGGGGACCCTGAAGTAAGGGGAAGCTCTCTGGGGACCCTGATGTAAAGGGTGGCTCTTTGGGGACCCTGATGTAAGGAGGGGCTCTCTGGGGACCCTGATGTAAGAGGGGGGGCTCTCTGGGGACCCTGATGCAAAGGCAGGCTCTCTGGGGACCCTGATGTAAGAGGGAGCTCTCTGGGGATCCTGATGTTAGGGGAGGCTCTCTGGGCACCCTGATGTAAGGGGGATCCGCACTATGTGACAATATTTTATATACAGTCGTATGTAAAAGTTTAGGAACCCCTGACAATTTCCATGATTGTCATTTATAAATATTTGGGTGTTTGGATCAGCAATTTCATTTCGATCTATCAAATAACTGAAGGACACAGTAATATTTCAGTAGTGAAATGAGGTTTATTGGGTTACCAGAAAATGTGCAATATTCATCAAAACAAAATTAGACAGGTGCATACATTTGGGCACCCTTGTCATTTTGTTGATTTGAATGTAGCACTGATTAATTGGAACACACAATTAGTTTGGTGAGCTCATTAAGCCTTGAACTTCATAAACAGGTGCATCCAATCATGAGAAAAGGTGTTTAAGGTGGCCAATTGCAAGTTGTTGTTCTCTTTGACTCTCCGCTGAAGAGTGGCAACATGAGGGCCTCAAACCAACTCTCAAATGGCCTGAAAACAAAGATTGTTCTACATTATGGTTTAGGGGAAGGCTACAAAAAGTTATCGCAGAGGTATAAGCTGTCAGTGTCGACTGTGAGGAACATAGTGAGGAAATGGAAGACCACAGGCACAGTTCTTGTTAAGGCCAGAAGTGGCAGGCCACATAAAATATTGGAGAGGCAAAGGCGAAGGATGGTGAGAACGGTCAAAAACAGCCCACGGACCACCTACAAAGACCTACAACATCAACCTGCTGCAGATGGTATCACTGTGCATCCTTCAACAATTCAGTGCACTTTGCACAGGGAGAAGCTGTATGGGAGAGTGATGCGAAAGAAGCCTTTTCTGCACACACGCCACAAACTGAGTCGCTTGAGGTATGCAAACGCTCATTTGGACAAGCCAGCTTCATTTTGGAATAAGGTGCTGTGGACTGATGAAACAAAGATTGAGTTATTTGGTCATAACAAGGGGCGTTAAGGGGCGTTATGCATGGTGGCAAAAGAACACAGCATTCCAAGAAAAACACTTACTACCCACAGTAAAATTTGGTGGAGGTTCCATCATGCTGTGGGGCTGTGTGGCCAGTGCCGGTACTGGGAATCTGGTTAATATTGAGGGTCGCATGGATTCCACTCAGCATCAGCAGATTCTTGAGAATAATGTTGAGGAATCGCTCACAAAGTTAAAGTTACGCCGGGGCTGGATATTTCAACAAGACAACGACCCAAAACACTGCTCAAAATCTACTCGGGCATTTATGCAGAGGAACAAGTACAATGTTCTGGAACGGCAATCCCAGTCCCCAGACCTGAATATCATTGAACATCTGTGGGGTGATTTGAAGAGGGCTGTCCATGCTCGGCAACCATCAAACCTAACTGAACTGGAGATGTTTTGTAAGGAGGAATGGTTCAAAATACATTAATCCAGAATCCAGACACTCAATACAGGCTATAGGAAGCGTCTAGAGGCTGTTATTTCTGCTAAAGGAGGCTCTACTAAATATTGATGTGATTTTTCTGTTGGGGTTCCCATATTTATGCACATGTCTAATTTCGTTTTGATGCATATTGCGCATTTTCTGTTCAGCCAATAAACCTCATTTCACTACTGAAATATTACTGTGTCCTTCAGTTATTTGATAGATCAAAATTAAATTGCTGATCCAAATACCCAAATATTTATAAATGACAATCATGGAATTTGTCAGGGGTTCCTAAACTTTTGCATATGACTGTGTGTATATATATATATATATATATATATATATATATATACACAGTATATATATACACATAGTGGGGACGGAAAGTATTCAGACCCCCTTAAGTTTTTCACTCTTTGTTATATTGCAGTCATTTGCTAAAATCATTTAAGTTCATTTTTTTTCCCTCATTAATGTACACACAGCACCCCATATTAACAGAGAAACACAGAATTGTTGACATTTTTTTTCAAATTTATTAAAAAAGAAAAACTGAAATATCACATTGTCCTAAGTATTCAGACCCTTTGCTGTGACACTCATATATTTAATTCAGGTGCTGTCCATTTCTTCTGATCATCCTTGAGATGGTTCTTGTAACGACACCCCGAGTATGAAAGGGGTTAAAGTCGTTTAGGACATTTCAAACCCAAACACAAAGGCAGCTACCGAACACTCCAATCAGCCAAACAAGGAACCCATACAAATAATCCACCCCAAAACGAGACACAGCTCTGTCTTCAGGTTCCAAGCAGGAATGAATCTTTATTCAAAAAACACATGTTATACAGATCCCTCTTCAAAACATTTCCCCCCCACCCTTGGAAAACAGGGCGGGTTAAACTGTCCAATAACAATGGACACACAGGTCAGGTGTGCTTAACTTCTCATCAGTAAACAGTCTTAACAGGGGGGCTGCTGGAGGAATCCCCCCTCCCTCTTTCCTCACAGCAATACACATCCTGTGATCCAAGGCAGACAAACACAATAGAACATTGGAATACAGCCCCACCCCAAAGTAGCACAGCAAACAGTACACATTCTATATACACATATATACAGCATTGAGTCTCTGACTAGCACAGATCACAGCGGGGCTCTCACTCACCCTGTGCCCCACCAGCGACCCCCGTCACATGGCTCCCTCCTTGTGGAACACTCCGGCAAGGTCTGTCACAGTTCTAAACCTTCATTTGAGTCCAGCTGTGTTTGATTATACTGATTGGACTTGATTAGGAAAGCTACACACCTGTCTATATAAGACCTTACAGCTCACAGTGCATGTCAGAGCAAATGAGAATCATGAGGTCAAAGGAACTGCCTGAGGAGGACAGATCTGGCCAAGGTTACAAAAAAATTTCTGCTGCAAAAAAAAAAAAAACGTGAAGGATGTCCTGCAGCTGAACACTGTAACCCCGATATAAGGGCACAAAAGATATGGATAGGAAAAAAAAATAGTGCAGCGCTGGATAAATACCACAAGTAGTGTGTATAATATAACAATGGTAAATAACGTTGAAATCAAATATTAATAAAAATATATACGATAATAAAATTAGATGAATATAAGATAATGATTGATAATAACATCTAATGAAGTGAAAAATCCATATAAAAATAATCAATTAATAGTGCATACATATAAAGCACAAAAACATAAATTGATGAAAAAATTGTGAGGAAATAAACAATTCATGAAGTGAAATAAAGTCCAAATGTGAGATGTCCAATGATAGACCCTGGGTCTGTACTTTCACCGCTAGTGCTGCCCGTCACAATACAATAAAGCAATGGAGGATTACCAGATAACCTGCGACTGCCATTATTCAGGGGGGTCAAAACAGGCTTAGTAGAACAATCGGAACCACAGGAAGCACTGCTGGAATCTCACCAACTTCCTTCATGGATAACCGATCAGCAGCAACAAAAGGCACCTTAGATGACGCATTCCCAGGAGGTGATTACCATACAGCAGTCGATGTACACATGCATAGACCCAACTAAGGCACAATTTTTATATGGATTTTTCACTTCATTAGATGTTATTATCAATCATTATCTTATATTCATCTAATTTTATTATCGGATATTTTTTTATTCATACTGGATTTCAACGTTATTGATCCATTGTTATATTACACACACTACTTGTGGTATTTATCCAGCGCTGCACTCTTTTTTTTTCTATCCATATCTTTTGTGCCCTTATATCGGGGTTACAGTGTTCAGCTGCAGGACATCCTTCACGTTTTTTTTTTTTTAAATAATTTTTAAAAAAAATTTTTCCTACTACTATTCACGCACCTAGCGCAATTCTTTCTTTTTTATTTTACACACGTTTTTGAGCTCCAGAGATGCAGTCGGGAGATGGGAGAAAGTTGTAGAAAGTCAACCATCACACCAGCCCTCCACCAGTCGGGGCTTTATGGCAGAGTGGCCCGACGGAAGCCTCTCCTCAGTGCAAGACACATGAAAGTCCGCATGGAGTTTTCTAAAAAAACACCTGAAGGACTCCAAGATGGTGAGAAATAAGATTATCTGGTCTGATGAGACCAAGATAGAACTTTTTGGCCTTAATTCTAAGCGGTATGTGTGGAGAAAACCAGGCACTGCTCATCACCTGTCCAATACAGTCCCAACAGTGAAGCATGGTGGTGGCAGCATCATGCTGCGGGGGTGTTTTTCAGCTGCAGGGACAGGACGGCTGGTTGCAATCGAGGGAAAGATGAATGCGACCAAGTACAGGGATATCCTGGATGAAAATCTTCTCCAGAGTGCTCAGACCTTCCAACAAGACAATGACCCTAAGCACACAGCTAAAATAACAAAGAAGTGGCTTCACAACAACTCCGTGACTGTTCTTGAATGGCCCAGCCAGAGCCCTGACTTAAACCCAATTGAGCATCTCTGGAGAGACCTAAAAATGGCTGTCCACCAACGTTTACCTTCCAACCTGACAGAACTGGAGAGGATCTGCAAGGAGGAATGGCAGAGGATCCCCCAATCCAGGTGTGAAAAACTTGTTGCATCTTTTCCAAAAAGACTCATGGCTGTATTAGATCAAAAGGGTGCTTCTACTAAATACTGAGCAAAGGGTCTGAATACTTAGGACCATCTAAAATTTTAGTTTTTCTTTTTTAATAAGTGTGCAAAAATGTCAACAATTCTGTGTTTTTCTGTCTATATGGGGTGCTGTGTGTACATTAATGAGGGAAAAAAAATGAACTTAAATGATTTTAGCAAATGGCTGCAATATAACAAAGAGTGAAAAATTTAAGGGGGTCTGAATACTTTCCGTCTCCACTGTATATATATATATATATATATATATATATATATATATATATAATATCTCACAAAAGTGAGTACACCCCTCACATTTTTGTCAATATTATATTATATATTTTCATGTGACAACACTGAAGAAATGACACTTTTCTACTGTAAAGTAGTGAGTGTAGAGCTTATATAACAATGTAAATTTGCTGTCCCCTCAAAACAACTCAAAACACAGCCATTAATGTCTAAACTGCTGGCAACAAAAGTGAGTACACCCCTAAGTGAAAATGTCCAAATTGGGCCCAAAGGGCTTAGGTCTGGAGACATGCTTGGCCAGTCCATCACCTTTACCCTCAGCTTCTTTAATAAGGCAGTGGTCCTCTTGGAGGTGTGTTTGGGGTCGTTATCATGTTGGAATACTGCCCTGCACCCCAGTCCCTGAAGGGAGAGGATCATGCTCTGCTTCAGTATGTCACAGTACATGTTGGTATTCATGGTTCCCTCGATGAATTGTAGCTCCCCAGTGACGGCAACACTCATGCAGCCTCAGACCATGACACTCCCACCACCATGCTTGACTGTAGGCAAGACACACTTGCCTTTGTACTCACCTGGTTGCTGCGACACACGCTTGATACCATCTGAACCAAATAAGTTTATCTTGGTCTTCTTAGACCACAGGATATGGTTCCAGTAATCCATGTCCTTAGTCTGCTTGTCTTCAGCAAACTGTTTGCAGGCTTTCTTGTGCGTCATCATTAGAAGAGGCTTCCTTCTGGGAGACAGCCATGCAGACCAATTTGATGCAGTGTACGGCGTATGGTCTGAGCACTGACAGTCTGACTCCTCACTCCTTTAACCTGTGCAGCAATGCTGGTAGCACTCATACATCTATTTCCCAAAGACAACCTCTGGATATGACGGTGAGCACATGCACTCAACTTCTTTGGTCGACCAAGGCGAGACCTGTTCTGAGTGGAACCTGTCCTGTTAAACCACTGTATGGTCTTGGCCACCGTGCTGCAGCTCATTTTCAGGGTCTTATTATAGCCTAGGCCATCTTTATGTAGAGCAACAATTCTTTTTGTTCAGATCCTCAGAGAGTTTTTTTTCATGAGGTGCCATATTGAACTTCCAGTGACCAGTATGAGAGAGTGAGAGCGATAACACCAAATTTAACACACCTACTCCCCATTCACACCTGAGACCTTGTAACACTAACGAGTGACATGACATCAGGGAGTGAAAATGGCTAATTGGGCCCAATTTGGACATTTTTACTTAGGGGTGTACTCACTTTTGTTGCTAGCAGTTCAGACATTAATGGCTGTGTGTTGAGTTATTTTGAGGGGACAGCAAATTTACACTGTTATACAAGCTGTGCACTCACTACTCTACATTGTAGCAAAGTGTCATCTCTTCAGTGTTGTCACATGAAAAGATATAATATAATATTTACAAAAATGTGAGGGGTGTACTCACTTTTGTGAGATACTGTATATATATATATATATATATATATATATATATATATATATATACTTCGCTGCTATGGATCTTTTGTAGACCTAGTAATGCCCCTGGTGGAAGCCCTTCATGGTTACCTGCACGGGGGCCCTGAAAATTCTAGTTATGCCTCTGACAATGTACAGGCATATGGATAGTAGTAGTGACATAAACAGCATCAGTGGCAGTGAAAGAGGTGAATACATTAAGCTTGTGAATATGGTACAGGAGATAAACATTTTCAGTATTAAGCTCAAGACAAAGAACATGGGGAAAGGGCCCCTCAAACTAACAGGAGAAAATTTCAATATTGGCCTTGGAAATAATTATTTCATTGCCAGATTGCAACAGACTTGCAGCAGAGGTAGTGACCCAAGCTGGTGAGAAGACTGCTCTAGTACTTGCTCAAGCTTACTCACAGTAGTCTCTGGTAATAAGGTGGATGGTCCCTTAGTGGCTACTGTTTCCCCTTTACCTCCGACCACAACTGGTTCCCCATCTGGCTGAACCTTTGCAACTTGGTTGGACTCCAATCCTGCAGTCCCAACCCCACGCTGCGTCTCCTGCTCCTGGATAGGCCTCAGGCAGCCTAGCAGCAAGGTGTCCCTGAGATAGGCCTCTGGCTTCCGGCCTAGCAACCCGGGGCAACAAAACACACGTTCACCTAGACAACCGTCTAGGTGGCACAGAACACTGATCACCTGACTCCACCCAAATAAATAGGCTCTCCCAGCAGGCCAAGGGACTAAAGAAACCCCTGTCAATTGGCTAAGACACCAGGGTGCTACACCTGCAACACACAAATGCAAACTTAGCATAAGTTGTGTTTTGGACTGTAGCTACTGTATGTAGGAAAAATCTACTTCCAGAGCTCAGAAAATATTATGAACCCATTGAGTTAAGAAAGCCCTCTGTTTCTCAGGTGAGGACCCATCCAGGCAAGATGCCAGTAAGTACTGTATATTGAAAATTGTTCATATCGAAAATCCCTAGGCACGGCAGGCTCCACAGGGTGCTGCAGAAATTTCTATGGATCTTCCTGGCCGAACTCTGCAGAAACTCCAGCTGCTTACATGCCATTTTTCTGCACAAAGACCAGCTGCTGCCTGCTGAGCTCTGCACAGAAGAGCTAGGACACTGAGTTTTCTCCACACACTAATATGCCTTCTTCCTTGACCAGTGTAGTCCAAATGTCCCCTACATTGAGTCACTGTAATCCCCCTTTCATACTCCAACCCAATACCATAAACCACCAAAAATAATGAGACCACACCTTTTATTTGTTGGAGTAAAATGGCCATAACAGCCTCTTTTATTAAAACAATTCCAAATAAATAACTCCAATAAATAATCAATAAACGTAAACAATAACATAATAATATAACCTGTTAACCCCAGTCTGATGGTCTCTGACGGTGACCCACCTTTTTTCAAATATAACCACGTATAACACCAACGCACTGCGGGACCTTTACCAAACTAATAGGCCTCTAGCTGTAGCCGCACGGAGACAATCCCTTCCCGCAGCGCCACCAAATCCAGTATTCCGTCCACCGTTCAGGAATACACCGGAGGGGCACATGCTAACGATGAGCCCCCTACTCCTTTTGGTCAATCCTTTTACCCCCCCCCGTCAAAGACCACCAGAAGAACACAGCCCCTACCCAAAATGAACCATCTCTGCTGTCATGACGACCTGCTCCCTTTCCTGAAAGACAGAAAACACCACAACAACACATAGCACATATATATAAATATAAAGATATAGGGAGGGAGGGTGGGAAAAACTGCCTCCTCCATCCAAATCTTCCTCACACTGACCCCTTGCTCCTCCCCTCCTATAAATATAACCACTCCCCCCTTCTTTCCAAAAGACTGCTTTCTTACCTCCCCTTTTCTTACCACCTTTTACTTCATCTATTAACCCCTTTAGTGTCTCCCTTAGCCACACTGTCATGCCCGGCCCTACACTACCCCTCCTTGCAGTCATTTTCGCTCCAGGCCTCACTTGACCATTGTAGTCCAAATGTCCCCTACATTGAGTCACTGTAATCCCCATTTCTCTTTCAAAGTATTTTATTGGATTTTCACAAGGAAATACAGTGTACAATTAATGCATTGTACGTCGTGCAACGACGTTTGATTGTATTTAGAACATAAGTTTGGAAACTTAAACTATGCATAAAATCCAGCAGCTTGTCATTGAAACATAGTCCATTAAAGTAACATTAGTTGTTTGAACAAATGTGTTTGACCCTTTCTCCCAATGCGACACCCCTAACGGGAGCTATTTGTACCGCAAAGGTAGAAACGATCCATTGTGTGATCATTAAGAGTAGTAGTCCATTCTTAATTTGAGGGTTTATATCTCTACTGTAGTCATAGTGGTAGCATCGAAAGGATCATATGATCAGCATATTGCTCGGTCAAGAAGGTGTATAGGTGTTTTTGAGTGTCTGAGTGGGAGGTGCAGCGTTGGACCAATTTGTCCAAGGAAGCCATTGTTTAGCTGTTTTTGAGGCCCTTCCATTGCTGGAGGCCATCATTGTTTCGTAGCTGAAATGTAGTGAGACCAGGTCTATTGTTTGTGTTATGTTTGGTAAGCTATCCGACTTCCAATGCCTAGTTAGGTTGAGTCTGGAGGCCAGGAGGACATGGGTTGTTATATATCTTAGGGCTCCGGGAATGTTTTCTATGTTTAGGTTTAAAAGTGCCATTGCGGGAGAGGGTGGAATAGGGATTTTGGTTATGTTGGTAAGAAGGTTAAATGTGTCTGTCCAGTATTTCTGAATGGCTGGGCATGACCAAAAAATATGAAAAATGTCACCTTTGTGGAATTTGCATCTCCAACATATATTGGGGTTATTGGGGCTGAAGGAAGCCATTTTAGCTGATGTCAAATACCATTGGAGCGAAATTTTCTGGGTGAGTTCCCATAGAGTTGAACATTGGGTTGCTTTGTATGTCGATTTGAAAGCAAGTTGCCATTGTTCTGCAGAGAAAGTAGTGGAGAGGTCTGCTTCCCATTGGTGATGTGGGGGCATTTTAGCGAAAATTCTTTTCCCCTGTATGAGGGTATAGAAGTAAGATATTCCTTTGGTTCTTGGAATAGGATTAGTGAGGAAATCCCAGGTCTTTGGGGGAATGTGGTAATTGGGGAGAGGTGATTTACTTAGACAGTGGCGTATGCGGAGATATGTGAAATCTTCAGTGGTGGGCAGATCATATTCCTGTTGTAGGTGGGAGAAGGATTTAGGTGTGTTTCCTTGTATGAGGAGATGCAGTGAATGTATACCCTTGAGGGTCCATTGGGAGAGTCTAAGTCCCGGTGAGAGGTGGTGAAGAGTTTCTAGGGGTACATTAAGGAGTGCCATTGAGGGAGTGGTGTCGGAAAGGGTGGCCAATTTTTTCCAGGCGTATACTGAGGCCCTCATGGGTGGAGAGGTGGAGGGTGAGATACGTGTGCCCAGGGGGGTGCTTAGTATCCAGTGTTTAAGATTGGAACCGATAATTAAAGATTTTTCTATCAGGGCCCAGAGAGATTGAGTATTAGGTTGGAACCATACCGGTAGTTGAGCAAGTGTGGTCGCCAGGTGGTAGTCTCTAAAGTCTATGGAGCCTGCGCCTCCTGCCAGTCTATGTTTAATAAGTTTTGCATGGGCACATCTGGGTTTTTTCCCCTTCCATAGGAATTTGTTGAATAGTGATTGAAGGGACCTGAAAAATGAGGAGGGTATTGGGATGGGCAACGTGCGAAAGAAGTATAATATTTGGGGGAGGCATACCATTTTAAAGGCCGCCAATCTACCCGACCAGGAGAGTTCGTGTTTCGTTATTTGTTGAGTGTCACTGTTGATTTTGTGCAGAAGTGGGAGAAAGTTGTAAGAATAAAGTTGTCTGGTTGATTTTGTAAGTTGAAATCCTAAGTATGTGATATCTTTGTCTGCCCATGTAAAGGTGTGTTGTTGTTGAAGCAAGATTTTTGTTGTGGCGTCTATGTTAAGGTCGAGAACGTATGATTTGGTTTTGTTTAACTTATAATATGAGACCTTGCTGAACCAATTTAGTGTATTTTGTGCCTCTGCTAGGGAGGATGAGGGGTTCGTGAGTACTAGTATAACGTCATCCACGAAGAGACTTATTTTGTGGCAAGTATTACCTATCGTTAGACCAGATATTTTCTTATTGGAGCGGATGTGTTGTGCCAGGGGTTCCATTAGTAGATTAAAGATAATTGGGGATAACGGGCAGCCTTGGCGCGTGCCATTTGTAATAGGGAATGGTTTCGAGAGCATACCTTCCGTGAATACTTGGGCTGATGGGGTGGTGTACATTGCCAACACTGCTCTAAGGATGTGGTCTTTAAAACCAAACTTCTGGAGGACCTTTTTAAGGTATAGCCAGTGGACCCTGTCGAACGCCTTCTCTGCATCCAAGGATAGGAGCAGAGAAGGCGTTCTGGTGGTCTCCGCATGGTGTATCAAATTTATCATTCTTCTGGTGGCATCTGGCGCTTGCCTTCCTTTCGTGAAACCGGTCTGGTCTCTATTGATGAGCGTGGGTATGATATCTAGTAAACGTGTAGCAATGGTCTTGGCGTAAATTTTTAAGTCAAGATTTAAAAGGGATATTGGTCTGAAATTTTTGGGGGTGTTGGGTTCTTTCCCTGGCTTCGGTAGCGTGACTATTAATGCATTTAAGTAGTCATTAGGAAATTTGGAAGAGGAGGCAGCGTTGTTGTAGAGCTCCGTGATGTGGGGGACAAGTATTGGTGAGAATTGTTTATAATATTCGGGTGTGAGGCCGTCAGGTCCTGGAGCTTTCCCATTGGGAAGGGAGTCAATTGACAGTCTGACTTCTTGTTCTGTAAATGGTTTGTTAAGGGATTCTAGTTGTGTCTTAGTCAAGGTTGGTAATTGTATGGATTGGAGGAATTGATCAATCTCGTCTGGAGATGGCTGTGGGGTGGTAGGGTCGTGATTTAGATTATAAAGGTCACTATAGTAGTCACTGAATGCATTGGCTATGTCTTGAGGGTTGGACTGGGAGGTATTCGTGTGGGGGTGGAATATCTGAGATATTTTTGTTTTGGTTCTTTTACCTCTGAGTTTCATTGCTAAAGATTTCCCTGCTCTGTTAGAGGTGGCATAAGAAGTAGCTTTCAATTTACGTTGAAGGAATTCAAACGAATGTAGAAGTAATGTTTTCAGCTCCTGTCTGAGGGATAGTAGCTGGAGGGTTTGTGGAGTACGGGGATTGGCTTTGTGTTGTTGTTCTAGGGAGGTAATTTGGGAGGTTAGTTCGTCTATACGCTGCGTCCTCTTCTTTTTGTGAAGTGAGCTTAGTTTTATTAATGTACCTCTCATGTAGGCCTTATGGGCACTCCACACCACTCCATGGTCAGACACCGATCCTTTGTTTATAGCGAAAAATTCTGTGAGATGATTGGAGATCTCTGTTGTGTAATTTACATTTTGCAGTATATAATTGTTTGCACGCCAGAGAAACGTGTTGCGTTGTGGGCTGGGATCTGTGATCGAAATTGATATTGGAGCGTGGTCTGACCATGTCGTGGCGTGTATCGCAGATTGACATACATTCTGTAATAGCCATTTATCTGTTGCAAATAAATCAATCCTTGAGTAAGAATTGTGTCTGGGGGAAAAGTGAGTAAAGTCCTTTTCTGAACCGTGGTGACAGCGCCATACGTCAAACAAGTCCTGTGAGGATAAAAAATTCTTCAATGGTGATATTCGCCTCTTCGCTGGTGATGTGGTGTCCATGTTGTTGTCAGGGGCAATATTAAAGTCTCCACATAGGATTAGGTGACCCTTCTTGATTGGTTTGGCTAAGCGTAGGACTCTATGTAGGAATTTCATCTGGTGTGTGTTCGGGGCGTAGATGTTGATAAGCGTATGGGACACTTTGTTGATGGTACCCACTACTAACAAGTATCGACCTTCAGGGTCTGTTAGGATCTTGGATAGTTGGAAGTCCACAGTGTCTTTTATTGCTATCAGGACACCTCTAGATTTGGTAGAGTGGCAGGCTTGGTAGATAGTAGGGAATTTGTGGTTTTTGCATAGAGAGGAATCTGACAGTGTCAGGTGGGTCTCTTGTATACAAAGAATTTCACTATGTAGAGCTTTGGCGGTTCTCCATAGTGAATGGCGTTTAGCCGGGTGATTCAGGCCATTGACATTAAGCGATAGTATGTTGAGCGGCATTGTGAGGGTGAGGGGTAAAGGGAGTAGTGAAACAATCACTTACTGTCTGTCGGTTTGATCTAAGATGTGGAGGACCCTGGTCTGCTGGGCTGGTGCTGAGTGGTCTATGGTCCTTGGGCTTGACGATAGTTAAATCAAAATGGGCTGAAAATAGAGCAAAATGTTAATCACACTAGAGATTAGAAGAGATAATAAAAAAAAAAAGAAAAAAAAACAAAAGTAACAAAAAAGTCAATGATCAGGCTGCTGGTGAAGTAACTCTGCTGAATTGTAGAAGAGTAAATAGAGGTGGTGTAACCTACACCGCTTCAACCTCTAAAACTGGGGTATAAACAGTTAGTAACGAAGGGAGCTGAGATCGTAAGAAATCGTTTCGTCACATTCCAGGGGATATTGCCAGACGTTTTTAGGCCTACTGTCGTAGGATCTTCCGGGTCTTTCATCTGTGTTGATGAGCCATGCGGTTGCGGGCTGGGAGCGGGTCACTGTATGGTGGGTTGGTCTTGGGGGGTTCTAGAAGTATCCCCCAGTGGTGGAGAAGTTGCATGCCTTTGTTGAGGTCGTTTATGACATGATTTTGGCCATTCTTCGTGACTAGAATAGTTGCTGGGTGACGCCATTTGTATGGTATTTTATGGTTTTGCAGACCTTTAGTTATCGGGTTTAAGCTTCTTCTTAGTTGGAGCGTATACTTGGAAAGGTCTGGGAAGAATTGGATCTCTGTGTTGGGTGAAGGTAGCGGTGACTTGTGTTTGACCCCCAGCAGAAGTTTCTCTTTGACGTGAAAGAAGTGTACTCTCATTAATACATCTCTAGGAATGGAGGCCGCTAGGTGAGATGGCTTGGCGATTCTGTGGATCCTGTCTACTATCAGATCCCTGGGTGATGCTTCTGGTATGATGGCATGCATCATTTCCTTAGCGAATCGTGGTAGATCTGCAGGCATGACGGATTCAGGGACTCCACGTAGCTTTATATTGTTCCTGCGAGATCTGTCTTCTAAATCGGCCAGCTTGGCGCGAACCCATTTTTGTTCTTCCCTCACATCCTCACACGCATCAATAACCTCATTAACTGTGGAGGTGCATTCACTCATATTCTTTTCAATGCATGACACTCTGTTATCAAGTGAGTGGATGTCTGAGGAGATTTTAGTGAACATTGAAGAGAGATCTGTCATGAGGGAGGTTTGTAGTGACATCAGCATGTCTTTTAACGTGGTATCCATCACAGGCTGGCCTGAGGTAGGAAAGGATGCCATGGATGAATGTAGGGCCTGGTTGGTGAGAAGGGGATTGAAAGCCTGGGCCTCAATTTGTGCAGTGGGCGGCCGCTGCGGCGGCGCATCGAGCCTCATTTTGGCCTTTGCTGGGCTGTTAAGCAGGCAGTCACCCTCCGGAGGGTGAGGGGGTTGTGATGGGGGGTCGGATGGCACATTATCTACCAGGATTTCGTCTGGTAGATCAGTGTAAGAGTCCCGCGGCGCAGCCGGGCCGGCGCCATCTTGGAAGTCACTGACCTGCTCCGCCGGCTTGTAAGAGAATTTGGTGAGTTTCTTTGGTTTATATTCCGGATTTCTCTTCCTAGACCCACTGGCCATGTTCTCTGGCATTGTAGGAGTGAGGATGGCTCCGGATTGAAGTAGCTGTGCGGCCTGTGTAGCTCTATAGTTTCCCCTGTGTGACGAACTGAGGGATCAGGCGTCCATCTTCAGCTCTGGTCGGCCATGCCCCCTAATCCCCCTTTCATACTCCAACCCAATACCTTAACCCACTTAAAATAATGAGACCACACCTTTTATTTGTTGGAGTAAAATGACCATAACAGCCTCTTTTATTAAAACAATTCCAAATAAATAACTCCAATAAATAACCAATAAACATAAACAATAACATAACATGTTAACCCCAGTCTGATGGTCTCTGACGGTGACCCACCTTTTTCCAAATATAACCACGTATAACACCAACGCACTGTGGGACCTTTACCAAACTAATAGGCCTCCAGCTGTAGCCGCTCGGAGACAACTCATTCCCGCAGCGCCACCAAATCCCGTATTCCATCCACCATTCAGGAATACACCAGAGGGGCACATGCTAACGATGAGTCCCCCCACCCCGTTTGATCTATCCTTTTATAACCACTCCCCCCTTCTTTCCAAAAGACTGCTTTCTTACCTCCCCTTTTCTTACCACCTTTTACTTCATCTATTAACCCCTTCAGTGTCTCCCTTAGCCACACTGTCATGCCCGTCCCTACACTACCCCTCCTTGCAGTCATTTTCGCTCCAGGCCTCACTTTCTGATGTAGTAAGTGCATTTTATCTTTTTTATTTATTCATTTTAATAAACAGCCTTTATTTAAATGGGTATTCCCCTTTCTGTCTCTCTTTTATCCACATTATAGGTAACTCAGGACCTATTTTAAGGAGAGCAGCAGGTATCTTATACCCATTATACAATTGCCCTTTCAAACTCACCTACCCTTTTATAGGCTCTTCCCACACTCCTCATACCCATTGGTCATTGACAGTGCTATAGTACACCATTTATCCACTGTGTGTGTAGGTGTTTAGCATTCGTTACGTTTTTTGATACTGACACTCTTCACTGACACCAATAACTGTGGAAGAGAGTTCCACATCCTTACAGCTCTAACAGTGAAGATATCCTTACGCAGTTTAAGATTGAACTGCTTCTTGTCCAACTTCATTGTATGGCCGCATGTCCTCTTAAGTGACCTGAGACAAATAAAATAGTTTTCTCCCATGCTATAATAACCATTAAAATATTTGTATATTGTGATCATATCTCCTCATAAGTATCTCTTCTCCAGGGAAAATAAGTTTAATGATTGTAGTCACTCCTCATAACTGAGGTCCCTTAATAGGATTCTGTTAGCCTATGTTCATAGGCACTTAGCTACAGTACCAACACTGACCACAGTAGCACCAGGGGCGGCCCATCCATTAAGAGCGCATAGGCGCCGCCTCCCCTTTCCATCACCGATGCCACCCCCTAATTATGCGTCCAGCCCCTTTTAGGATGCCAGGCGCATGAATTGCAGCAATCAGGGGTTTTTTTTAAGCACCTGATTAGAGCCAGAGGCTCTAATAGGCTTCAAAATAGGATGGGCTCGTGGCGCAGCGCATTGCGCTCAGAGCCCACCCAGGTGTGTTAGAAAAGCAAATGAATATTCGCTTTTCTAACACTGAATCGCCTCTCCACCAATCAGGAAGTGCGGGGCTGATACCCGTTTCCCGATTGGCTGAAAGGACACGCGATGCTATTGGATCCACAGGAGAGAAAAAAGAAAAATAGAAACCACCAACCGCCACTGAGTAGCACCCTCTGATCTTCACTCACTGCTGGCTATAGCTTTCTCTGATTTTCCCCACCACTACCGAGTTTAAATGTTCTTCCAATCTTTTAGCCTTCTCCCCCAGCAAGGCTGCAACCTCCCCATTTAGGTGCAGTGTGTGCCTGCTATAGAGCTGGTAACCGAATGAAAATCATCCCAATTCTCCATGAACTCAAAACCCTCCTTCCTGCACCAGTTCCTCAGCCACTTGTAAAGTTCACCAAACTCCTATTGCCTTTCTGCTGTGGCTCAAGGTACAAGCAGTATTTCTGCGAATACTGCTTTGGAGGTTCTTTTCTTCAATATAGTAAAGCCATAAGGCCCTGAAATAATTTTTTAGGATGCTAACTTTGTCACTGGCATGAACATGTACCATGACAGCTACTATAGGTCCTCCTCAGCCCCACCCAGCAATCTGTACATCTGATCTGCAATGGGCCAAACCCGAGTGCCCAGTAAACAACATATTGTTTGTCAATCACAATCTTTGTGTGAGATTGCCTTATCCGTCTTTCAAATAGTTGTGACTCCTACTACCACAAGTACCTGTCTATCCTTCTCCGAAACCTTTATCACATCCACTCTGGAGGAGTTATTCCCCTAGCAGCTGGGAGAGTCACTCTGCTCTAACAATGCCACTCCTAAACTGATATCTGCAACATCATGCACTTAGGTGTTTTTATTGGGGTGTGTGAGCTCAGGACTGGCCTTTTTCATGCCTTTCCCCCTACCCCATCTGCTATCAATCACCCAACTACCCTGTTCTGGTGCCTGCACCTCCATATTTCCACCCACCTCTGTATTTGTTCTTGCCAGCACCTGACAGGTACTGTGCAAACTCGCTTTCAGGCTGGTGATGCTTTACAGTTTTGCCAGTTGCTAACTTCGATTCAGGATCTGGGTTTCCAAGGAAACAACTTGCTCACATTTTGTGCAGCAGTATTTGCCCAGAAATGGTTGCTCAAGGAACATATACATGGCTCAGAATGTGCACTGAGTTGCATCACAACTTCCAATGGACTACCAACTAATGTAATGAGCACTAGTTGTTTCCCTGTTTGGGATCTCCTGCTCAGCTATCGCATGCCCCCCCCCCCCCCACGCATCCTCTCCTACACCCGCTCACTGATCACATGACTCCTGACGTCCTCTCCTTCTGCCCCCGCTCACTGATCAAACGGCCCCCAGTATCTGCTCTTCCTGCCCTTGCTCACTGATCACACAGCCCCCATCTTGGGGATTCGTGCTCAAAATTGAACTGCTTACTCAAGATGAGGTCACACCAGTGTTCTGTAAAGTGGTAAAATTATAGCTTTATCTACTGGGTGAATACATTTTTAATGCATGATAGTTGTCTGCTGACTCCTAATGTGCAGCCTGCAGACATATTTTTAGCTCTTAAGTGCATACCTTTCCACATATTTCCACAGATACAATAAAGCATATGAAGATTGTATAAGCAATAAAGGAAGCCTGTTTACTGTAGTGAGTTGACTAGAAAAAAATGACACAGGGTATAGGAAATTGGGATTGGAACCCTCTGGTTAAGCAAACCCATGCTTTATAACGTAGGGCATTGTGGTTTGCCTTGAGACACTTATAGTGGAACTTTACCCAAAAGTGGAAATCCCCACCCTCCTCTGTCACATTTGGAAGAAATTTTTATTTGGGAGGTTAGATTGCCACCACTGGAAGTTCTGCTCCACCAACCCCCACCAGCAACCTTCTGGGTCACAGGACCCAGAAGGTTGCAGGACCATTCACAAAGTGCAGTGCAGCTTGCACATTAGCAGTGGGAAGTTGGCTGTGAAGCCGTAAGGAGTCATTGTCAGCTGGCCACAGTTGACATGCCAGTGCCGGGGACGGAAAGATCAGTGAAGAATTGGCCCAAGTGAGGACTGCACTGGATTATTAGACAGGTGAGTGTCTGTTTATTAAATGTTAGCAACTACAGTTTTTTTAGCTGCTGACTTTTAATTTTTGCACAAGTGACTGAAGTTCCTCTTTAAAATTATGTTTGTGAACATGTGATCTAAGTTGCTGTCTATCTTTTGGAACAGATACAGGTAGATGAGATTTTTTTTTTTTTTTTTGAGATAGTTGAGATTGAGTTTTTTTATTTTGTTTTTCTTTGGACTTCAACATGCTTCATTTCTGTATTTCTTCTGTTATGTAAACCTTGTTAAACAGAATCACTGTTGTTCACATAAAATGTTTGATCATCATTGTCTGCCTGAGCTTTGTTGCATAGGTGCACCATTAAAGTAGAACTATAGGCATTTTTTTTTATTATTTTAATTTTGGATAGAGTACGGGAGGATAGTAACCCCTGTCAAATTTATTTTCACAATCTGTATCACATGATTTCTCTTCACTTCCTGTCCCATAGCCAAACGGGAAGTGCAAATTAAGGGAATTCCTTCGGGACCTCCAAGTCACCAGAAGTAGTGTCCCCATTGGAAGATTTCACCTATATTACTTTTCTGGGAACAACCCCAAATTTGGGGATTTTCTTCTACTTTCACTTTTAATGATAATGGTAAACAGGACAAATAGAGGGCTTGGATTTCCTTAATGGGGGTACAGACAGAAAAAAAAAAAACTGGCAGGTGTTCTAATCCCTCTCCACTCTATTCAAAATAAAATAAGTTTTGCCTTTTAGTTATACTTTAAGAAAGTGTTAAGTTACCATAAGTGAGTAGACATGAAGTAATTTTTGTCCTCAGTGATGATTGTTATGGGTGCATGGTCAGACCAAGAAATAGTTTTGATTGAGGAAGAGGGAATATTTTGGAGACCACTTATCTGTTGCAAATAAGTCAAGCCATGGATGACAATTTTCTTAAAGTGGTTATAAAGACTTTTTTTCCCTTAAAATTACAAACATAGAATTGCACAGAGTGGCCCCAAACCTCTTCTTCTGGTGTCCCCCTGCTGGCACTCTCTGCCCCTCTTCTGTGTCTGTCATCATAGCAAGTCACTTGCTATGAGGCCAGATGTGTGGACTTGCTTCTGAACTGGACTGTGTGTGTCCATATACACATACACATAGCACATTTCAGCCCCACCCCCTATTCTTTGCTCATTGGGTTTGATTGACAGTAGTAGAAGCCAATGGCTCCCGCTTCTGCCTATCTGTCTTGTGAATGCAGGAAGAGAGGAGAGAGGCTACAGACTGGCACATCATTGGATTGAGTGAGGACGTATTTGGAGGAGTGAGAGGGCAATACTGCTACTGGGATTTTTTTTCTTACCTTAATGCAGGGAATGCTATAAAGTAAATGTCTTGGCTTCAAAACCCCCTTAACTTTGCAAATAAGGATAATATTTTTGCCTTTTCACCAGACATGGTTTGTATATATCTGAAAGCAAATGAGTCTTTAGATGATGTTAGGATATCACATATCTTATTGGCCACGTTTGACAAGTAGATATGTAAAAAACAGCATATGAAGAAACTCAGAGAGAATGGGCTGCTTATTTCTAGGGAGGGGAACAGTAAATGTATTGTATAAAATGGAACAGGACAGTCCTTTGGCTTCTCTAGTGGACCTTTTTGGAATCGGTGCAAAGTGAAAGTCCCAGTGTAATGATCAGAGAGGGGATCAAAGTCATTAAGTTAGTTCAGATTCCAATCTTGCTGGTGATTTTTGTGTGCATTGATTGTAATCTCCAGCTAGAAATTTCTACTCCTTGTGTAGGTAAAAGCCCGCATCCAAACTGGTAATGAGTACTGTTTTGCTTTGCCATGAAACAAGTAGCTTCATTGGGTATCCCCATCGTTACAGAATATTATTATTTTTAAGTACTTTGGTCAAAGGCCACAGTTTCTTTCTCTTTTGAATGGTCATTTGGGATAAGTCAGCATATATAGTAAAGAGATCCCTGAAAATTTATCAGCCAGTGGGGGATTTTTCTTGGCAGCCACAATGAGTTTTTTTCTTTAAATTCTTGAACCCCAGATTCCTGTCCAAATCGCATGGGGTTCCCGCACCACATTAGTGTTAACCCGGGCCACATTCTTTCCATCCACTGTCGGCATCATCCAGGTTGGCTAAAAAAATATCCCTAAGCCCCCGTTCACACTGCTGTAAAAGGAAATTGAGAGAGTGTTTTAAGAAACACTGACACTTTTTATTAAATGATTAGGGCTAGTTTACACTTGCTTCAAAAATGGCTCCAGACAAGCTCTGTTAAAGCTCTCTGAACGCCAGTCAAAGCTCCTGTCACTAAATAAAATGGTTAGCTTACAGTCCTGTTTACACCTGCTTCTGCTTGGTGCTTTGATGAGGCTTCAATGAGGCTTCGTGGGGTTTCAGTGGAGCTTCGATGGGGCTTCGGTGAGGCTTCAGTGGGGCTTTAAGCAAGCCTTGCTAATAGACTTCTATGGGGTATAACTGAAGCCGAAGCAAAGAAAAAGCAGGTGTAAACAGGACTGTAAGCTAGCAAATTTTTTTTAGTGACAGGAGCTTTGACTAGCGTTCAGAGAGCTTTAACAAAGCCTGTCCGAAGCCTTGTTGAAGCAGAAGCAAGTGTAAATGAGCCCTAAGTGTGGGTTTGTTTTTCCATATAACTCTGGGGGGTCATTTATAGAAAAGCCCCAAACTTTGGACACAAGGCAATACAGAGGGTTATAGAGCTGCCAAAGAGAAGATTCACTTTCCTGTACACAAAAGGTTTCTTTGCTCGTCGTAGGTGTAGAGGGTGTAAATATAACATAAACATGAGGAGAAAAACTCTTCTCTTCCACACAGACTGGACAAAATTTTGATATTCAGGATTTTGTTTCATGTGACTCAACACATCTTGTAGAGCAGGGGTATTCAACCTTTCAGAGGTGAAGATCTACCTGAACAACATAAAATAGATCAAAGATCACCGATTTTCGGTGCCCTTATTTTTTAAAAAGAAATTAAAGCGGGGGTCCACCCACACCGCCAAAAAAAAAAAAATATTAAAAGCCAGCAGCTACAAATACTGCAGCTGCTGACTTTTAATACATGGCCACTTACCTTTCCCAGGGTCCAGCGATGTCGGCAGGCGACGCCGAGGACCCGCTTGGTTCTCGGCAGCTGCCGCCGCCATCCTAGGTGAGGGAATCAGGAAGTGAAGCGTTGCGGCTTCACTTCCCGGTTCCCTACTGCACATGCGCAAGTCGCGCTGCGTGTCCCAAGTGGTCCCCGCTCTCTCCTGGGAGCTGTGTGTTCCCAGGAGACAGCGCGGTGGGGACGGGAAGAGGCGTAGACTCCCATGGGAGTCTATGCCGGAAGTGGGTGCAAATACTTGTCTTAGACAGGTATCTGCACCCCCCTCCCCCCTGAAAGGTGCCAAATTTGACACCGGAGGGGGGGAGGGTTCGAAAAGCGGAAGTTCCATTTTTGTGTGGAACTCCGTTTTAACTAGAAAAGCCTAACTAATTAGTAGGGAAAACGTAGAAACATATAATAAAACAAATGCCACTAAAAAAATATAAACTTAGCCTATCCTAAAAGTGGACAGTGTCAATAGGGCCGTGGATGGTGTTAGTCAGTAAGGAAGTGGTTGGTGTCAGTAGGGAAGTGGTTGGTGTCAGTAGGGCAGTGGATGGTGTCAGTAGGGCAGTGGATGGTGTCAGTAGGGCAGTGGATGGTGTCAGTAGTTTTTATTTTTATTATCTTATTTTTTAGTTAATTTGTACAACCTTTTCAAATGAAATTTTTAGGAGGCCTGTTGGGGCGCTTTGGTGAAATAACAGGGGTCTAAACAGACCCCTGATGTCTCAATTTTGAGACAGAGAAAGGGATTGAGGGCAGATTACCGAGCCCCTTTTTCTGCAGCCTCAACTGCAAGTGGCTGGGGATTCCGATCTTACTACCACCCCAATATCCTGGCTCTCTAAGGCTGCTGCCTAAGCAGCCTTATGCTGGCACTGGCACCCCCCACAATAGTGCCCTCTGCCCCCCATCCCCATAGAAAATATCCCTTGCTGCCTTGGACATCCCACCCCCCACAATAGTGCCCTCCGCCCCCCATCCCCATAGCAATGTCCTCTGCTGCTTTGACACCCCCCCAATAGTGCCCTCTGCCCCATCCCCATAGCAATGTCTTCTGCTGCTTTGACATCCCCCACACAATAGTGCCCTCGGTCCCCCACCCCCATAGCAATGTCCCCTGCTGCTATGACATCCCCCCCACAATAGTGCCCTCTGCCCCCCACCCCCATAGCAATGTCCCCTGCTGCTTTGACACCCCCCCAACAATAATGCTCTCTGCCCCCCCCATTCCCCATAGCAGCATCCTCCCCCATCCCCAAAACAGCTTGCATCTCCTACCTACATAGGTGTACACAGGAGCCTGCACATCTCTGGACAGGGGGCCGGACCATGAGCTGCCGGCGTTAACTTTCTAAAATACCAAGCTGGTGATTAGTTGCTAGCACTGTCCCATGTTCTGGCAACCAATCATCTGCCAGTTAACTTCAAAGTTGACTTGGCCAGTTCCTGCTGGCCATCGCCCATCCAGAGATGTGTAGTCTCCTGCTATCCTGTGAAGAAGGACGAGCAAGGTTGGGGGAAGGACTGGCACTGAAGTAGAGGGGTCGGCAATGCAGAGAAGTGTTCCCGATCGACCCGACACCCACTTGCGATCAACAGGTCGATCAGGATCAACAGGTTGCTGACCCCCATTCTAGAGTGTCAATGCAGCCTACAGTTAAGTGGGTTGCACAAAAATCATTGTCTAGCTCTACATTACAGGGAAGCACATAAAAGGAATTCCACTTCTTTACAATGTTGAGGTGTGGAAACTGTGAGACCTGTGTGGTCTGTGTGGAAACCGTGGAGTGGGAACAATGGGGTTAGATGTGTATCTCAAAAAGAAACGAGATGGAATTATAATGTAAACCTAAATCTGGCCATAGGTGGTCTGAAATTTAGGGACCGGTCGGGATTTGAACCATGTATGGACAGGCTGATTGTACCCAATTCCATCCATCAATCAACGGTACAACCAGCATGTTGGATTTCTAGCATGTGATTATTGCCAGTGGCTATAGCTGCAGGTAGTAGAGTGCAGCGCTAGGTTTAAACACAATTTGACCGTGTGCATGAAAGCATGTTTAATTATAATATAAATTTGCAGTATAACATAAACATAGCATAAATTCAAATAAAGTGCAACTGTGCAGTGTAATGTGATAACTTGTGCTATGCAACCAAATAATCGTTTTTAGTGCAGTCCTATGTGACAATGTATGGTGAAACCAAAATCGCACACAAAGTGCACAAAAGTGCAAAACAATGCCAATGAGAAAAAAATTTCATACATTGCTGGAATCCAATATAGTGACTTCAAAGTGCAGCATATAACGTAGATCAGGTGCTCATCACCGTGTTTCCCATCACCTCATTAAGATAAAAGGCTTACCAGAAAACCTATGACCTCCCTTACTCAGGGGGGTCAAACAGCGCTTTAAGTGGAATCAAAGATTCACAGATATAGGACTCTTGCGTTCCTCTGCAGACAGAACCAATAGACATCCAATGGAGTCCCAGTGGTATAGACGGCAGGAGATAAAAATATAAGAAAGAAAAAGGCTCCAACAGTGTAAAAAGTCTTTCCAAAGTATTTATTTAAAAAGGGGGAGTTGCAATACACAAACTCCAAAGCAAATAAAAAAATGCAGCAATAATCCTTGCAAGGAAAAAGATGGACATGCAAGCCTGTTTAAAATCAGATCGCACATGCGCAGAACGTGTGTGCGTAGCGTCCCTATTGCTGCTAGCAATAATCACTGTGTTCTTCCAGCAGGGACAGCTCCCCTCACCCCGAAGACCACATTAGCTCTGCAGAAGGGAATCAGGCAATTTTCTTTCTTGCAACCTGTGACCTGCCGAAGGGTCTGAATGTGGAACTTGGTATTAAAGTGATTGTAAACCTTCTTTTTTATTAAAATAACAAAGTTATACTTACCTACTTAGTGCAATGGTTTTGACCTGATTCTCCTCTTCTGGGGTCCCCCGCTGCACCCTAACCCCTCGCTGAGTGCCCCCATAGCTGCTTACTATGGGGGCAGTCATGTGTGCTCTTTACCGAGCCCCGCCCCGCCCCCCTCTCACTCATCACAGCTTTTTTTGTTTTATTGTCAGTCCTTTGTAACCAGTCACCAATAAATTGTTATACGGACTACAGTGCTGCCAGCTCAATCCATCCATTTGTCTTGTTTTGGTGTGTATGGCCCCCCTGAGACCAGGCACCTGTGTGTGGATCTTGCAATAAGATTGTGTTCCTCCTTGTGTGCGCTGCTCCTCCCAGACTTCACTTGATGTATTTAGGAGGGGCTGCAAGGGGAGCTACATGCAGTAAGTAAAAAAAAAACCTTCTGCCTTTTCAACCACTTTAATTGTTTTATTTGTAATGCATATTTTTTATTTATTTTATTCAATTGTTGTGCAATTTAAAAGAGAAGTATGATGGGTTTTTTTTGTCCATTCATACTTACTTAAGTGGATGTAGCATCAGTCCGATGCTGTATCTGTCCCCCGGTGCCTCTGCACTGAGAACCAATCGATCGAGCACTGCCAATGGCTCTGTTCTCACAAATCCCTGAGTGGAGAGCTGCTGACTGTCAATCAGCAGCTCTCCTCTCTGCTCCTCCACACTCACCTGGAGCGCTGAGTTGTGGGGGGATGGGGATCGGCCGTCTCAGCCTCTCAGCAGCTCGCTGAGAGGCTGAGACAGGCATCAGTCCAGGCACCTGACAGATCCAGACTTCATTGTCGCAATGTCGCAATGACACGACGCCTGGACTTATTCCTGTGACGTCAGCAGAGAGCGGACTTCAGTCCGCTCTCTGCTGAAAAGGGGTCACAGGTGTGCAAAACGAATTGCACTCCTGTGACCCGTAGCAGAAGCCCAGTCAAATGAGCTCAGGCTGGACTTCTCCTTTAAGATATACTGTAAAGTGTTTGACATTTGAACTTTGGATTTCCTCTCTTGGCATTCACACTTTGTTTTTAGAGGGTCATTTCTGGGTTCTTCTGGAAATGTTTATTCATGTTCTGACAGTCTACTGACTAGAATGGTACCAGCTGATTGGAGAAAAGCCAATGTAGCACCAATATTTACAGTAAAAAAGGGCCAAAATACATCCCTGGGAATTACAGACCTGTTAGCCTAACATCAATAGTATGCAAGCTCTTGGAGGGGATGATAAGGGACTATATTCTAGATTTTAGTAATGAAAACGGTATCATTAGCAGTAATCAGCATGGATTCATGAAGAATTGTTCTTGCCAAACCTTTTGTGAGGAGGTGAGCTGCCATCTAGATAAAGGAAGGCCAGTAGACGTGGTGTATCTGGATTTTGCAAAAGCATTTGACACAGTTCCCCATAAACGTTTACTGTACAAAGTAAGGTCAGTTGGCATGGACCATAGGGTGAGTACATGGATTGAAAACTGGCTACAAGGGTGAGTTCAGAGGGTAGTGATAAATGGGCAGTACTCGGAATGGTCAGGGGTGGGTAGTGGGGTCTCCCAGGGTTTTGTACTGGAACCAATCCTATTTAATTTATTCATAAATGACCTGGAGGAAGGGGTGAACAGCTCAATCTCTGTATGTGCGGATGATACTAAGCTAAGCAGGGAAATAACTTTTCCTCAAGATGTGGAAACCTTGCAAGAAGATCTTTTTTTTTCTGTAGAATAATGCTTTTGGGTGGCACAAATATGAATGCAATCTACTCACTGGGGGAATCTAGGATGGAAAAGGACCTGGAGGTCCTAGTAGATAATAGGCTCATCAATGGCATGCAATGCCAAGGTGCTGTAACAAAGAAAACAGAATATTGGCATGCATTAAAAAGGGGATTAACTCAAGAGATAAAGCGATAATTATCCCACTCTACAAGACTCTGATCTGGCCGCACCTGGAGTATGCTGTCCAGTTCCGAGCACCAGTCCTCAGGAAGAATGTGCTGGAAATGGTGCGAGTACAGAGAAGGGCAACAAAACTAATTAAGGGCCTGGAGGATATTAGTTATGAAGAAAGGTTACAAGCACTGAACTTATTCTCTCTGGAGAAGAGACGCTTGAGAGGGGATATGATTTCAGTTTACATATACTGTACTGGTGACCCCACAATAGGGATAAAACTTTTCTGCGCAGCATTTTCTATTTTCCATACTATCTCCTCAGGCTCTCGGTATTCTCTACTATTTATGGTATTAGCCTAAGGGTTGTTCCCAGGGCGGATCCCTGGACATTGTTTTCTCTTGATTCTTAAGCACAGTTTGTTCCAGTCCTGATCAATGGATTACGGTTCAATCTGCCTTGAGAGAGTTCAACCCAACAGATTGCCTCTTTGACTAATTGTAGTTCGTTTAAGTATGATATTAATGTAGTATTCATCTGTCATATAGATACAATTCCCCTTTTCTAATTTTCTTTTTCCTTTTGCTAGTCTCTTTTTTCTAAGCATTTTTTCACATTGAGTGGCGAGTTGGGCTTGGAGATTCCCAATTCACCAGAGCAGTTAGTTCCCAGACGGGGCTCTGGTGGCGAGAATTCCTGAGTCCATGGCGACTGGTTACTTTATTTTTTTTAAATTTTTATTCTTAAGAAAAGGGACCATGAAGAATTGCTGTAGTCATTCTTTGTAATTGCTGTACTACCACTACACCATGTACACATTGAGCGTTTTGCTCTTATTTCTTTCTCCTGCTTGATGTATTTTCTTGATATTTCAATAAACTTTATTTTAAACTCAAAAAAAAAACAAAAAACTTTTCTGTGGAAGGGAGTTTAACAAGACACGTGGCCACTCATTAAAATTAGAAGAAAAGAGGTTTAACCTTAAACTGCGTAGAGGGTTCTTTACTGTAAGAGCGGCAAGGATGTGGAATTCCCTTCCACAGACGGTGGTTTCAGCAGGGAGCATTGATAGTGTAGCACGGAACCCCGAAGGAGCTGCTGATTTATTTGGGCCTGTACTCTGCTTCATACCCCCTTGAATATCTCAGTCCCCCTGACACAGCTGTGGTGTAATAGTGTGCAGTCAAACAGAAATCACAAAGATAAGTTCACAATACTCAATATAATATACCTGTTTGTAGTTACCTTACCCTCCTCTTGGCTGGGGATGAAGAGTAAAACAACACTCACACAGTTGTACTTAAATAATAACCGTTTTTACTGTAGTTTTATTAGAAGGGTTAAACTACAATGGTTGTACTGTCAGACCAACCACTTCTGCCTCCTGCAGGTAGGTTTCTTCCACTTCTGTTTTGGATATTTCTTCATCCACAGTGGGAAAGGTACACACTTCCAACCCTTCTTCTGGCAGTGAAGGTAGAGGGTCACATCTGGGGACAACAGGGGCTAACAGCCGCTTCACCAGATCTGTGTTGGCCCCAACGATGAGAGAACTTCTTGAGGGCCCCAGCAGCCAAGGACAGACAATGGCCAGTGTCTCAAAGTTCTGAGGCTTCCCATCCTTCAGCGGATCACAGGACAACTTGACCCGCAGACATCCATCACAGGGGTAATCTTCTGCTTGAATACCCTGAACCTTTAAGTCTTCCAACTTCTTCAGGGGCAGGTATGACAAGTACCTCTGGTCATCAGGGTAACCTGGGCACCTGTATCAAGGATGGCTCTGGTGTAGATCCCTTTAACCAGGACAGGCACTACAGGCAGAGGACCTACCAACTGGACAGGAGGCCTGTTGGGGACATCTGGGGCAGACGATTCGTGTGATGGAACTCGTGCTCCCCTCCGCTTCCTTCATTGAGAGTGCCACCTCTGGCGTCGTTTTGAAGACGGATGAGCACTCCTCACTGAGACGGCATAAACTGCAGGTGTTCTGTATTGTTTTCTTTCAGATTCAGAGAAATTTCTTCTTGAAGGCCCAGATCTTCTCTGAGGTCCACGCCTGTCTTCTGTCTCCCCGCGTGGACTAGGACATACTCTCTGGTAATGACTTACACCTCCACAGTTCTGACAGACGTCTTGATTAGTAGCTTTCTGGCCGGACATCCCAGTACTTTCTGACATCAATTTGTTCATCATCTCCTTCATCTGAGACACCTGTAGTCTCAATACAACTATCTCTGAATCTCTATCAGTTGTGCTGGCCACTCTGACTTCAACCATAGATCCAGATTTTTGACTCTTCTTCTTTTCCCTTTCCATCTCCAGGTTGGCTGCCCTCATTAGTTGCTTCTATGAGCGCCTCATCTGAAATGAAGGGATCGTCCAAATACTGCCGTCATTGGAACTTGATGTAATCACTCCTCAGTCCTGTAGCCATGGACCTCAAAAATTTCTTCTGCATCAGTTCAACCCCGAAGTGTTCAAGCAAACAACAGTCAGTCCTTCAACTCGATAGATCTGAACAAGAAATTCTGGGGAGTTTCTCTACTATCTTGTGCAAGATTTATCAATTGGTGGTACAGTTCAGAAGCATTTTCCTCCTTGTAGTGGCTTTTTAATATTCTCCTGAGTTGCACTAGGGTCAGGCCATTCTTCATCTCCAGCATCCCTCTGAGATTTAGGCTGGGAATGATGGCTTTCACTACAGCTCCCACGATCTCAGATTCAGGATACCCTCTGTGGGATCCCTCTTCGATCTGACGCATAGGGTTTGTGTAGGACACCTTGTCTTTCTGTTCCCTCTCACCTATCTGGCCCTCAATCTTGAAGTCCTTCCTGATCATCACCTCTGGCAGGTTACCATAGGGAAGTCTCTGCATGGCTGAAACAGGTCTTGGCTTTGAATGCCTGTCACTCGAGTCCTTGCATATAGTACTTAGCACGCTGATCAGCTCCTCAATCACTCTAGAGCCTTCATGGAGCTTCTTCTGTATATTGTGAGATTGTTGTTCTAACTGTGAACTCCTCCCATGGACTCCAACTATCTTAATAGCTGCCCTTTTCTTCTTGGGAGGGGACCCACTGCCACTTTCCTTTGGGGTAGACTGGAGACTGAACTCTTGCTGAGTGAGCTGTCTTCCCCTGCTTGGCAGGATGTGTCAGGTAGAGTTCAGTTCTATCAGGCAGTCTCACACTGGTGCCTTGAAAATTATCAGGGACCCCCTTCCTCCATTCCAATAAGGCATAAGTGCTGGAGGTCCCAGGGTCTGGCCTCACAGCTATCACCCAGGCCTTCTTCTCTGGGGATAGTACTCACACCACTTCTTCCACCTGTTTTTCCTCCCATCATTCACCAGGGAGTTTAATAGCCACGCTCGCTTCTGAGCATGCGCCTTCGGCTTCGCACCACTGCACCACAGTGACGGGGTCCATTCTGGTGCCTTTTGGGGTATCTGGGGGGGTCAATTGCAGAGTCACAGTATCCCGGACGAGCCCCCACATGTAGCAAGCACCCCCGAAGGAGCTGCTGATTTATTTGGGCCTGTACTCTGCTTCATACCCCCTTGAATATCTCAGTCCCCCTGACACAGCTGTGGTGTAATAGCGTGCAGTCAAACAGAAATCACAAAGGCAAGTTCACAATACTCAATATAATATACCTGTTTGTAGTTACCTTACCCTCCTCTTGGCTGGTGATGAAGAGTAAAACAACACTCACACAGTTGTACTTAAATAATAACGGTATTTACTGTAGTTGTATTAGAAGGGTTAAACTACAATGGTTGTACTGTCAGACCAACATAGTCTGACAGACAACAAAACTTTACAAAAGGTACAATACAGGTGTATAATGTCTGAAGTAATATATGAGAGGTATAACAAACTAAATAGGATACCGTTAGAGTGAGTGTATCTCACTCTAAGCACTGTCCTATTTCCTGCGCGCTTAAAGCTATACTAAATCGAATGTTGACTCGATTTAGTATAATACAACACTAGGGAGCTCCCTTCTGAAACATCACATCCCCTGATATAGTGAAATAACCCAAGGCCTTATATGTTACTGAACAGTCCTTCTTTATCTTCTTTTCTTCTGCTAGCAAGTAAGGTAATTTTGTAATCCAAAGGTTAATGATTCCTTATCAAAGTAACCTGATATATAAAAGCAAAGTTCTGATGCAGCAGAGCTATAACTAACTTTGATGCAGTGACTTAGTGTTGAATCCTCTTGACTTTGCTTGTGGGACTACAGGTCCCAGCAACTCTATCTTGTGTAAACTGAAGACATGAAAGTGCGTCAAGAAACTTGTGAGACTCCACTCTGGTGTGCAGGGTTCCTTCTCCACAGTATTTCAGTTTGTTTGCTGCGGCCACACCGTCACGCTGTACCACTTCACAGACGACCGGGAGTCCATGGTTACCTCCTTCAAGGGTCTCTGGATCGATCACACTGCTGCTCCAGCACGCTGTGATGTAAGGCTGGATCAAAGACTACTCTCAGACGACCGGGAGTCCTCGGTTACCTCCTTCAAGGGTCTCTGGATGATCACTCTGCTGCTCCAGCATGCAGTGATGTAAGGCAGGATCACTGGCTGCTGTTCCGCTTCGGTAGGCCGCACTGGGCTGGGGATCTCACACAGATCCTCCCAGGCTGGCCATGCGTCTCCAAGCGACCTAAGATGGCCGTTACCAGCCTTTTTATAAGCTTCCCACAATGCAGTTCTGCTCCCCAAGGATCATGGGAGTCACTGTGCATTGGGCAGGTCAAGTTAATGTCCAGATATAAACAAACAAAAACTTCCAGGTCAACTTGAAAAGTGAAAAGAATATAAAGATTAAGTCCTTTTGCACTTTGGCCACTAGATGGCGCCAGAGGCTAAGATATAACATTAACATTAAGTTGCATCAAAAATGTGTCCCTGCTACAATAGTTTCAACTATTAGAGCACCTGAACGACCACAAAATACAGGGATGTACAATGTAATACTGATATAAAATCACACACATAGGTTGGACTTGATGGACTTGTGTCTTTTTTCAACCTCACCTACTATGTAATTATGTTTTCTCTATACTATCCTTTCCCCTACAATATAGTTTTCAACTGAATTGAAGAACAAAAACAACAAGGCACAAAAAAAAAACATGGTGTAGTATGTAGTAACCCTTAAGTGTATTAAGAAACAGAAATGCACTCACAAATATCACCAGTGACAGGATGGATGAACATGTGGATCATGGAGACCAGGAAAGTTACATAGTTATATAGCGCTGGTAGATTTACAATCTACCGCAGGTTAGGTAAATTTAGTAAATCGTGTGTTAGGAAGGTTAAAAGTTTGCCTCTGTTCCAGCTTGGCTGACGTGTGTGCTTCCGTGCTGACCGGTGGGTGTCGCTGTTGCTACTGGTCAGTGTTGGAAAGGCAACGTGTCGAAGTGTATAGATGCTCCTCTGTCTTGGAGGCAAGCTCGGTGGAGGTGGTCCTCCGAGTTGCATTCTGGGAAGAGGGTATTTATGGGACAGACGCCATGTTCTAGGGTCGTTTTACAGCCACCTGCTGGCCCTCCTGGCTGACAGGTATGCGTTAAGGAGCTACCTCGTGGTCCTCCGATCGGGAGGCCCACGATACAGCGGCGCAGGGGTGGGTCCCGAGGCTTGTCTGGGGCCTACCACCGCGGCTCAGGAATGGTCCTGAGCTGTCGGTCCTGTGTGATGAAGCTGTACGGCAGAGGAGATCCCAGGGGAGGACCCGTCTTGGAGAGATCGTGCAGTGTGCTGGTCTGTAGAGGGGCCTGGTGACTCGGTCGAAGGACGTATCCAAAAGAAGTAACTATACAGCATAGTGTTGCCGGTTCGGCTTAAAGGTTCAGGCACTGTGACTGACTATCACTGCAGAAAAATCTGATACATCCTGTGGCAGAGGATCGTGCGGATTTACCCCCCAAACAAGTCTGTGGCAGAGACTTTTAGTTCGTGCTGCGTGCTGGCTGCTAGACCGGTGAGAGAGGCCTATCCAGACGAGCAAGGAGTGTGTCCCACAAGGGGAGCGCATTCCACCTAATTATCTGAATTCTACCAGGACATTTGTCGCTAAGATTCTATAAGAAGATATTTGAGTTTCTCCTGAAAGTTTCCTTTTCCGCCTCTTTCCTGCTACTTCCTAAAGTTTGTTTGTTCAATAAAGCATTGAAAACGTACTCCAGTGTTGGTGCGTGTGTTGTCCAGAAGTAAACTCAACGGAACCCCTAGACCTGGTGCCGGTGAAACCAAGGGAAGCAAGGTGAAGGTAACAGACCCGCTTAAACCAGCAGCTCCACCGTGAGTTAGTGCTACAGTTACATAGTAGGTGAGGTAGAAAAAAGTTCATCAAGTCCAACCTATGTGTGCGATTATATGTCAGTATTACATTGTATATCCCTGCAAAAGAAATTTATGATGCGCTAGAGTATACTATATTACACAAAATTATATATAAAAAAGTGTATGTGTCTACAAACATATGAAACTAAAACACGTAACAATATAATTAAATATATGCCCCCACTGGGTCAAGCACAAAATAGTGGTGAATGAATGGTTAAAGTGAGTAAATAATTATGAAATACTGTTAAATATAAATATACACAAATATATGTACAGTATAAACACACTAAAGTGCAATATACAAAATCAAATAAAACAAAGATGCTGAAGTACATCATAAAAATAAAATGAATGATACCAAAAGTGCTAAAGTGCCACACAGTACATGTGAAAAAAAGTCCTTAATGCAACGATAATAAAAGGTGAAAGTGAAATCCTATAGATAAATAGCAACAAAGGTGCTTATGCTAAGTGTCCACTGTAGTTATTTTCCAGCATGTTCATAACTTCCTCTGTGCCGCAAAACCATGCTTAAGGTGCAATCCGGTGGCCCCCCAGGTAATGTGCTCAGCTTGGAGCGTGTGACACAGCTGCTACACTGAGTCAAAACACGCTTTTGAACCACAGCAGGGCTCAGTACAGATCACCGGATCTCAATGCGGTGTCCTAAGAGATATATGAGAAAGAGGGCTTAATAGTGTGATATTGTTTAAAATGTATTAAATTACTATAAAAACACACTCCCCAAATGGGGTACTCACAATCTTAAGGTGCGTCAGTGCAGCACTCTATAGAAGGCGTATAAACAATAAACCGGTCTAGGAGTATGGTAGGCATCTCATCACTGGCAGATTCACTGCCTCTCGCTCCGTCCTGGCCCCTCCCTTCGAGGACGCTATATGAGACGCGTTCTACGCATGCAGCTGAGTAGTGTTATTCTCTAGGCAATAAGCTCACTGTGGCTCACAGGATTTTTTCTACATTGTATATCCTTGTATGTTGCGGTCGTTCAGGTGCTTATCTAATAGTTTCTTGAATGAATGAATGAATGAATGAATGAATGAATGATTTATAAAGCGCTGCAAATGCGAACTGAATCGCCTCAAGGCGCTGGATGCATTCTCTGATGTCAGCTTCTCAGAAAAGGATAGTCTTTAGTTTTTGTCTGAAGGCCTGGTGGTTTTCTTCCATGCGGATGTTGGTAGGAAGAGCGTTCCATAGTCGAGGTCCTTGGACTGCGAATCTTCGTTCTCCCTTTGCTTTGTAGCGGTATTTGGGAATGGTAAGGAGGTTTTGGTTAGCTGATCGAAAACTGCGATTCGGTGTGTAGTGTTTTATTTTCTCGCGGAGATATGGTGGGGCGTTTCCTTGTACGCATTTGTGGGTGAGGCAGAGGGTTTTGAATGTGATCCGTTTCTTCACGGTTAGCCAGTGTAGGCTCTTTAGGGAGGGGGAGATGGATTCCCAGGGTTTTTTTCCTGTTAACAGTCTTGCCGCCGTGTTTTGGATGAGTTGTAAGCGCGCAAGCTGATATTGGGGTAGTCCTACGTAGAGCGAATTTGCGTAGTCAAGTCGGGAATTGATGATTGTTCCCACAACTGCCGCTTTGTCCTCTTCTGGGATGAAGGGGATGAGTCTACGTAGTTGGCGGAGGAGATGGTGGGATCCGCTCACCACTGATCCTATTTGTGCATCCATTGTCATTCCTGAGTCAAAAATGACTCCGAGACTCTTGGCTTTGGTGCTTGGGGAGATGGTCTGTCCAAGGATGGTGGGAGGTGTCCATGTAGTCTTTATTTTGGAATTTTTGTTAGCTTGTAGGAGAAGAAGTTCTGTTTTTGATCCGTTGAGTTTGAGGGAGCTAGTGGTCATCCAGTCATCTATTAGGGAGAGGCATTTCTGTAATTGCTGATGAAGGTCTTTTTGTCCGTTGATACGAAGGTAGAGTTGGGTGTCGTCAGCATATGAATGGAAGCAAAGATCAGTTTTCCTGATGATATTGAGAAGTGGGCGGATGTATATGTTGAATAGTACTTGTGACAAGGGTGATCCTTGAGGGACTCCGCAGGAGACTGCCCTGGGTTTCCGAGGTGAATGTACCTAGTTTCACTGTCTGGGAGCGATTCTCTAGGAAGGATGTAAACCATTTTAGAGCAGAACCTGTAGCTCCTGCTACTTCAGCGAGGCGGACGAGTAAAGTGTTGTGGTTCACTGTGTCGAATGCTGCGCTGAGGTCTAACAGTACCAGGAGACTCTGTTCTCCGTCGTCTGCTGCTTCAAGGGCATCATCCCATATTTTGAGAAGTTCTGTTTCTGTGCCATGGCCTGGGCGGAAGCCTGATTGCAGAGGGTCCAGGAGTTGGTGTGTGTCCAGGTGGCGTTGTAGCTGTTGTACTACCGCTTTCTCCATAATCTTGGAGATGGCGTTGAGGCTAGTTATTGGTCTGCGGCAGTTAGGGTCCTTAGGGTCGAGATTGGCTTTCTTTAGCAGAGGTTTGACGATGCCTTGCTTGAGGGAGGTTGGCACAGTCCCTTCTTTGAATGATTGATTTATGAGCTGTGTTAGGATAGGAGCTAAGATGTCGGAACATTCTTTAAGCAGTTTAGTGGGGATGATGTCGTTCGGTGATGTGCTGTCTCGAAGGCTTCTGATGATGTTTTTGGTTGTGTCTATGGTGATTGGGGACAAAATGAAATTCGGTGGTTGAGTGATGTTTGTGTCGATATCCTCTTTTTGCTTTGGTTCAGTGAGGGTGATCGTTGTTTTCTGATGGATTGATTTCCGAATGTTGTCGATTTTGTCTATGAAGAAATCTGATAACTCATTGCAGAATTCTTGAGTATCGTTTCCTGGGGGCTCTAAGCAGGTCGGGTTCATAGACTGAGCCACTATTTTGAACAGTTCCCGCGGACGGTTTAAGGCGGATGAGATGGTGTCTGAGAAATGTTCTTTTTTGGCTTTGAAGATTGCCTTGTGGTATTTCCCCGTGAGTGCATTGTAATTAGCATGGTTTTCCTTGGTAGGATTTCTTCTCCATGCTCTTTCAGCTCTTCTACGTTCTTGCTTGAGTAGGGTGAGAATACCATTGAACCAGCTAGAGTTTTTTTTGCGGATGAGTGTTCTACGTTTTGGCACCACGAAGTCTGCTGTTTGTAGTAATACATTGTTTAGGGAGTTGAGCGTTTGTTCTGTTGAGAGGTTTGAGTTTAGCAAGAGAATTTTGCTCGATAATGTAGTTTTGAAGAGATCAGAGTGAAGTTTCTTCTGAGATCTATTCCAGTGTGTTGCTGTTACGTGTTTCTGTTTTTGCAGGATGGTGTTAGTGGTGATTTTAAATTTGATAGCATGGTGGTCCGTCCATGGTAGCGGAGTGTTGTCAAATACGTTGATGTCCATATTCTGTTTGAAGATGAGATCTAGGGTGTGTCCTGAACCATGCGTGGGAGAGTTTATCAGTTGTTGAAGGCCAAGTTCTTCCATTTGGTTGACGCAGGCGGTTGCGGTGGGGTCTTGGGCAGAGTTTGCCCACAGGTTAAAATCCCCAAGTACCAGCAGGTTTTTGGTTTTCAAGGTGTGCATCGAGAAGAATTCAGTGAGTGGAGTGAGGAGATTGGTCTTTGGTCCTGGTGGTCTGTAGCATAGTAGTATGTGAACGGTGTCTTGAGGTGTTGTTCGGAGGTGCAGTGAGAGTGTTTCCATGAAAGGCACTGAGTTCTGTACTTTGGTTTGGTGAACCCAAGCTGAGATTTGAAGATCACTGCTAGGCCTCCTCCTTTTTTTCCGATTCTATGCTCGGTTAGGATACTGTAGTTCTCGGGCACCAGTTCAGTTAGGATGGTGTTGCAGTCAGGTGTTAGCCAGCTTTCTGTAATGAAGAGGCAATCTAAGTTGTTTTCGATGACGAAATCGTGGATTTCCAGCCTGTGCTTGACTGCAGATCTGGTGTTGATCAGGGCGCATGCTAGTTGTTGCGGTTGGATCGGTGTCTCCTTGCATTTCCTGGTTGATTGTGGGTTGTTTCTTAGTAATTGTTCTTTTTTTAGTCTTTTTTGAGTGGCGATCGGTAAAGTTGCGGCGGTGTTTCTTAGCCTGTGGATGGTGTCTGCTGTGTATTTAAAGTTGCACATGATGAAACTATTGATGCCCCCCATTGAGACCACCGCTTGTGGAAGGGAATTCCACATCCTTGCCGCTCTTACAGTAAAGAACCCTCTATGTAGTTTAAGGTTAAACCTCTTTTCTTCTAATTTTAATGAGTGGCCATGAGTCTTGTTAAACTCCCTTTTGCAAAAAAGTTTTATCCCTATTGTGGGGGTCACCAGTACTGTATTTGTATATTGAAATCATATCCCCTCTCAAGCGTTTCTTCTCCAGAGAGAATAAGTTCAGTGCTCGCAACCTTTCCTCATAACTAATATCCTCCAGAACAAAACAAAAATAATAATATTGCGCCAATCCCCAAAAAAATGTATGAAAAGCTGCCAACACAACAATTAGACAAATTGTGAATCAAAAATCAAAGAATACAGTGTGGCGCTAAAGTGAACTTGTTCCTCATTTGAGTCAGACCCACTAAAATATCAATCAGAGGGCCAAACTTACCCAGTGAGGTATTTAATCAAAATAGGATTTTTCCAAATCCTGTATTATTACAAAAGGAAAAAGCAATAATAAATCAACCGAGTATTCCCTATAGTCTGCCTTATCAGGTGTGTGTTAAATTGTATCCAATAAAGTCCAGCCAAACGAAGAGCTAATTGCGTTAACCTAAAGGAGATGACTGTATGGGGATAAGTATATGTGCTATTTAATCGTGAAGAAAAAATATTAAATAAAATAATAAACGTGGTATTTATATTAAAATTCCGTGAAACAACAACCAATGTGCTAAAACGTTGCTCAGCAGACGTGTGTATCTGTTAGTAACAGGTGTCGTACAAGGTACGTATATTAAAATAATATGTGAAAAAAACATAAGAATATAGAAACATATAACTCAATATAAGTGCACTCATATATATAAATAATGTTCATAAACACACTCAATGGAATCAAATGTGAGTCCCAATGCTGGACCTATGAAGGTACACCCAAATACTTGGCCGCTTGGGCTTCCTTTGGACAGCCAGGATGGTTCCCGTATACTCAGATGGTAGGCATGAAATTGAAGATATAGGTATGTAAAAAATACTCTTACCAAGAGTGGTGGACTCCCCGGCCAGCGGCTTCGGAGTCAGAGTAAGCTTGTGGTAAAACGAACAGCAATGAGTGGAATGTTGCTTCGTCCGTCAGTAGAAGTACAGGAAGGTGAGGGTCTCCACAGGATTATCCCCCACACTAGGACGCTCTATTCACCGTACAGCTCCTCCAGTGGAAAAATCAAAGGAGAAACTCCACATAGCGTAAAACTTTAAAAAGGACTTTAATAAAAGCTTTGCAGTAAAAAAATTACACTGGCTCATGGACCACAACAGAGACCAGGTATAGAAAAGGTATATTGGCCCATAGACAACAACAGAGGCCAAAGTGCCAAAACATATAGAATCAATTAAAAAAGCGCTTGTTCAGTCGTGGCATAGCAGGCATATCCAACCCGACGCGTTTCGTCCGCTAGGACTTCAACTGGGGTGTATGCCTGCATGCCACATTTATGCCTATATATATGCTCAAACATAATTTGAAAAAAGCCGCACCTGCTTACATCATGTGAGACGCCACTTCCGGGTGCCGAGAGATGACGTCAATACAGTAATAACCTATCATGATGGGCAGGAGTGGAGATGTAGAACCCGGCCTCTAGGTGAATTCAATGCCCATTGGTCGGGAGAGCCCACCGTCGCTATCGTGATTGCTCACGAGCCAGGCCAATAACATCCACGCTAGCGCGCCCTCAACATCCGGGACCGCCCAACGCGACTCATTAAAGGTCACCTGACAGTCGCGGACGGAGGGTCACGGGCTGGCTAGTGTCACGTGAAGCTGGCGACCAATCAAGGCTTACGTAAGCAACGCGTGACATCAAAACCGGAAGTAGACGATAATGTCCTAGCGAGGTGGAGCGCACATGCGGTGCACACCTCTATCCAAGATGTATATCGGATACCTCTACCATTGTGAGAAGTGTATGGACCGCAAATGCGCTCCATCGATCCGTGTCTTAACAATAGCAGGATTTATGGGGAAATGTGTATAATCAATAGGACTCTGCAGCCTCAAAGACAAACATTATAATTAATGGGGCTCTGCAGTCTCCAAAACAGAGCACAATATAATGAAACTAAAATTTAAAATTTAAAGAAAATTACTCACTATAGATTAACTAAATTTTTATAGGGAAAAAGAATATATAATACAAAAATATAAAAAATATAAAAAAGACTGAAGAAAAATAAAGAAAAAGAAAAGAGTCTGTGGATTGAAATCATAATCATTACCCCTTACTAATGTTTAAAATTGATAAGTGGTAATATGGAAATTGCATAAATGCCTGCAATAGGGATCATATAGTCAGGAGTAGACAAATCCTAACCATGGAACTATGAGGCGTCTCACAGGGCACAAGCAGCGCTCGCCTCCAGTATTTATAATATACAGTTATTGGTAATCACAATAGTTCCACATCCTGTACTAATGAAGTACAAAAACTGCCAACATACAATATCCAAATCCATATCATTTAATAGTTGGCGCATAAGTATTAATCTCGAGACATGTCTATATCAATTTAAAAAATTATATAAGGAAACAAAGCTAGGGCGAGTAGGGAAACAACTACTTAGGCCCGATTGATAAATGCGTTTATGTCCCAGTCAATGTTGAGACCAAATGGCGAATAACTCTTTAGTTGGTGGGTCCAAAAAGTTTCTAACTTGGACACACCCTAAGGGATCATCTTTAAGGGAACCCCATCAATTAAGAATCAGATTGCTCCCAATATTATTGACCCCCCAGCTGTACGTCCCCCCTTCTTCCAAAATATGAAAGGGTTTTTCCCCTGCCGACATTGCAATGTTTGTCTACACAGCGTTCGTGGAAGGAGGAAAAGTGAGACGTTCACTTCTACCTCTACTGGAAAAGAATATCAAATTAAACACTTCTTGACATGTGAAACACGTTATGTGGTCTATTTGATCACATGTCCATGTAACAAACAGTATGTTGGTAGGACCATACGCACTTTTTCAGTACGAGGGAATGAACATATTGCTAATATTAGAAAAGGCTTGACAAACCATAGTGTCCCGAAGCATTTTTTAAGGTGTCATGATCGGAACCCAACTGGGACCCGGATTTGGATATTGTATGTTGGCAGTTTTTGTACTTAATTAGTACAGGATGTGGAACTATTGTGATTACCAATAACTGTATATTATAAATACTGGAGGCGAGCGCTGCTTGTGCCCTGTGAGACGCCTCATACTTCCATGGTTAGGATTTGTCTACTCCTGACTATATGATCCCTATTGCAGGCATTTATGCAATTTCCATATTACCACTTATCAATTTTAAACATTAGTAAGGGGTAATGATTATGATTTCAATCCACAGACTCTTTTCTTTTTCTTTATTTTATAAACGCGTCGGGTTGGATATGCCTGCTATGCCACGACTGAACAAGCGCTTTTTTAATTGATTCTATATGTTTTGGCACTTTGGCCTCTGTTGTTGTCTATGGGCCAATATACCTTTTCTATACCTGGTCTCTGTTGTGGTCCATGAGCCAGTGTAATTTTTTTACTGCAAAGCTTTTATTAAAGTCCTTTTTAAAGCAGTTTTACGCTATGTGGAGTTTCTCCTTTGATTTTTCCACCGGAGGAGCTGTACGGTGAATAGAGCGTCCTAGTGTGGGGGATAATCCTGTGGAGACCCTCACCTTCCTGTACTTCTACTGACGGACGAAGCAACATTCCACTCATTGCCGTTCGTTTTACCACAAGCTTACTCTGACTCCGAAGCCGCTGGCCGGGGAGTCCACCACTCTTGGTAAGAGTATTTTTTACATACCTATATCTTCAATTTCATGCCTATCATCTGAGTATACGGGAACCATCCTGGCTGTCCAAAGGAAGCCCAAGCGGCCAAGTATTTGGGTGTACCTTCATAGGTCCAGCATTGGGACTCACATTTGATTCCATTGAGTGTGTTTATGCACATTATTTATATATATGAGTGCCCTTATATTGAGTTATATGTTTCTATATTCTTATGTTTTTTTCACATATTATTTTAATATACGTACCTTGTACGACACCTGTTACTAACAGATACACACGTCTGCTGAGCAACGTTTTAGCACATTGGTTGTTGTTTCACAGAATTTTAATATAAATACCACGTTTATTATTTTATTTAATATTTTTTCTTCACGATTAAATAGCACATATACTTATCCCCATACAGTCATCTCCTTTAGGTTAACACAATTAGCTCTTCGTTTGGCTGGACTTTATTGGATACAATTTAACACACACCCGATAAAGGCAGACTATAGGGAATACTCGGTTGATTTATTATTGCTTTTTCCTTTTGTAATAATACAGGATTTGGAAAAATCCTATTTTGATTAAATACCTCACTGGGTAAGTTTGGCCCTCTGATTGATATTTTAGTGGGTCTGACCCAAATGAGGAACAAGTTCACTTTAGCGCCACACTGTATTCTTTAATATCCTCCAGACCCTTTATTAGCTTTGTTGCCCTTCTTTGTACTTGCTCCATTTCCAGTACATCCTTCCTGAGGACTGGGGCCCAGAACTGAACAGTATACTCTAGGTGCAGCCGGACCAGAGTCTTGTAGAGCGGGAGAATTATTGTTTTATCTCTGGAATTAATCCCCTTTTTAATGCACGCCAATATTCTGTTTGCTTTGTTAGCAGCAGCTTGGTATTGCATGCCATTGCTGAGCCTATCATCTACTGGGGCCCCCAGGTCCTTTTTAATCCTAGATTCCCCCAGAGGTTTTCCCCCTAGTGTATAGATTGCCTTCATATATTTGCCACCGAAATGCATTATTTTATATTTTTCTACATTGAACCTCATTTGCCATGTAGTTGCCCACCCCATTAATTTGTTCAGATCTTTTTGCAAGGTTTCCACATCCTGCGGAGAAGTTATTGCCCTGCTTAGCTTAGTATTGTCTGCAAATACAGAGATTGAACTGTTTACCCCATCATCCAGGTCGTTTATGAACAAATTAAACAGGATTGGTCCCAGCACAGAACCCTGGGGGACCCACCCCTGACCATTCCGAGTACTCCCCATTTATCACCATACTCTGAACTCGCCCTTGTAGCCAGTTTTCAATCTATGTACTCACCCTATAGTCCATGCTAACAGACTTTATTTTGTACAGTAAATGTTTAAGGGGAACTGTGTCAAATGCTTTTGCAAAATCCAGATACATTTTAGTACTACGGGCCTTCCTTTATCTAGATGGCAACTCACCTCCTCATAGAAGGTAATAGATTGGTTTGGCAAGAACAATTCTTCATGATTCCATGCTGTTTACTGCTAATGATACCATTCTCATTACTAAAACCTTGTATATAGTCCCTTATCTTCCCCTCCAAGAGTTTACATACTATTGATGTTAGGCTAACTGGTCTGTAATTACCAAGTGAAAGTACATCATCAGCCCCCAGCCTTGGCCGCTGGTACGGGCGATGAATGAAACCCAGAGCCCTCAAACCACTCTGAGGGTGAACATTTTAAAATTCTCTGTGCCAGAAAAACATTCTAGATTTGTAAACTTGGCATCCTGTCCGGTGGTGGCCTCAATGAGAGGCTTGATTTAAAGACCATTTTATAATTATAGTCTCTTTTGAGCCTTTCACATTGACACATATACACACACACGGCCTGATCAGTGGCGTATCATCCACGTGTGCAGGGAGTGCGGTGCACAAGGGCCCTGTCACCCACTGCACAATGGAGGATATGCGATTCCCATCACGGCCCCTGTCCCCCCCCTCTCTCTCTCACCCCCTCTCCCATCCGCCTTCCCCCTCTCTTACCATTCTCTCTCTATATCTCCCCATCTCTCTCTTATCTCTCCTCACCCCTCTCTTACCCTCTCTCTCACATCCATGACTATGTAAGGTAAAGTCTACAGGCTTGGAAAGATCAATTTGTAAATGGATAGAAAACTGGCTTAAAAAACGAATTCAGAGAGTAGTGGTTATGAGCCCTACTCTGAATGGTCTAAGGTTATCAGTGGTGTACCCCAAGGTTCTGTGTTGGGACCCTTATTTTTTAATACCTTAATAAATTATATAGGGTCTGGGATTAAGAATACCATTTCAGTCTTTGCAGATGAGACCAAGCTATGCAGTGGATTAACGTCCTTACAGGATGTCTCCAATTTACAAGCTGACCTCAATACACTGTCTAATTGGGCAACTAAGTGGCAAATGAGGTTTAATGTTGATAAATGTAAAGTTATGCACTTGGGGGCTAAGAATATGCATGCATCATACATACTAGGGGGAGTACAACTGGGGGAATCCATAGTGGAGAAGGATCAGGGGGTTTGGGTAGATCATAAGCTCAATAATAGCATGCAAACCCCAGCTGCGGTTTCCAAAGCGAGCAAAGTCCTTTCTTTTATTGGGAAAGGTATGGACTCCAGAGAGAGAGAGATATCATGCCCCTGTACAAATCATTAGTAATCCCTCATCTGGAATATGCAGTTCAGTTTTGGGCACCAGTTCTCAAAAAGGATATCGGGGAACTGGAGAAAGCGCAGAGAAGGGCAACCAAACTGATAAGAGGCATGGAGGAGCTCATCTATGAGGAAGATTAGAGGAACTGAATTTATTCTCTTTTGAGAAGAGGAGATGAAATGGGGATATGATCAACATGTACAAATACATAATTGGTCCATATGGTGAGCTTAGTGTTGACTTATTGACTTTAAGGTCATCACAGAGGACAAGGGGGGAACTCTTTATGTCTAGAGAAAAAAGATTTAATCTCCAAATATGGAAAGGTTTCTTCACAGTAAGAGCTGATAAAATGTTGAATAGACTCCCTCCAGAGGTGGTTCTGGCATGCTCAGTAGATTGCTTTAAAAAAAAAAAAAGGCCTGGATTCTTTCCTAAATGTACATAATATAACTGGGTACTAACATTTAGTTGATCTAGGGAAAATCTAATTGCCTCTCGGGGGATCAGAAAGGAATTTTTCTCCTGCTGTAGCAAATTGGAGCATGCTTTGCTGGGGTTTTTTGCCTTCCTCTGGATCAACTGTGGGTGAAGGATTGTGTATATGGGATTGTATGATTTTTTTTTTTTTTTTTGTGAACTAGTTGGAGATAATTGTGAGAGGATCTCTATTTCTTAATAAACTTGATTTTTGTTTTTTTTATTATTTATTTCAGGGCTACCCATGCCTACTTAGCTTATGGTTATTTATGGTGTTCACATGCAATTATTGTTTTTTGGGCAATTTGAGATCTTATTCATCCTCACTCCCATTTGGGTATATAATATTTTATTATGGCTATATAAACCTTTCTTGTGGAGCTCGGCACTGTGTATTCAGTGGATCAGGGAATTATCTTTTTAATATAGTTTTATATCAATGTATTTTAGTTTGGGCACATCGTATTCATTAGAAATGAATTAGTGAGATTATTTGATTGAGGTTTTTTATTGAAATATTTTATTTATATACATATATTTATTTTAAAAATAGATCAATATTTTTAAACATATTTTATTTTGGTTTTATCTCTCTTTTTATTATAAAAAAGGAGAAAGGGCTGCAAGGGCTGGGACAGTGATAATAAAAGAGGATTTGAACTACCCGGAAATTGACTGGAGTAGTGACATCACTGGAACAGTTAAAGGGCAGAAATGTATAAACAATTTTAAAACAATTTTATGGTACAAATCATAGAGGCCCCCCGACTAGGAATGATGCTCTGTTGGACCTGGTAATCTCAAACCATACAGAGCTTATTACTAATGTTCATATAACAGAACATCTGGGTGGCAGTGACCATAACATGATTTCATTTAATTTTAGCTGTAAACAATATCTTTTAAATGATATAGGGTCTGGGATTAAAAATACCATTTCAGTCTTTGCAGATGACACCAAGCTATTCAGTGGAATAACATCCTTACAGGATGTCTCCAACTTACAAGCCAACCTTAATGCACTGTTTAATTGGGCAACTATGTGGCAAATAAGGTTTAATGTTGATAAATGTAAACATATGCACTTGGGGGCTAAGAATATGCATGCATCATACATGCTAGGGAAACTGATGGTGGAGAAGGATCTGGGTGTTTTGGTAGACCATAAGCTTAATAATGGTATGCAATTCTAAGCTGTGGTTTCCAAAGCGAACAAAGTCCTTTCTTGCATTAGGAGAGGTATGGACTCCAGAGAGAGAGAGAGAGTTGTAATTTTTCCCCTGTACAAATCATTAGTAAGACCTTATCTGGAATATGCTGTTCAGTTTTGGGCACCAGTTCTCAAAAAGGATATTGGGAAACTGGAGAAAGTGCAGAGAAGAGAAACCAAACTGATAAGAGGAATGGAGGAGCTCAGCTATAAGGAGAGTAGGGATGAGCTTCGAGTTCGAGTGGAACCCATGTTCGACCGTTCGTCGAACTGTGAACATTATGGGCCGTTCGCGCCAAGTTCGAGTGGCGCATTACGGCCCATAATTCACTGCGGCATCGCAGTGCATTGCTGGCTGATGATTGGCCAAGCATGCACTATGACTCGCACAGAGAGCCATAATCTGTACAGAGAGCCGTAATCTGTACAGAGAGCCGTAACTGGCCAAAGCCAGGGTGGCTTTGGCCAATTATGGCTCAGGGGGTTTAGTACACGCCCCACACTATATAAGGCCGCCTGCGTGGCGGCCTTGTGTAGTGTGTTGCGGCGGCAGAGAGATAGACAGAGAGACAGTGTGATTTGATTTAAGTGAGATAGAGTAGGCAGGCGAGTCAGTTAGCTGCACTTACAGTGTATTGTGTATATATATATGCATCCTAGGTGTTGTGTGTGTGTGTATATATATATATATATATATATATATATATATATATATATATATATATATATATATTTTAGTTTAGCTTTAGTTTAGCTAGATCCGTTCCTGTTATTCTCTTCCTACTGACAGGCAGGCAGGTGTTTTTACAGTATTTACAGCTACCTGAAGAAAATTGCTGGTGTTCTTCTGATCCTATTAGTACCACAGGCAGGCAGCTGCAGTATTTACAGTTAGTGTACTGTGTCCTCTGCACAGTGTGCACCTAAAGCTACCTGAAGACAATTGCTGTTGTTCTGATCATATTAATACCACAGGCAGGCAGCTGCAGTATTTACATTTAGTGTACTGTGTTCTCTGCACAGTGTGCACCTAAAGCTACCTGAAGAAAATTGGTGGTGTGCTTCTGATCCTTTTAGTACCGCAGGCAGCTGTAGTATTTACAGTTAGTGTAGTGCGTCCTCTGCACAGTGTGCACCTAAAGCTACCTGAAGACAATTGCTGTTGTTCTGATCCTATTAATACCACAGGCAGGCAGCTGCAGTATTTACAGTTAGTGTAGTGCATCCTCTGCACAGTGTGCACCTAAAGCTACCTGAAGACAATTGCTGTTGTTCTGATCATATTAATACCAGAGGAAGGCAGCTGCAGTATTTACATTTAGTGTACTGTGTCCTCTGCAGAGTGTGCACCTAAAGCTACCTGAAGAAAATTGGTGGTGCTCTTCTGATCCTATTAGTACTGCAGGCAGGCAGCTGCAATATTTACAGTTAGTGTAGTGTGTCCACTGCACAGTGTGCACCTGAAACTACCTGAAGACAATTGCTGTTGTTCTGATCCTATTAATACCACAGGCAGGCAGCTGCAGTATTTAGTTAGTGTACTGTGTCCTCTGCACAGTGTGCACCTAAAGCTACCGGAAGAAAATTGCTGTTGTTCAGATCCTATTAATACCACAGACAGGAAACTGCAGTATTTACAGTTAGTGTACTGTGTCCTCTGCACAGTGTGCACCTAAAGCTACCTGAAGAAAATTGGTGGTGTTCTTCTGATCCTATTAGTACCACAGGCAGGCAGCTGCAGCATTTACAGTTAGTGTACTGTGTCTTCTGCACAGTGTGCACCTAAAGCTACCTGAAGATAATTGCTGTTTTTCTGATCCTATTAATACCACAGGCAGGCAGCTGTAGTATTTACAGTAAGTGTACTGTGTCCTCTGCACAGTGTGCACCTAAAGCTACCTGAAGAAAATTGCTGGTGTTCTTCTGATCCTATTAGTACCACAGGCAGGCAGCTGCAGTGTTTCCAGTTAGTGTACTGTCCTCTGCACAGTGTGCACCTAAAGCTACCTGAAGACAATTGCTGGTGTTCTCATACTAATAATACTACAGGCAGGCAGTTGATTCTGCTAGCTGCAGTATCAGTATATATACACATTCCAGCTTTGTGCAACTACATCTCACTGTAGGCCATTAGTATGTCAAGGAGAGGCAGACAGTCACAAGCCAAAAAAGGAGGGCAAAAAAGAGGGCAAGCAGGCTCTGTGTCTAGAGGCAACAGTGCTGGTCGATGAGACGGTGCATCCTCATCAGCACGTGGCCGCGGGATGCGCTTGTCCTTTTTTTCGGCAGCTGGCCATGTTGAGCCGCAACATGCCGAAGACTCGAAGACTTGGTAGAGTGGATGGCCAAGCCATCTTCATCCTCCTCATCCTCTCTCACCCAGGCTCAGGGTACTTTGGCAAAGCAGCTGCCAACGCGGCCTCTTCCCTCGGCACAATAGTATCAGTTACTTCTTCCCTAGCCCCACCATGTCCTCCTGAGGAGTCCCCCGAACTGTTTGACCACAGTGTTTGGTACATGCTCCAGGAGGATGCCCAGCGTTTTGAAGGCTCCGATGATGGTACCCAGCTAGAGGAAGGCAGTAACGTGAGCCCAGAGAGAGGGGGTGACCAAGAAGGACAACAATCTGGCAGTCATGCTCCCCCAGCTGCAGCATACTGCCAGCTTTGCTCCAGTGATAAGGAGGGAGGAGATGATGAGGAAGTCACTGACTCCTTCGGGGGCCTTGCAGAAAGGTTTGTGCAGCACGTTTCCAGAGCCTGGGAGGTTACAATTTCTTGGTCCTCCTGGACAACGTGTTGCTGAGGCTTTGGTCAATCACAGAAGTAGTGGTGGAGAAGGTGGCCGTCTGACCGATGTTTTCAGACAATTTTTTAGTCCACAGCCCCAAGGTCTGATCGGTTCCAACAACCATCGCCAGCATCTGATTCACATGCTGCAGGATTACCTAGGGGCAAGATCAGACTTGGACACCTTTCCCACTGAAAATCCTCTGGGTTACTGGGTCTTGAGCATAGATCACTGGCCAGAGCTTGCACAGTATGCAATTGAGCTACTGGCCTGTCCTGCATCCAGCGTTCTTTCGGAATGCACATTCAGTGCTGCTAGAGGCTTTGTAACCGATCACAGGGTGTGCCTGTCCACCGAATCAGTCGATCAACTAACCTTCATAAAAATTAATCAGTCTTGGATCACCAGCTACCAAGCACCTGATGCTGATGTAACCTATTGATTTTTTTTTAATGTGAGATCCCTTCAAGACTGCCCATGCTAATGCTGAGTGACTATCCTGTTATATTGAGTGACAATCCTCTTCCTCCTCAATTTTCATGCTGATAGCTTGTAAGAACATTTTTGGTTCTGGGCACCTCCACCAGTGGCCAAAGCCCAATTTTTCAGCCCCTGTTTAACAGGGGCATGTAATTACAATTTTTGATGCAATACTTTGCAGCAGGGCTCATTCCTGCCATCCAACTATAGCATCTGTGAGGGGTTGCAGTGTTGTGGCACCAATGCCTAAGGCCCAATTTTTCTGACCCTGTTTAACAGGGGCTTGTAATCACAATTTTTGATGCAATACTTTGCAGCAGGGCTCATTCCTGCGCTCCAACTAGAGTATCTGTGAGGGGTTGCAGTGTTGTGGCACCAGCACCAGTGCCCAAGGCCCAAATTTTCAGCCCGTTTAACAGGGGCATAGAATTACAATTTTTGATGCTATACTTTGCAGCAGGGCTTATTCCTGCCATCCAACTATAGCATCTGTGAGGGGTTGCAGTGTTGTGGCACCAATGCCTAAGGCCCAATTTTTCTGACCCTGTTTAACAGGAGCGTGTAATCACAATTTTTGATGCAATACTTTGCAGCAGGGCTCATTCCTGCACTCCAACTATAGCATCTGTGAGGGGTTGCAGTGTTGTGGCACCAATGCCTAAGGCTTAATTTTTCTGCCCCTGTTCAACAGGGACATGTAATTACAATTCTTGATCTAATATTTCACAGCAGAGCCCATTCCTGTGCCCACCAAGAGTAACTGTGAGGGCTTACAGTGTTGTGGCAACACCACCACCAACACCACCACCAAAGGCCCAATTTTTCTGCCACTGTTCAACAATGGCATGTAATTACAATTCTTGATCTAATATTTCACAGCAGGGCCCGTTCCTGTGCCCACCAAGAGTAACTGTGAGGGCTTACAGTGTTGTGGCAACACCAACACCTAAGGCCCCAATTTCTGCAGAGTATATAGGGCAGGCCCCTACTTTCAAACATCCAACTTACAAACGACTCCTTCTTGCAAACGGAAGGAGACAAGAAGCGAGATGAAATCTACCCCATAGGAAGGGGAAATTCACTCCTGTAAGAGTTAATATGGGAAAAACGTGTCTCCTCTTCACTGATGCTTTATCACCAATCCTTGTTTCACTAAAAAACCCAAATTTTCAAAAAACATTTGTCATTGGGACAGAAAGTGAGATGAAATCTTCTGAAGAGGTGCACAGACAGCAAAACAAATGTTATAGGGGTGATAACCCTTCCCCATGTTTTCCAAAAAGCTTAAAAATTGATTTTTTTGGCTGGAGCTACACTTTAAAAATGTACTAGTTCAAAATTACAAACAAATTCTACTTAACAACAAACCTACAGTCCCTGTCTTGTTTGCACTGCCTGTATACTGCTGTTCAGAGTATATAGGGCCTGGGGGCCCCACGTCTTTCCTTTTTTTAATTTGGGTGCTGGGTTCCCCTTAATATCCATACAAGACCCAAAGGGCCTGGTAATGGACTGGGGGGGGGGTACCCTACCCATGCCATTTGTCTCACTGATTTTCATCCATATTGCTGGGACCCGACATTACATTAAAGCCGCAAGCAGTTTTAAATTACTTTTATTTCTTTAAAAATGTCATTTTGTGCAGGGACTGTTCTAAGCACGGGAAACACGCACCACTTTACAGGCATACTATAGACACCCCCCAGGTACGATATTTAAAGGAATATTTCACTTTTTTTCACTTTAAGCATCATTAAAATCACTGCTTCCGAAAAAACAGCCATTTTTAAAAGTTTTTTTTGCATTGATACATGTCCCCTGGGGCAGGACCTGGGTCCCCAAACCCTTTTTAGGACAATAACTTGCATATTAGCCTTTAAAATTAGCACTTTTAATTTCGAACGTTCGAGTCCCATAGACTTTAATGGGGTTCTAAAGTTCACGCAAACTTTCGGTCCGTTCGCAGGTTCTGGTGCAAACCGAACCAGGGGATGTTCAGCTCAACCCTAGAGGGGAGATTGGAGGAACTGAATTTATTGTCTCTTGAGAAGAGGAGATTAAGGGGGGATATGATCAACATGTACAGTGCCTTGAAAAAGTATTCGTACCCCTTGAAATTTTCAAATTTTTGTCATGTTACAACCAAAATGTAAATGTATTTTATTGGGATTTTATATAATAGACCAACACAAAGTGGCACATAAGTGTGAAGTTGAAAGAAAATTATAAATGGTTTTAAATTTTTTTTTACAAATATGTAAAAAGTGTGGCATGCATTTGTATTCAGCCCCTCCCTGAGTCAATACTTTGTAGAACCCCCTTTTGCTGCAATTACAGCTGCAAGCCTTTTTGGGGATCTCTCCACTAGCTTTGCACATCTAGAGTAACATTTTTGCCCATTCTTCTTTGCAAAATAGCTCAAGCTCTGTCAGATTGGTTGGAGAACCTCTGTGAACAGCAATTTTCAAGTTTTGCCATTTTATACAGATATCTAAAAAGTGTGGTGTGCATTTGTATTCAGCCCCTTTTACTCTGATACCCCTAACTAAAATCTAGTGGAACCAATTGCCTCTAGAAGTCACCCAATTAGTAAATAGAGTCTGGCTGTGTGTGATTTAATCTCAGTATAAATACAATAAAAAAATATCCCAAGCTTTGAACATCTCATGTAACACTGTTCAATCCATCATCCTAAAATGGAAAGAGTATGGCACAATTGAAAACCTACCAAGACATGGCCGCCCACCTAAATTGACAGGCCAGGCAAGGAGAGCATTCATCAGAAAAGCAGCCAAAAGGCCCATGGTAACTCTGGAGGAGCTGCAGATATCCACAGCTCAGGTGCGAGAATCTGTCCACAGGACAACTATTATGCCCCGTACACACGGTCGGATTTTCTGATGGAAAATGTCCGATCGGAGCGTGTTGTCGGAAATTCCGACCATGTGTGGGCTCCATCGGACATTTTCCATCGGATTTTCCGACACACAAAGTTGGAGAGCAGGAGATAAAATTTTCCGACAACAAAATCCGTTGTCGGAAATTCCAATCATGTGTACACAAATCCGACGGACAAAGTGCCACGCATGCTCAGAATAAATAAAGAGATGAAAGCTTTTGGCCACTGCCCCGTTTATAGTCCCGACGTACGTGTTTTACGTCACCGAGTTTAGAGGGATCGGATTTTCCGACAACTTTGTGCGACCGTGTGTAGACAAAACAAGTTTGAGCCAACATCCGTCTGAAAAAATCCTAGGATTTTGTTGTCGGAATGTCCGAACAAAGTCCGACCGTGTGTACGCCCTATTAGTCATTCACTCCACAAATCTGGCCTTTATGGAAGAGTGGCAAGAAGAAAGCCATTGTTGAAAGAAAGCCATAAGAAGTCCTGTTTGCAGTTTGCGAGAAGCCATGTGGGGGACACAGCAAACACGAGGAAGAAAGTGCTCTGGTCAAATGAGACCAAAATTTAACTTTTAGGCCTAAAAGCAAAACGATTTGTGTGGCAGAAAACTAACACTGCACATCACCCTGAACACATGTTGTGGTGATGCTTTTTCTTCAGCAGGGACAGGAAAACTGGTTAGAGTTGATGGAAAGATGGATGGAGCCAAATACAGGGCAATCTTAGAAGAAAACCTGTTAGAATCTGCAAAAGACTTGAGACTGGAGCAGAAGTTTACCTTCCAGCAGAACAACACCCCCAAACATACAGCCAGAGCTACAATGGAATGGTTTAGATCAAAGCACATTCATGTGTTACAATAGCCCAGTTAAAGTCCAGACAAAATCCAAGTGAGAATCAGTGGCAAGACTTGAAAATTGCTGTTCACAGAAGCTCTGCATCCAACCTGACAAAGCTTGAGCTATTTTGCAAAGAAGAATGGGCAAAAATTTCACTCTCTAGATGTGCAAAGCTGGTAGAGACATACCCAGCTGTAAGGTGGTTCTACAAAGTATTGACTCAGGGGGGCTGAATACAAATGCACACCACATTTTTCACATATTTATTTGTAAAAAAACTTGAAAACCATTTATCATTTTCCTTCCACTTCACAATTATGTGCCACTTTGTGTTGGTCTATCACATAAAATCCCAATGAAATCCATTTACGTTTTTGGTTATAACAAGACAAAATGTGGAAAATTTCAAGGGGTGTGAATACTTTTCAAGGCACTGCTGTGAAAATGTGGAATAGACTCCCTCAAGAGCTGGTTCTAGCCAGTTCAGTAGATTGCTTTAACGGCTTCAGCCCCGGAAGATTTTACCACCTTCCTAACCAGAGCACTTTTTGCCAATCGGCACTGCGTCGCTTTAACTGACAATTGCGCGATCGTGCAACCTTGCACCCAAACAAAATTGAGGTCCCTTTTTTCCCACAAATAGAGCTTTCTTTTGGTCATATTTGAGCACCTCTGCGTTTTTTTATTTTTGCGCTATAAACAAAAAAAGAGCGACAGTTTTGAAAAAAACACAATATTTTTACTTTTTGCTATAATAAATATCCCACAAAAATATATAAAAAAAAACTATTGTTTTCCTCAGTTTAGGCTGATATGTATTTTTCTACATATTTTTGGTAAAAAAAAATTGCAATAAGTGTATGTTGATTGGTTTGCGCAAAAGTTATAGCGTCTACAAAAGAAGGGATAGTTTTATGGCATTTTTATTATTATTTTTTTTTTTTACTAGTAATGGTGGCGATCTGTGATTTTTATCGGGAATGCGACATTATGGCGGACACGTCGGACAATTTTGACACATTTTTGGGACCATTGGCATTTATACAGCGATCAGTGCTATAAAAATGCATTGATTACTGTAAAAATGTCACTGGAAGGGAAGGGGTTAACACTAGGGGGCGATCAAGGGGTTAATTGTATTCCCTAGTATGTGTTCTAACTGAAGGGGGGAGGGGACTGTGTAGGGGAGATGACAGATCGCTGTTCATACTCTGTATGAACAGACGATCTGTTTCTTCTCCCCTCAGAGAACCGGAAACTGTGTGTTTACACACACAGATCCCGGTTCTCAGTGTGCCCTGAGCGATCGCGGAAGCCCGGCGGTGATCGTGACCTTCGGCCCCGTGGGTGAGCAGGCGGCACGCGCGCGGCGCTAGTGGCCACAGGGCAAAGCAACATTGCATAACGTTGTTTTGCCCAGCCGTGCCATTCTGCCACAATACAACTGCGGCGGCTGGTCGGCAAGAGGTTAAAAAAGGACTTGATTCTTTACTAAATGTACATAATATAACTGGGTGCTAACATTTATAGGTAAATGTTGATCCAGGGAATATCCGATTGCCTCTCGGGGGATCAGGAAGGAATTTTTCCCCAGCTGGATCAAATTGGACATGCGTTGCTGTTTTTTTTTTTGCCTTCCTCTGGATCAACTGTGGGTATAATATCCACAACATAACAGAGGGAGTTGATTGAGCCTTCTGTGTTTATATATCACGTCAATCTAGACTCCTATAATTTGGAATCTAGACTTCTGGTAAAGAGGCACTTTATTTGTTCTATGGTGGAGGTGCACTTGAGTGACCAGCACTTGCATTTGATTTTATCCTTATCACTTGGACATTCAACAGGAGGTCCACAGTCACTTGTTCTATTTTTCATCACCCAGAATAGCACGTACTGTTTAACTATATGTATATTTATTTTTCCTTTTAATAACTAGTGTGACAACTTTTGTTTTTTATAAAACTAATGTACAAACAGTGATACTGACAGCACATAAGACAAACATATATACATGTAAGTGCCAGTGAGATGTCCAATATTTACCAGGTATATTGTATGGATCCCTTATGATGATCTTCAAATCTTTTGCTGTCTCCTTCCAAGACCTAACTTACTATAGACCTATCTCTCATAGATTTATATGGGGCCATCCCAACTGGTAGACCTATCTATTCAAATCTGACTCATCTCATACAGGACTGGATAAATGCCTGTCCCCTGTAGTTGGCATAACTCAGCCCCTCAGCACATCCCTTTTTGGAGGGAACAATAAAGCGGAGTTCCAGTAATTTGTTTGTTTATTAAAAGTCAGAAGCCACAAAATGTGTAGCTGCTGACTTTTAATAAACACACACTCACCTGTCCCACAAGCCAGTGGTGCACTCAGCCCAGCCGTGTTCTTCCTCGGCGGTGCTGGCATTTCTACTATGGGCACCCGGCTGTGACAGCTTGTGGCTTCACAGCCGGGTGCCCACTGCGCATGCTTGAGCGGTGCTGCATTCTGTGTCTGGTCCTGATGTCTTCTAGGACCCGTCATGTGTCCCAGAAGACTTCGGGAAGGAGAACTTCTGATCACCTAAGGCGACCGGAATAGAACTGGGAGAAGGTACCTGTCAAAATTGTGTACCTGCTTCCCCCCCTCCTCCCCAACAGCTCAGTTTCACATACATGAGCCGGAGAGGAGGCTTTAAAGCGGAAGTTCCACTTTTGGGTGGAACTCTGCTTTAAGTATCCAAGTTCATAACTTTTTTGGAGGGAAAATTAAGTTTGAAAATTCATAACCTTTTTGGAGGGAAAATCAAATATGCAATTTCCTAGTCTGTTTGTAGGACAATTATGCATTTCTGCACAGATGGTCACCCTCACTACTTATCTAAAAAGGGGGTCCTTTGAAGTGGAAATAGTGGAAACAAAAGAGATTTAAATTGCTTGGTCTAGATAATTATCTCGGTCTGATAGTGTCTGAGATAAGGCAATAAATCTCTTGTCCCTTCCCGCATGCAGTATGACTGGTAATTAATAAAAAATTCCCTGTAGTATCCCACATGTACAGTACATCAAACATTCCCACACCTCAAAGTTAGCTGGTTAATCAAATCAATCAATCAGTCAATCAATCACACTACTAAACCTGAATCCTTGTTTAAAATATATTTATACAAATATCTATTTACATTGTCTAATGGAGATTACACATAAATTCTTCATATGACAACAGAGGCCTGGGATTCTGCTAAGGCTGCACCCTGTTACTGTATATAGAAGCACTGACATGCTGTATGTTTTTTACTCTAGAAGTAGTATGATTTAGATTGGAGTGCAGGTTCTGCAGCTCCCTGTGTAGGGCTTTTCAATTCTTTCCATTTGCTGGTCTAGATCTTGTTTAGTGGAAATGTTTGGGATGGTTAGGATTGCCCTCTGTTTCCAGCTTCCCAGGGATCCCAAACAAGACTGTGGCAGGACACAAATTTGTTGAGATAGCAAATAGAGAATGATTCTCGTGTGTCACCAATGGTAGTGTGGCCACTTTCAGCAATAGTGCTGCAGACACTGGTCTTGCTGGAGCAAATGTAGAAGCTTCTGAGCGGTAGTGTGACAAACATGGGTGGCAGTTGGCGCTCAAAGAGTTCTCCTTAGAAGGCCGATGAGTTGTGCTGGGGAAGTTTGTCTCAAGTTGATATTGTTCCTCTAATGCAGGGGTGTCAAACTCAATTTAATTTGTGGACCACATCAGCATTAGGGTGGCCCTCAAAGGGACAATTGTTTCTCTCCCCCCAGCTCCAAAAAGCTTCTTGCATCTCACCTTTCCTGTCCAGCTCTAGTACCTCCCAGTAGTGTAGGCAGCTCTGCCACTCTCACTTGCAGGGAGATCATTGGTTAGTGTCTGTGCACCCAGGCACAGATGGGGATCATAGTGTAGCTTACCATGTGATGCCCCATCCCACACTGCACCTGAATATCCCTTGTCACCGATGTGAGTGCAGGGCAGGCAGGGCTCTGTGAGAGCCACTGAGAGGAAAGCTGCGTTTACAAGTGACAGTGGTGAGTGGGGAGGGGAGAGTGGAGGGCGAGAACTGGAGGTGGCAGAATAGAGTTCTGCCATGTCCTGGCTGAAAAAAAGCCCTGGGTGTGAGGGCCACATTAAATAGCCCGTAGGTTTTGCGTTTGACACATATGCTCTAATGGACTGTAATAATGTCAGCTGATGCAGGGTGGGGTGAGATTCTGCAGAAATCTAAAAAAAATATGGCTTCTCTCCACCATTGCTGAGCAATGCCCCCAGTAACATCTTTATTCAAAGTCTTCTTCCTATTTAGTGAATAACTCTCAGGGGGATTTAAAGCGCATTTCTAGGCAAGCCATTTTAATACTGGAGATCAGCTTTAAAATGTATTTCAACTTTTTAGATTTTCCAGTTTTTGTTCTCCTGCTTAAAGAGGAGCTCCAGGCTCCTTCAGAAAAAAAAAAAAAAAAATTAGTAGCTACAAATACTGTAGCTGCTGCCTTTTAATGTTAGGGCACTTACCTGTCCAGGCAGGCATCCAGCGGTGTCCTCACCCGAGCCGATTATTCAATCGGCTATTGGGTGCTAGCTCGCCATAAGGAAAATCAGCAGTGAAGCCTTATAGCTTAACAGCTGGTTTCCTGCTGCACATATATGAAGCATGCTGTGCTTTGTAAATGGGTCACAGCCTTCTGTAAAGCCTAAGAAGCAGCAAACTGATCTGGAAGTGGGAGCGGGTACCTGTCAAAACCAGGTACCCGCCCCCTCCCTCCAAAAGGTGCCAAATGTGAGTCTGCTGCCTCCCCTGGCATATGCTGCCATGTCGACTCAGGTGGACGACTTAAGGGCTTGGATTGAAAGAGAGTGTGCTGCCATGCAACCTCAGATGGGTGAGCCAAGAGCTTGAAGTCCAGAGAGAGTGACCCTGGTTATACAAAGAGCTCACTGAAGGGGCTGTATGTTGAAAATCTGGTCTGGTATTACTGTTATAGAGTGTCGTTTGGAAGTTAGGAGGAGGCTACCAGCTGTCCCTGGACATTTTGTGAGTACAGACAACATAAAGGATCTATAGACATGTGCTCTTAACCCCTTCTGGTGTGCTATATAATTGCTGAGAGCCCAGACAAGAGTGGCTAGTCTCCAGACAACACTGACTACTGTTCTGAAGAGCTTATCCAGCTCCTGCTACTGCATATGACTTTGCTATTTTTCTGCTACCTTTGAAGTACCAAATACAGAAACAGGCTGCTGTAACTGGCTTGTGTCTTGAGGAGCTTTGCCAGGCTATTATTGCTACTAAGGGACTTTGCTCTAACCTGAAACTACTTTGTTGCTACTGCCAAGGAGAACTTCGCCAGAGCTTTGTCGAGAGGTCACTTACAGGGCCTTGAAAAAAATATTCATACCCCTTGAAATTTTCCACATTTTGTCATGTTACAACCAAAAACTTTTATTGGGAAATATCAACGATTAGGTTGATATTTTGAGATTAGGTTACAGATGTAGCTGGGGGCCAGGTTGTGGATGGCTGTGTTCGAATCATTTGTTTGCAACAACATGATCTTGATAGGTACTATAACCCATTCATTTAGCAACTTTAGGCATAAGTGCTTACTTTCATGATAGTATGCTGCCTAGTTACTTTTGGCAAATGTTGATGTTATTTTCAACTCTCTCAGAGAGCATATGTCATATGGAAGGATACATCTCTTGCTAAATTTTATATACATGCCAAAGATTCTTAAGAGTTTTTTTGCTGAATGCCAAAAAAATGACTATACCTAACCCAGGCATTCAGAGCTCATGGTCCCAGAATCTCAATAATACAGAGAATAAAGCACATGTGCAAGCCTGTTGGGACCTAAAAACCTTAAAGTTGACGTTTAGATGTGGACGTTTTACATGATTACATTGATCTAGCTTGAACCAGTGTAAGTATGTATGTGCCATACCTCTGGGATCCCTATGGAAGCTTGAAATTACTATAGTAGGCAGCACAATATCACCACTTTACCTCTCCACCTCATCCAATCACAGAACACTGGAAGCTAGTGTAGATCACAGTAGTAGTGTTGCCCACTACAGTGATTTCCAGGTTCCAAAGGGATCCCACAGGTATCGCACATCATTGGTCATAGCTGGACCAATGTAGCTCTGTAGAAATTGCTATATCTAACCATTAGAATAACAGTACTTATTTAGATGAGTGATTTTGAGGTAAGAAAAAAAAAAAACAAGTTACATATGTAACGTATGTGAACAAGTATTAATATATTGCAATTTACCAATACAGCAATTTTGTGCAAAATCTATATATCTATATCTATATCTATATCTATATCTATATCTATATCTATATAATATACAATTGCCACAGAAGCCATATTGTAATTTAATGTTATTAAAATTAAACTTTCCTTTTTAAACTGCAGCACAGTGGCGGCCTATCCATAGGGGGCACCAGGGCGCCACCCCCAAGCTGTCCTGAAAAAAAAGTGATCCACCAAGGTGGTATAACAGTGGCTCAGAAGGTGGTACTGCACTCCTCTCCTACATGTACCGCCCACCGCCATACACTCCGCACTCCTCCCCTACATATATCACCCACCGCCATACACTCCGCACTCCTCTCCTACATGTACCACTCACTGCCATACACTCCGCACCCCTCTACTACATGTACCATCCATCACCATACACTCTGCACCCTTCTCCTACATGTACCACCCACCCCCATACACTCCGCACCCTTCTCCTACATGTACCACCCACAGCCATACACTCCGCACCCCTCTCCTAAATGTACCACCCACAGCCATACACTCCGCACCCCTCTCCTACATGTACCACAAACCGCCATACACTCCGCACCCCTCTCCTACATGTACCACAAACCGCCATACACTCCCCACCCCTCTCCTACTTGTACCTCCTACCACCATACAGTCTGCACCCCTCTCCTACATGTACCACCCACCGCCATACATTACTGTTACCAGTGAATATATGGGCATTTATAGGAGCACCTACAATATGTAGGAGGGCGTGGTTTGCCTTGAGAGAAGATGGCTGCTTAATCCTCAAGCTCCGTCAGCCCACAGCCTCAACTCAGCTTTCTTTGGGGAAGAGCATTGCTATTTAGCCCCTAAACATGGGTACAGCTTCCCGTGGTACCTCGGCATCCAGATCATGCTCACCGAGAGAAATCAACGGATGAGGACACCAGAATATCCCAGGGATGTTCCGCTCTCAGAGAGCTAATATAGCGGCGTCCTCCTCAGCTCCCTCACAGGAACAAGACGAGATCACTTTTTCTCCCACTGAATGTCATCCCCCTCCTATGGCGGCTGGCCAAGAGACACACCAGCAACCAAGCTTTAATGATCTCCGTACAGTGGCGGCACATAAAAAGGATACGCTGTTTGCGGCCATCACTGATCTCCGTCATGAAATACAGGCAATAGTGGGAAGGGTACAGGGTGTGGAGAAGAAGGCTGCACACCAGCAGACAACTATAAAGAAGATCCACCGCACAGCGGACACACACACTATGCAACTTAGAGATCTCCAGAGGCACGTTGAAGATTTGGACAATCGAGGGAGAAGACATAACCTGAGGGTGAGAGGTCTCCCCGAAAGTATCAGCACAGACCAGATACTCCCCACAGTGGCGGCCCTGTTCAATCAGCTCCTTGACAAACCCCGCCAAATGTCCATTAACATTTAACAGACTGAGAGGGAGAAAGTCTGACCCCCCCGAGGGATATTGTCTACTGCCTGATGGACTACAAGATCAAGGAAGAAATCCTCAAGAAGGCCCGGAACAAGATACAGGTTGAACATGAAGGCCATGTCATCCACATCTACCAGGATCTTTCGGGTATCACTCTTAGACAACGCAGAGACCTGCACCCTTTACTGGAAGTTCTAAAAAACAAGGGTATCCAATACCGGTGGAAGTTCCCATTCGGGCTGTCTGCAACTTATCAGGGACGCTCTGCACTGCTCAGAAACCCTGAAGAGCTAGACGCCTTCTGTCACACACTTGACATACCGTTTGTGGAGGTACCAAATTGGTACGCAGACTTCAACATCTCCAGCTCACCCACTCGATCACCCGGAAAGGAACCTATGGAGGCGCAGAACACACACTTCAGGAGGCGCAGATCCCCCTCGGCTACTTGACTCATCCCGCCTTGATGTCTCAACAGCTGCACAGTCCTACGGCTGCTCCCTTGCCTCACAGGGCACGCTGTGGCCGTTAAATCATCTCCAGGAGATAACTTCAGCACGACCAGTTAAGTTCACAAACCTGTCTCTATCTTCTTTCCTGACTTGCCTGTCTTTCACCCTGATAAAGCTGCAAGTTACACCCAAGAAGCTGACACTACCGAGGACATCTTCAGCCGCTAGTACTCTACTATCACATGCAGGCATCACTCAATAGCTAAGGAACTGCTTCCCGACCTATATGACCTAAAACACTACGTTCCCTGTACGATTCACAGAACCATTGCAAGCCCCATAAACACTACAGCACTGCTCAGTCCGGATAACACATCTGACCGGCATTTCAGCAGCAGCCCAATACACCCAATACTTATTCATACTTAATACCCATACACTTGCCTGTTTATACGAAGTAGCAGTGCCCCCCTTCAGGGGAGAAAGTTTTTCGGATCAGAAGCCGTCCAGACTTGCAGGGGGATTGTGAACCCCAGGGTCTGTGATTCCTTTTAAGTATTGCAAATGTGTCTGCACCGGGAACAGGACACTTGTTGCTCCCTGCTACCTTGAATACTGTCCTGGCTCACTCACGGCCGGGATCCTGACGATATACCGGCCACTGGGTATAAAAAAAAAAAAATCTCCTCGGGTTGTATTTCAGGTTAAGACTGCGAGAGCAAAACCAATAGTTTTGATGAACTTAGCCCGATACTGAGATGTTTTCCAGGCTTAAAACGGTATCATTTATTCATGGTATGGCCAGGGGCGGATTAATGCACAGGTTGGTCTAGGCTGCAGCCTAGGGCCCCATGTGTGCAAGGGCCCCCGATTGGCCATGATATTTTTATTAATTTATATATATTTATGTATATCTAGAATAAAAACCATGCCTGCGTGTTATACGAATACGCCGACGAATGTTTCTTTTACCAACAGGGGGCGGGGATCGGGTGGTCCGCCCCGGGTGCCACCAATTGGGGAGAGGGGGGGGGGTGTGTCAGGCCAGCTGTACCGCCTCTCCTGGCCCTGGGACAGCGCTGCCAGCATACTTTAAGGTTGACAAAACATTACTGCCAGCCCTTTCTCATGCACAGCTCCTCATGTGTCACTCTCAATGTAAATGGAAGTCTCTTAATATCTCAATTAAAGCCTTCCCGAGTGTAGCCTTTGATTGCAGGAGGAGAGCGGTCATGTGACCGTCAATGAAACAGCAGAGGAGAGCAGTCACATGACCGGGTCACGAAGAACGGCGTTAATTGAGGTATTTAGAAGCTTTGATTTACAATGAGTGACACAGGAGGAGCGGTGTATGAGAAAGGGCTGGCAGTGATGTTTTCTCAACTTTAGAGTGGGGGTCTCCAGGGAGTGCAGGGGGGCTTTATAATGAGAGGCCTGTGTGATATGCAGGCAAAGGGGTCTGTGTACTATGCAGATGTCTGTGTACTGTGCAGGGAAAGGGGTCTGTGTACTATAGGCGTGTAATATAGGTCTACCCTTTTACACAAGGGTATGGCAAAATGATTGTGTGTTTCTCTGTGCTATCCGAATTATAGCTATCAAGGATTCAACTTTATGTGACAAGCCTGCTGACAGATTGCACGGCATATTTGCTAAAACTCTGTATCCCTTACCTAAACACTTACTCTCTAACTAGTACGTTTTAGACATCCTAAAACTGAAAAATTGTCTCAGGGCGCCATCTAGTGGTGAGAGATGCTCATTGGCACTCATATACACAGAGATACTGTTAAAAGGGGTAAGCAATCTGACCAGATAATAAGCATGAGCAAAATGTTGGTCCCGAGCAACTATGCAACTGTATTGTACCTTATATACTAGCATGAAACAATTCACTGTAATGACATTTCCGATCACACATGTCCCACGGCCATGCTCCATTTCCGCAAAGCATATATATTACAGGTCTTTTCAGGGTCAGTTCTATCCTTCCGTTCCCACATGTTAATCCGACGCCACGTTGGCGAATCTTAGTTTTATGTTTTCAGCTGTGAATTATCTCACTGAGTCGATAACAATGGATCATACAGAATAGGACATTGGTTTGGTTCAATGTTAACCCATAGGGTCAAACACTTCAGATTAAGGGAGTAACCTATACTGAAGATCACATGTCGTAAAACTAACGTAGTCTCCCCATTTAGAATGCCCTGAGTAATACCAACACAATGCTGAGACGTTAAGATACACTTTAAGGACCCAGCGCCTGCACCAATAACGCAGGATACAGATCTCAATAACTCATGCTTAATCTCTACTCCCTACCTGATTACAAGTGTGCCAAACTGAGGACAATAGTCTGATGGCACATATAGACAACCACTTCCTTTCAATCAAACCACCTCCCATACAGTGGCATCCTAAAATATATACATAACTACATAACTCTATATCTCAACAAATTCTCCAGACGCCACTGATATCTTCGGGCCTATACATCTCCCTATCTGGACAGGTGAGTGGGCTCTCACCTGTCGCAGGAACGTACCCACTCCTGAACCCTACATTTTACCCAAGATCCCCGCGTCTCTTTATACCCCCCTATATTCAAATACGCACTTCAAAAACCACTCTCCCCCTGGGTTATACCTTTGAAAAAGGTTTTTACCTATTAGAGGTTAACCCTCCTATCTGCTACAGCTCTCGTAACCTTTGATCCTCCAAGACCTAATAGACCCACATAACTACATTAGCAATGGCCTTGACGCCCCCTGAAATTTAGTACACTTCCGATCAAAATCGTCTATATGTAAAAGGACTTAATGTACCAGAAAAAAGATCTCAGCTACTCCTAACTATGCAACGCACTAAAGCAGATATACTATTTCTGCAAGAAACTTATTTTCGTACCGACTCGACACCGAAATTACAAAATACATTCCTCCCCATCGCGTACCACTCTACAAACTTTGAGCCCAAATCCAAAGGGGTCTCAATACTAATGGCAAAAAACTGTCCTTTCCAACTGACCGACACAATGATTGATGACAAAGGCAGGTTCCTTTTCCTAAAAGGATTCTATAAAGGCAAAGGACTCACTTTAGCAAACATATACGCCCCAAACACTAAACAGGTAACATTCTTCCGTGAAGTCGTTCAGACACTGGCAGTTTTTCAAGAAGGCACCCTAGTGTTTGGAGGAGACTTTAATGTCCCCCTAAACCCTTTTCTCGATACCTCAAATGACATTTCATCTCTCCCCTATACTGCTCTGCGATGTATCAGAACCCAACTCCAAACTCTATTGCTTCATGACACGTGGCGCACTTTAAACCCAAACAGCAAAAACTATACTTTCTTTTCGGCACCACACAACAAATATTCGAGAATAGACTAGCTTTTCATTTCGCAAAACGACCTTCCCATCCTTCAACGCACATCCATTGACCCGATGTTTCTCTCAGATCATCACCCAATCTCAATGACTATAGCATTCCCTGACACATATACTCAGTCCTGGAGAATTGACCCCTCTCTCCTCACTGATCCTGCTACTGCTGCAGAAGTTGACCATCACATTAAACAACATTTTATGGAAAACAAATCTGCTGATACTTCCCTGCTTATTAATTGGGAAGCCTATAAATGTGTCATACGGGGCGTACTTATCGCAGCAGCTGCTAAATGAAAGAAGGAAAGACAAAAACAGTTTATTGATCTAGCCAACCAGATACGTCGGCTGGAAAAAGCACACAAGCACACACAAGTCCTAGACACTCTAAACACACTAATACAATCCAGAAAAGAGATGCTAGAATTAATCGGTAAACAAACTAGACGCAAATACATCCTTTCCCAAATGAACTTTTATGAATATGACAACAAGGCCAGTAAATTACTGGCTAGAACCCTACAAGCTAAAAAAGCTAACACAACAATACACTCGCTTTCAGATACATCGGGTCGCAAAGTGAATTCCACCCCTGACATAGCTAAACAAGTTGTAAAATATTATACTAAATTATACAACCTACCCTCATCGGGCGTCAAAAAAAAAACGGAATGGCAAGAAAACAAATGATCACTGACTTCCTAAATCAATACAGCCCTACCCCTATTTCGTAATCCTCGTCTCAAGACATAGACAAACCCCTGACTAAAGAAGAAGCCAACTTAGCTCTGAAGCAAATGAAGACAGGTAAAAGCCCTGGGCCTGACGGACTGACTGTAGGCTATTATAAAAATTAAGCAGACACTCTAACCCCTATTTTAATATCGACCTTTGATTCCTATGCATCACCCATTATACCCCCACGTGACCTATTGACAGCACACATTGCAGTTATCCCTAAACCCGGAAAAGATTCTTCACTAGTAACTAACTACAGTCCTATCTCGTTATTGAACGTGGACCTTAAATGGTACGCCAAAATACTGGCAAATCGGCTTCTTCCCCTACTCCCCAACTTGGTTCACCTTGACCAAGTTGAATTCATCCCTGGCAGAGAAGCGAGGGACAACACTCTCAAAGCTATTAATATCCATCATTGGCTTACGTCCAACCAACGACAGGGGTTTCTTCTATCCCTGGATGTGGAGAAGGCATTCGATAGAGTGGCCTGGGACTACATGACAGCAACCCTAAAACACATCGGCCTACCTTCCCGAATGCTAAATCTTATACTCATGTTGTATTCCAATCCAACTGCAAAGGTACGAGCCAACGGCCACCTATCGGATGCCTTCTCCATTTCAAACGGTACTCGCCAGGGTTGTCCCTTATCCCCTTTAATATTCACTCTCACTCTGGAACCACTCCTTAGATGCATCAGAGCAAATCCAGACATTAAAGGAATGAAAGTAAATCAACAAACTTACAAAGTAGCAGCTTTCGCTGACGATATACTCCTTTTCCTGACTGAACCATTGACGACTATCCCAAACCTACTTCAAGATCTTGACAAATTTAAACTCATATCGAACCTCCAAATAAACTTTTCTAAGTCAAATGCCTTGAACATTACTCTACCCACTGAGTTATGTAAACAATGCCAACACAACTTCCCATTTAAATGGAACAGTCACAACATTTTATATCTAGGCATCCAACTCACTACCTCCCTATCAGACCTATATGCTGCAAATTATCTGTCTTTACTACAAAACATATTACGTGACTTAAAGAAATGGTCTGTAGGACTTTTTCTTGGTTTGGAAGAGTCGCAATCGTTAAGATGAACATCCTACCTAGGGTGTTATATCTACTCCAGATGATCCCGATCAAACTCCCACCTGCTTTCTTCAAAACTTATCAAAGAGTATAAAATAGAGATAAGCTCCGCGCTCAGGATAATAACAAGATAGATAAATAATACTAGGTTGCAGCCTCTCCTAATCAGTCCCAAAAGAGGAACTTACAGAGAATAGATATTAAGCAAATGGGGTGAGTGGCGCTACCTATTGGCTATCGAGTGAGGGTCATGTAAAATGTATGTGCCAGCTGTATCTACATAAATGGTAAAGAGTATATATATATATATATATATATATATATATATATATATATACCGTATATATACACACATACATACATACCTTAATGGTGCAGGCACCGTGCAATCATAACAGTGTGATAAATTAATTCAGAGTGCTAAAAGGTAACCAATGGGCCTGACATATATTAATGTAAGTGTATGACAATCAATAGAAGTAACAGATAAAGGTGACCTAAATATGTCATTATTTTATCAGATAATGCGCCTCAGTAAGGGCCATAAACCATAAAAGTCCAAAAAAAATATATATATGCACATAAAAAATCCTAATGAAATGATTGGTCAGCGTGGACAGGTGAAAAACAAAAAACAAAAAATACAAAATAAACAGTAGTGAAGCTCCAAAATGGCCAAAAGTCCAAAGTGTTCAGGTGACTCTTGTGTTCAGAGAATAAGGTGACTTCTGTGCTCCCCCTAGTGGGTCCCCACTCACCAGCTCCCTACACCCCTGCAGGGGTAATAGGCAGGTGTGATTATACTGAGATGATATACTGGTGTCTCTGCTCAGGGTCCGTATCTGACTCCTATGTCCTGTAGGGCTTTTACAGCTCGCTCCACCCGGTTAGGATATCCAGAGGGGTCTCGCCAGTCACTTTTCCCAATAATCGATTCGTCAGCTAGTCAGAGATGGATCCTGTGTCCAGCGGGGCCGCTCGTTGCACGGTGCACACAATGTGGGGAGGAGTGCAGGATCTCCCGGTGACGCGGTGTGTCCGGTCTCGGAGTATAGGCCACAATGACACTGGGTGCTGTGTACACGGTGTACACGGAGCTCACATTTCACATTTTATCAAAGAGCATGTACAGAGTTTATCTGGAATACATTACGACCCAGATTTAGCTTTTCAAAACTTACTATCCCTAAACTCAAGGGAGGCTTAAGCCTACTCGATTTAAGAAAGTATCAGCAAGCCTGTCACTTAACCAGAATCATCGACTGGAATATTCACTCCAAAATTAAAGACTGGGTCCAATTGGAAAAATCCTTATCACCTTTTCCGCTGGACCAAGCCCCATGGTTGGCTTCAAAACATATCCCCCCAACATATAACTCTCACCCGTTAATCCGCCTCACGCTTTCTTCCTTTCGAACCACGTGTAATAAACATAAGATCTCATCGATCATAGGCCCGATGACCCCACTTAGACTCAACCCTGACTCTACCTCGAGATTACAAGAATCCTTCCTGAAAAACATATGGCCGCACCCAAACGTAAGAGTGGGACACTTCCTCAAGGGTGACCAATTAATTTCATACACCAACCTAACGGCCAAAACGTCAACTGGTACTTTCCCCTTTTGGACGTATGTTCAAATTAGACATTTTCTCGGGACCCTCGCACTCAAACCGGAATGACCAGACAACCCACCCCCTTCGATGACTTGTGTTTACAAACGGAACCCTAAAAACATCTCATATCTTACACATATGCTCTACTATTTTCCAATCAGAACCCCAAATACAGTTGGGCCAACAGTAAATGGGAACGAGATCTCTTCACTGACTTCTCAGAATCTGATTGGGAAACTATCTACAAACGTATCCATAAGGGAACAGTTAATATTAACGTACAAGAAAACGCATTCAAACTCCTTTCAAGATGGTATAGAACGCCCCTCATACTTCACCACATATACCCAACAATCTCTCCGCAATGTTGGAGATGTGAAACAGAGACTGGGATACTGCTACACATCTGGTGGTTCTGTCCCAAACTCCAGTCATTTTGGATGTAAGTCAACAGACTCATCCACCAAATAACCAAATATGAACTAGATTTCACTCCAGCACAATTTCTGCTGCACCACCCCTCAATACCAAAAACTACATACTACCGTTCTTTAGCCATGCATATGGTGACTGCAGCAAAAATGTGTATCCCAACCAAATGGCGCTCTCCAGAGCCACCGTCTATAGCGGACTGGTTCCGCCATATTCATAAAACAGCTGAAATGGAAGAACTCATTTGTCAAGCAAAAAACGCGCCATTCAAATTCAACATGATATGGTCTTGTTGGTTACATTTCACTACCACGGAAGAATACAAACAGATCCTCACTTAACACATACTCGAGAGCTGTGGCAGATCATATGACGCACTAACAGCCGCATTCCTTCCTCACCCCTTGACATGTTCAAGCCTCCACAGAATATCTACAATCACAAATGATGCCAACGGCAACGTTTAATCCCCCTATCCCACCTTCCCTTACTCTAAGACTATTCAACCCTCACCACGATACCTACCGATACAAAACACCTCTACAGTCCATTGATGACTGCTTACACTACCATTATAAACATACATGTACCTCACACATGTTAACTGCAAAACCTTTGCCTATAGGTTCTTCTTGATTCCTGCTCTTACTTGACAAAGTTTAGTAAGATATGTTTACTACTGTATGGTTAATATGACTCACAAAACTATTGTATTGTCTTACATTTTTGATCTTCATAGCGGCTGCGTCCGCGAATGCTTACTCTCTGTTGTATCGTTTAATCTTTCAATAAAAACTTTTACAACAACAATATGTAATGCATAATTTATACCAGAAAAATGAAAGGCGCTTAATGATTAGTTGTTAGGCACTACAGTATTATGCACATTGGATTTAATTTAAATATAATTACTTTAAATTAAATTGGATTTTCAAATATTTTTAAATTCTTCTTTAATTTGAGTATGATGTTTTATAGTGACATTTTTATTTGCAGTCTTTGATGATTCTGTCACATATGATGTTAGATCATGGTTTTGTAAAGCTGTTTAAAGCAATGTAGAAATGTCTTAATTTTTCATTGCATTGATTCTTTCTCTCGCTAAATACTCCTGACATTATGGTTGGAAGCTAGTGGAATACGGGGGATGGAGTGGGTGGATTATATAAGAGGTGGGGCTTATGAGAAGTGGGAGGGGTCAAAAAGGAGGGGTAAAGTCTGGCGCCTCCCCCATCCTAAAACTTCACCAGCCGCAGCTGCTGCAGCATTGTCATTTTTGTAAACTGTAATGCAATATGGCAACTTTGAGGCATTTTGTACACAGTTGGTGTACAGAATGCCTCCAGAAATGTTATTTCCTGCTTATGGTAAAGAACTCAGCACCAAGATAAAAATCAGGTTGTAGGCATCCTCTGCAACAGAAATTTAATTTGTGGTGAGATACCCCCGAAGGGTTAATCACTTCTAAAGAGATGCAGACACAGCACCTTTGAAACAAACCAAACAATTGAAACAATGAGAAAGCTATTTTATGTTATTATTGTTATTGGATTTTTGAAGTAAAAATACTGTGGTTTTGTAGATCTGACAAACATTACATGAATCTTATTTGTTGAAGTGTAATTCCTGCCTAATTATAACTATTCTTAAAAATGTCCCCCTCTCTCCTCCTGCTACCTATCCTGCCTTCCTGGAAAAAAAAAAGATTTGTGTACATGTGATACCGCAGCTCTGGCCCATGTGTCAGTGAGCAGCTGACTGCAGAGGAGAGGAATGCCGACAACAGCTGGGCTATGGGAGCCTATGAATGATGTCAAGGCTCCCGGAATTCACAGCCATTATCGAGCACTTACACAGGGTAGCTGGAGCTGCGGGATCACATGACCAGACTGGAGCGTGCTGACAAAAAGGAAGTATAGAGAACTTTTTTACATCAGGTAGGTAGCATAGGTATATCCAAAAATCTCTGTGCTTATTTATAATAAAGAAATTAGGGAAGCTGCACTCATTAGTTGCCAGAATACAACAACAAATACAAAATGAATAAAAAATTAGTTGCGCTGTGCCTTTAAAAATATAAAAAGTCACACAAATAAACACATCAAACTGGCATCTAAATATGCAAACTCAAAAAGTAAATATGCAAACCCATATACAATCTTAATATACCGTATATACTCGAGTATAAGTCGTTCCAAGTATAAGTCGAGGCCCTAATTTACCACAAAAAAATGGGAAAAACTTATTGACCCGAGTATAAGACGAGGGTGAGAAATGCAAAGCTACTGTAAGTGGAAAAGAGGGTCAACAATGCCAATTTGCAGCATCACTGTTCCCATTTGCAGCCTCACTGTGCCCATTTGCAGCCATAGGTCCCCTGAACTTCAAACTCGGTAGTTAAGGGTTCCTAGATGCCCCCTAGCTGCAGCCAAAATTTGGGGTCTCTGAACCCAAAGGGTCCCGAAATGACATTGCTGCAGATGGACACAGTTGACCGAATTTGGGGCCCCGTATCTCGGGGCCACTTAGGTCTAAGAACCCCAAATTTGGTGTGCAAACCCAGTGGAACTAGCACCATACAATTTCCAAAGCTGGGGTTTCTAGCACCAAGTGGCCCCGAGATACAGGGCCCCAAAAATCAGTTCAGAAAATGTCAAGCATTTTTTTGCAGCAGAGAATGACATTTTCCAAACCGGATTTGGGGCCCTGTATCTGAGGGCCACTTGGTGCTAGGAACTTCAGCTTTGGATATGTTATGGTACCAGTTCCACTGGGTTTGCACACCAAATTTGGAGTTCCTAGCACCAAGTGGCCCTGAGATATGGGGCCCCAAAATTGGTTCAGAAAATGTCAAGCACTTTTCTGCAGCAGAGAATGACATTTTCTGAACCGATTTTGGGGCCCCATATCTCAGGGCCACTTAGTGCTAGGAACTTCAGCTTTGGATATGTTGTGGTAACCAAATTTGGGGTTCCTAGCACTAAGTGGCCCTGAGATACGGGGCCCCAAAGTCGGTTCGGAAAATGAAATTTTTTGCTGCATAAAAGTGCTTGACTCGAGTATAAGTCGAGGGGGGCACTTTCAGCACAAAAAAATGTGCTGAAAAATTCGACTTATACTCGAGTATATACGGTACATTACATGCACATTCTCTTTAACCACTTCAATACCAGGTACATTCACCTCCTTCCTACCCAGTCAAATTTTCAGCTTTTAGTGCTGTTGCACTTTGACATTTGCGTAGTCATGCAACACTTTTTTTTAATAATTTATTTTTAGACAGATAGAGCTTTCCTTTGGTGGAATTTTTTGCTAAACAAAAGACCAAACATTTTGAAAAGAAAAAATGTTTTTCTTAGTTTCTGTTCTAAAATTTTCCAATGAAGTACATTTTCTTCTTCACAAATGTGCACTGATGAGGCTGCACTAATGGGCACTAATGGATACTGATGAGGAGGCACTGATGAGACTGTACTGATGAGGTGGCACTGATGGGCACTGATAAGCTGCACTGATGGGCACTGATAGGCTGCAGTGATAGGCACTGATAGGCTGCACTGATAATCAGGGCACTGATGATCAATGATGCCCTGATTATCAGTGTAAACCATATACTCCCTGTGCCTTGTCAGAATAGCCAGTTATCACCTCTCCTTTCCTCACACAGAGAGAGAGTGTAAGGAAAGGAATGTTGATAACTGGTAAGTCTGTTTACATGTGACCAGCTGTGATTAGACACAGATGATCACATGGTAAAGGGCCACTGTGATTGGCCCTTTACCGCGATCTGTGATCAGCTGTGTCCAAAGGTTACAGTGGCCACAGTGTACACCTGTTGCACGCCCCAGGGGGTGCTCAGGAGGCACACGTGGGAGGGTATCCATGGACATCTTCCCTGAACTGGGGAGCCGCACTGTAGCCATCTTTTGGCTATAGAATGGGCAGGAACCTGTTAAATATAGAAAATAATTCATATATACGTATTCTTTTGTAGTGAACAATACAACCATAAATCAAATTATATAAAGTGCAACAATTATAAATAGTGCAATAAAAAAGTGTACATATCATGTGAATAAGCTTTGTTTACACTCCACATGTAATGATTAGGGATGAGCTTCGAGTTCGAGTCGAACTCATGTTCGACTCGAACATCGGCTGTTCGCAAGTTTGCCGAACAGCAAACAATTTGGGGTGTTCGCGGCAAATTCGAATGCCGCGGAACACCCTTTAAAAGTCTATGGGAGAAATCAAAAGTGCTCATTTTAAAGGCTTATATTCATGGTATTGTCATAAAAAGTGTTTGGGGACCTGGGTCCTGCCCCAGGGGACATTGATCAATGCAAAAAAAGTTTTAAAAACGGCCGTTTTTTCGGGAGCAGCAATTTTAACAATGCTTAAAGTGAAACAATAAAAGTATAATATCCCTTTAAATTTCATACCTGGGGGGTGTCTATAGTATGCCTGTAAAGGGGCGCATGTTTCCCGTGTTTAGAACAGTCTGACAGCAAAATGACATTTCAAAAAAAAGGAAAAAAAGTCATTTAGACTACTCGCGGCTATTAATGAATTGCCGGTCCGACAATACATATAAAAGTTCATTGATAAAAACGGCATGGGAATTCCCCACAGGGTCCCCACAGACCCTTCAGGTCTGGTATGGATTTTAAGGGGAACCCCGCGCCAAAAAAAAAAAAAAAAACGGCGTGGGGTCCCCCCAAAATTCCATACCAGACCCTTATCCGAGCACGCAACCTGGCAGGCCGCAGGAAAAGAGGATGGGATGAGAGAGCGCCCCCCCTCGTGAACCGTACCAGGCCACATGCCCTCAACATTGGGAGGGTGCTTTGGGGTAGCCCCCCAAAACACCTTGTCCCCATGTTGATGAGGACAAGGGCCTCATCTCCACAACCCTGGCCGGTGGTTGTGGGGGTCTGCGGGCGGGGGGGCTTATTGGAATCTGGAAGCCCCCTTTACCAAGGGGACCCCAGATCCTGGCCCTCCCCCCCTGTGTGAAATGGTAAGGGGGTACCCCTACCATTTCACTAAAAAACTGTCAAAAATGTTAAAAATGACAAGAGACAGTTTTTGACAATTCCTTTATTTAAATGCTTTTTCTTTCTTCTATTTTCTATCTTCCTTCGGTTTCTTCCTCCATCTTCTTCTTCTTCTGGTACTTCTGGTACTTCTGGTTCTTCCTCCGGTATTGTCGTCCGGCATCTCCCCCGCGGCGTCGGTGTCTTCTTCCCTTCTCCTCGGGCCGCTCCGCATCCATGATGGCATGGAGGGAGGCTCCCGCTTCATCTTCTTTTCTTCATTTTCTTCTCTTCATCTTCTTTTCGGGCCGCTCCGCATCCATGATGGCATGGAAGGAGGCTCCCGCTGTGTGACGCTTCTCCTCTTCTGGCGGTTCTTAAATAACAGGACGGGACTTCCCCGTGACGCCACAGGGAAATCCCGTCAAGTCACCGTGCGTCGGGGGGGCGGGGTCACCGGGTGGCCCCGCCCGTTATTTAGGAACCGTCAGAAGGGGAGAAGCGCCACACAGCGGGAGCCTCCCTCCATGCCATCATGGATGCAGAGCAGCCCGAAAAGAAGATGAAGAGAAGAAGATGAAGAGAAGAAGATGAAGAGAAGAGCGGGAGCCTCCTTCCATGCCATCATGGATGCGGAGCGGCCCCAGGAGAAGAAGGGAAGAAGACGCCGACACCGCGGAGGGGATGCCGGACGAGAACACCGGAGGAAGAACCAGAAGTACCAGAAGAAGAAGATGGAGGAAGAAACCGAAGGAAGATAGAAGAAAGAAGCATTTAAATAAAGGAATTGTCAAAAACTGTCTCTTGTCATTTTTAACTGTTTTTTTGTGAAATGTTAGGGGTACTTTTGTACCCCCTTACCATTTCACACAGGGGGGAGGGCCGGGATCTGGGGGTCCCCTTGTTAAAGGGGGCTTCCAGATTCCGATAAGCCCCCCGCCCGCAGACCCCCACAACTACCAGCCAGGGTTGTGGGGATGAGGCCCTTGTCCTCATCAACATTGGGACAAGGTGTTTTGGGGGGCTAAACCCAAAGCACCCTCCCAATGTTGAGGGCATGTGGCCTGGTACGGCTCAGGAGGGGGGGCGCTCTCTCGTCCCCTCCTCTTTTTCTGCAGCCTGCCAGGTTGCGTGCTTGGATAAGGGTCTGGTATGGATTTTTGGGGGGACCCCACACCATTTTTTTTAAAATTTTGGCTTGGGGTTCCCCTTAAAATCCATACCAGACCTCAAGGGTCTGGTATAGATTTTGAGGGGGACCCCACGCCATTTTTTTTTTTTTGGCAGGGGTTCCCCTTAATATCCATACCAGACCTGAAGGGTGTTCGGCTCATCCCTAGTAATGATTTGTCCAGTTTGTGTTGCACTACCTTATTGCACAGCAATTCCTTCCTGCTGGAAATTACATCCCAAACATGAGGTCCTGAGCCCTTCATAGAAAAAGACACTGTGCCTCAAGGGTGTCCTCTGACCCTTTAAAGTGCCTTCACTGAGATCCAGCCCAAAGTCAAATATTGCATGGACAATCCAAGGCACATATGAGGAAATAAATAAATGGAATAATGTGATACAAATTGCCAGTTTATTAAAAGCAAAAAAAAAGGGTACTCACAAACATAGTAGCTAAAAGCATAACAGCACACTGCTCGAGCTGGCAGCATGGGTAGAAGGAGAGGGGAGGTGACAGTTTTGAGAATAGTTATGGTTAGGCAATAATTCTACTTCAATGTGACAAACGAAGAACAAGTCTAGGTTTTAGTTTGGTGACTATTTAATCTTTCTGTGTTTTAATTATTTAGGTCTGGATAGATGCTGCAACTCAAATATTTTACTCATTGGGGGCAGGATTTGGAGTATTAATTGCTTTTGCCAGTTATAATAAATTTGATAATAACTGTTACAGGTAAGTTTTTTTTGTTTTTTCTACAATGTTGTTTTTCAAAAACATATAAATTTCATGTTCATATTTACACAAAATAAAATGTTGCTGATCTTGAAAGTTCTATATTATTGACTGTTCCCTAACCAGCTCATATAGAAAGCAGCTTACAAAACTTTAAAACCAGTAGTTCGTATTTCTCCCTTAAAGTGGATGTAAATCTGATTCATTCAATTTGAGCTGGGCACATATATCCGCAGTGTTTTGTGATCTCTCTTCAAAGCACTATGTCCTGTAGCTGTCTCCTGCTCCGTTCTTCTGTTAACTCAGCCTGATAACTCCTGACAAGTTCTCCGTCACGTGATAAAAGCAGCCTGAGTTTTGTGTTGAGGAGGATGCATTACATAGATTAGCAGAGCCCTGAATGATTCAACAAACAGCTGAAAGTCTCTACCTATGAGTAGAGGGGGTGTGTGCCTTTCCTCCAATCAGCTGTCTTGGCTGTATGCCCAGGCTTCACTGCAGTGCTAACCAGCAAGAGAAAATATCCTAACATGATCTGAAGTTTCTAAACAGTATATAAAGATGAAGACAGCAGATATACTTATGTATAGATTAGGGAGATTTGTTTCATCTCGGTGTATCATCTGAGGCTGTTCACTTCACTGGATATACAGTGGGGACGGAAAGTATTCAGACCCCCTTAAATTTTTCACTCTTTGTTATATTGCAGCCATTTTCTAAAATCATTTAAGTAATGTTTTTCCTCATTAATGTACACACAGCACCCCATATTGACAGAAAAACACAGAATTGTTGAAATTTTGCAGATTTATTAAAAAAGAAAAACTGAAATATCACATGGCCCTAAGTATTCAGACGCTTTGCTGTGACCCTCATATATTTAACTCAGGTGCTGTCCATTTCTTCTGCTCATCCTTGAGATGGTTCTACACCTTCATTTGAGTCCAGCTGTGTTTGATTATACTGATTGGCCTTGATTAGGAAAGCCACACACCTGTCTATATAAGACCTTACAGCTCACAGTGCATGTCAGAGCAAATGAGAATCATGAGGTCAAAAGGAACTGTCTGAAGAGCTCAGAGACAGAATTGTGGCAAGGCACAGATCTGGCCAAGGTTACAAAAAAATTTCAGCTGCACTTGCTTTCTAAGAGCACAGTGGCCTCCATAATCCTTAAATGGAAGATGTTTGGGACACCAGAACCCTTCCTAGAGCTGGCCGTCCGGCCCAACTGAGCTATCGGGGGAGAAGAGCCTTGGTGAGAGAGGTAAAGAAGAACCCAAAGATCACTGTGGCTGAGCTCCCGAGATGCAGTCAGGAGGGAGAAAGTTGTAGAAAGTCAACCATCACTGCAGCCCTCCACCAGTCGGTGCCTTATGGCAGAGTGGCCCGACGTAAGCCTCTCCTCAGTGCAAAACACATGAAAGCCCGCATGGAGTTTGCTAAAAAACACCTGAAGGACTCCAAGATGGTAAGAAATAAGATGAGACCAAGATAGAACTTTTTGGCCTAATTCTAAGTGGTATGTGTGGAGAAAACCAGGCACTGCTCATCACTTGTCCAATACAGTCCCAACAGTGAAGCATGGTGGTGGCAGCATCATGCTGTGGGGGTGTTTTTCAGCTGCAGGGACAGGACAACTGGTTGCAATCGAGGGAAAGATGAATGCGGCCAAGTACAGGGATATCCTGGACGAAAACCTTCTCCAGAGTGCTCAGGACCTAAGACTGGGCCGAAGGTTTACCTTCCAACAAGACAATGACCCTAAGCACACAGCTAAAATAATGAAGGAGTGGCTTCACAACAACTCCGTGACTGTTCTTGAATGGCCCAGCCAGAGCTCTGACTTAAACCCAATTGAGCATCTCTGGAGAGACCTAAAAATGGCTGTCCACCAACGTTTACCATCCAACCTGACAGAACTGGAGAGGATCTGCAAGGAGGAATGGCAGAGGATCCCCAAATCCAGGTGTGAGGATCCCCAAATCCAGGTGTGCAACTATGTTGCACCTTTCCCAAAAAGACTCATGGCTGTATTAGATCAAAAGGGTGCTTCTACTAAATACTGAGCAAAGGGTCAAAATACTTAGGACCATGTGATATTTCAGTTTTTCTTTTTTAATAAATCTGCAAAAATGTCAACAATTCTGTGTTTTTCTGTCAATATGGGGTGCTGTGTGTACATTAATGAGGAAAAAATGAACTTAAATGATTTTAGCAAATGGCTGCAATATAACAAAGAGTGAAAAAATTAAGGGGGTCTGAATACTTTTTGTTCCCACTGTATGTGAGGGTTTACATCCACTTTAATCCAGCGGCCTGGTTATCAAAGAGGACCAAGTGTAAACCTTACACTTTGGATTTCCAACTAACAGTGCACTCTGCACTTCTTTCTGATTCTAAGACTCCTATATTGAATATGATTTTTCTATTTACAGATAGAGTTTACATCATATTTAATAGGGTATATACAGTATATTAGAGCTGCACGATTAATCGTTAAGAATCGTTATTGTAATTTTTTCCCCCTTGCGATCTTGACAAAGTATTTCCCGATTCTTTCTATGCAGAGAATTCTCTCCAAACCGAGCAGTCTGCCAAGAATCAAACCATTCTTTAGCAGTGGAACTTAAGTATAAACATTGTAACAATTTGTCCTTTAGATCAAAGGAATACACTTTGGTGTGTAAATGAGGGTTTAACCACTTAAACACTAAACCTTTTTCTGACATTTGTTGGTTTCAAGTTAAAATCATTTTTTTGATAGAAAATTACTTATAACCCCCAAACATTACATATATTTTGTTAGTAGAGACCCCAGAGAATAAAATGGTGGTTGTTGCAATATTTTATGTCACACTGTATTTGTGCAGCAGTCATTTAAATGCAATTTTTTGGGGAAAAATTACTTTACTTTAATGAATTAAAAAAAAAAACGAACCAGTAAAGTTAGCCCAATTTTTTTTGTATAATGTGAAAGATTTTACTCTGCAAGAATCGCAAGAGAATCATGATCTTTTTATTCTAAGCAAAAAATTGTGAATCTCATTTTGGCCAGAATCGTGCAGCTCTACAGTATATACACACTGATCAGCCATGACATTATGACTATTGACTACCCACCATAACTCGTAGAGGCATGGTCTCTGGACCTCTGAAAATATGCTGTTGTGTTGGCCACTAAACCATCAGTAGCACATCCTTTAAGTCCTGTAATTCACGAGGTGGGTCCTCCATGGATTGGATTTGATTTTTCTAGCACATCCCACAGACACTTGATTGTATTGAAATCTGGAGAACTTGGTTGTGTTCCTCAAACCACTCTTGAATTCATCAGACCAGACCAACTTCTTTTGTTGCTCCGTGGTCTAGTTCTGATGCTCATGTGCCCATTGTAGGCTGTAGACAGGAGTCAGCATGGGCTCCCTAACCGGTCCATACAGCTCCATAAACAACAAACTGCAATGCACTGTGCATTCTAACACTTTTCCAATTGAGCCAGCAATAATTTTTTTCAGCAATTTGAGCTACAGTAGCTCTTCTATTGGATCAAACTAAACTGGCCAGCCAGCCTTTTCTCTCCATTTGCATCAGTAAGCCTTGGCTGTCAATGATCCTGTCACCGGATTGATGTTTTTTTCTTTTTTTGGACCACTTTTGGTAGGTCCTGACTGCTGCAAATCAGGGAACATCCCACAAGAGCTGACGTTTTGGAGTTACTCTGATCAAGTTGTCTAGCCATTACAATTTGGCCCTTGTCCGAGTCACTCAGATCCTTACACTTGCCCATTTTTTTCTACTTTCAACACAGCAGCTTCAGGGACAACACGTTCACTTGCTTTCTAATATATCCCACCCACTTTCAGATGCTATTAATGAGATAATAAGAAATAAATAAGAAATCTATGTAAAGCTATTTTTAATGAACAGCTGCACACTGGAGCCCTCCCTGTCTACTATTTTCCATAACAAAGGGGAGGGGTGTGGCCCAGTGGTCCTCTGAGAACAACATTATTATGAAATATGTTTTTAACAAATTTTTTGACCAGCTCCTTTACTGGTGTATGGGCATGATCACTATAAGGGCTCACTAACATGGCCATTCATGGCCATTTAACATTACAATACATTACCCAGATCAGTGTATTTCTGCTTTCAAGAATGGAATTTGTTTACATTCTGCTGCAGACACATATGGCCAGGCAAATAGACTGCTCACTCCACAAAAGAATTTTCACCTTGTAACTGTTTTTTTCCTTAGATTAGTGAATGTTGTAGAAAAGTACTTTTTAATAAACACTCAATCACATGCAGGGAAAATTAAAAAAAAAAAAAAGAAAAGAAAAAGAAAAAAAATAATCAGTATTTTTGCAATGTAGAAGCTATGGAGAAACTATAAAGAATGCTAATAAAATCTTGAGTGGCACACTTCTACTTATTTAAACCTGAATTCTTGGCAAGTAAAAATATGATTAATAGTTATATGCAAGTTTTTGCCATAAAAAGTGTATGGGGACCTGGTACTGCCCCAGGGGACATGTATCAATGCAAAAAAAAGTTTTACAAATGTTTTTTCAGGAGCAGTGATTTTCATAATGCTTAAGATGAAACAATAAAAATGAAATATTCCTTTAAATGTCATGCCTTGTAGGTCCCCTTAGTCTGCCGGTAAAGTAGCGCATCTTTCTGATGTTTAATACAGTACCGCAGCAAAATTACATTTCAAAAGGAAAAAATGTAAAATTGCTCGTGGCTGTAATGTATTGTCGGCTCCCGGTAATATAGATGAAAAACCATTGAAAAAAAATACATGAGGCCCCCCCCCCCCCAGTCCATACCAGGTCCTTTGGGTCTGGTATGGATATTAAGTGGAACTCCCCGCCAAAATGTAAAAAAAAAAAAATCGGTGTAGGCCCCCCCCCCCCCCCAAATCCATACCAGATCCTTATCCGAGCAAGCAGCCATGGCAGGCCAGAAAAGGGGGGGACAAGCGAGCGCCCCCCTCCTAGACTATACCAGGCTGCTTGCCCTCAACATGGGGTGGGTGCTTTGGGGTCCCCCCATGTTGATGTGGACAAGGGCCTCATCCCCACAACCCTTGCCCGGTGGTTGTGGGGGTCTGCAGGCGGGGGGCTTATCGGAATCTGAAAGCCTCCTTTAACAAGGGGGCCCCCAGAGCCTGCCCCCCCCTTATGTTACAATGTACCCCTACCCATTCCCCAAACAAATGTCAAAAAAGTAAAAACGACACTAGACAGTTTTTGACAATTCCTTTATAACCAAAAAAAAAAAAAAGTGTCCCACAATGTCCATCCATCTTCAATCACGGCACCCGACGGACCTGAAAAATAGAAAAAAAATAAGCTCCGCCTCGACAGCTGTCACAGCCAAGAAACAGCAGTCAGCGGGACGCCTCTCATTGAGGCGGAGCTTTTTTTTTTTTTTTTTTTTTTTTTTTTTTAATGAACCACTTCAATACAGGACACTTATACACTCTTCCTGCCCAGACCAATTTTCAGCTCTCAGGACTGTCGCACTTTCAACACCAATTACTCAGTCATGCAACACTGTACCAAAACAAAAATGTTATCATTTTTTTCACACAAATAGAGCTTTCTTTTGGTGGTATTTAATCACCACTGTTTTTTTTATTTTTTGCGACATAAGTGAAAAATAAGCAAAAATTAAAAAAAAACAAAACAAAAAAAAAACACTTTTTTTTGTTTCTATGATAAAATTTTGCAAATAAGTAATTTTTGTTCATAAATTTGAGCCAAAACTTATACTGCTACACATCCTTGGTAAAAATAACCCAAATAAGTGTATATTATTTGGTCTGTGTGAGAATTATAGAGTCTACAAGCTATGGTGCAAATCATTGAAAATTGATTACACCTGATGCACTCACGGCCTATCTCATCTCTTGAGGCTCTGAAATGTCAGGAAAGTACAAATACCCCCCAAATGACCCCTTTTTGGAAAGTAGACAGTTCAAGGTATTTAGTAAGAGGTATAGTGAGTTTTTTGAAGTTGTAATTTTTTCCCACAATTCTTGGGAACATGAAGAAATTATTATTATTTTTTTTCCAAAAGTCTTCAAAAACATGGAACGAAAATGAAAACTTATTTTTTTTACAGAAAGTGGTCAATTTATATGATATGTCTAACACAGAGCATGTACATAGCAAAAACTATGCCCCAAAATACATTGTTCTACTCATCCCGAGTATGGTAATACCACATGTGTGAGACTTTTACACAGCCTGGCCACATAGAGAGGTCCAACATGCAGGGAGCATTGTCAGGCATTCTAAGAGCATAAATTACACATAAAATTTCCTAACAACCTATTACACTTTTGAAGGCCCTGGAGCACCAGGGCAGTGGAATTACTCACAAAATGACTCAATTATGGAAAGCAAACACCCCAAGGTATATTCTATGAGGCATGGGCTGCAGATAGGTACTCAGTTACTCTGATGGGCTGCATATAGGAACTCGGGTAAACTGATGGGCTGCAGATAGGTACTCTGGTAATCTGATGGGCTGGAGAGAGGTGCTCGGGTAATCTGATGGGCTGCAGATAGGTACTTGGGTACTCAGATGGGCTGGTAACAGGTACTCTGGTTATTCAGATGGACTGGTGACAGGTACTCGGTTACTCAGATGGGCTTGTGACAGGTACTCAGGTACTCTGGTACTCTGGTTATTCAGATGGGCTGGTGACAGGTACTCAGATGGGCTGGTGACAGGTACAGGTGCATCAACATGGGGACAAGGTGCTTTGGGTAGACCCCAAAGCAGCCTCCCTATGTTGAGGGCAAGTGGCCTGGTATGGTTCAGGAAGGGGGGGCGCTCGCTCGTCCCCCCCCCTTTCCTGGCCTGCCATGGCTGCTTGCTCGGATAAGGGTCTGGTATGGAATTTGGGGGGTCCCACGCCAATTTTTTTAAATTTTGGCACGGAGTTCCCCTTAAAAACTCCAATACACTGTGTTATATATATACTACACTGCCTGCACTGACTGAAAATAGAGAGTCTACACTGAATATCTAGTCTACACTAAATGCAGAGTATATATATATATATATATATATATATATATATATATATATATATATATATATATATATATATATATATATATATATATATATATATATATATAAAATAAATACACCGCCACTAACTAACCTGCCTAATCTAGCTCAATCTATCTTTGTCCACAGTCACACACTATATACAGCCACTATGTAAGCAGCCTTATATAGTGTGAGGTGTGGATTTTGTCCCCCTGAGCCATGATTGGCCAAAGGAACCTGCCTTAGGCCAATTATGGCTCTTGCAGAAAAGCACTGTGATTAGCCAAAACATGCAGGTCAGGTGCTTGTGGCCATGGCTTGTATGCAAAACCCGAGAAGTTTGTCTTCGAACAACAGAGTATTCAGTTCCTGTGACTGATTATTTCTGTAGAGGGTATCAAGATGAACCCTCAGAAGGTTTCTGCCATTCTGGACTGGCCAGCCCCTACTGACAAAAAGGGCGTTCAGCGCTTTGTGGGCTTCGCAAACTTTTCCCGGAAGTTTATTAAAGGATTTTCCACTATCATCTCCCCATCACAAAGTTAACCAAACAGGGCACCCGATTCCATTGGTCTTCCGAAGCCCAGACAGCCATTACAACCTTGAAGGATCTGTTTACTTCTGCATCAGTCTTACAGCATGCCGATGCAGCACTACCGTACATTCTGGAGGTAGATGCTTCAGAGATTGCAGTTGGGGCAGTACTCTCCCAGAGGCAAGGATCTAAAGCTCTTTTGCACCCAGTTGCATTCTTTTCCTGCAAACTATCTGAAGCTGAGAGGAACTATGACGTGGGTGACCGAGAACTTCTGGCGATTAAGGCCGCACTCGAAGAGTGGCGGTATCTTTTGGAAGGAGCAGCACATCCGATTCTTGTCTACACAGACCACAAGAATCTTGAGCATTTGAAAGCCGCAGAGGTTGAGACCACGTCAGGTCAGATGGGCACTCTTTTTTTACTCGATTTTCTTTCCATATTACCTACTGGCCCGGGTCAAAGAACACCAAGCCAGATGCTCTTTCTCGGATGTTCAGCAATTCTGAAGCTTCTTCATCCCCAGACACCATTCTGTCTTCAGGAAACTTCCTCTTGCTTCAAGGGGATTTGATGGCCCAGATCAAACAAGCTTCTGTAGCGGTCGCTCCTCCGCCTGATGTTACTCTACAAAGGATGATCTGTTGTGGTTCAAAGATAAGATTTTCGTACCCCAGGAGGTGCGAGTTGCTGTTCTTAAATCCTGCCATGACCACGAGTTAGCTGGTCACTTCAGTGTGCACAAAACGTCTGAGCTTCTCCAGCGCATGTTTTAGTGGCCACAATTAATGAAGGACTGCAAGAACTACGTAGAGTCATGGACTGTCTGTATTCAGAACAAGAGCAGTAAGTCTAAGGGCTTGAGGTCTGTTGAAACCAATACCCTTCCCAGAAAGACCATGGAGGATGATCTCCATGGATTTTATTGTCGAGCTTCCACCCTCAGAAAACCACACTACCATCTTTGTGGTTGTGGATAGACTTTCCAAGTTGGCTCACTTTCTGCCAATGAGGGGTACCCCCTCTGCTGCCAAAACCGCAAAAGTCTTCATTAAAGAGATTGTAAGGCTTCATGGCATCCCTGCGGATATTATTTCAGACCGAGGGGTACAGTTCACTTCGAAGTTCTGGAGAGCACTATGTAGTTCCTTGAAAATTAACCTTTCCTTCTCTTCCGCTTACCATCCCCAAACTAATGGCCAGACAGAGAGGACAAACCAAACGCTGGAGCAATACTTGCGTTGCTTTTCATCATTTTCTCAGGATGACTGGGTACCTCTCCTACCACTTGCCAAATTTGCATATAACAATTCTGTCCACTCTGCTACCAAGCAAACTCCATTCTTTGCAAATTACGGGTTTCACCCCTTGTTTTTGTCAAACAAGATCCCCGAATGCTCAGTACCTGCTGCTCAAGAGACTCTGAATTTCTTCAGTACTAACAACAAACTACTCCAGGAAACAATAACAAGAACTCAGGAATACAATAAGGGGATCTTTGACAGGAAAAGGGGGGAACTTAATTTAGAACCTGGAGATCAAGTTTGGCTGTCAACCCTGAACCTAAAACTAGCATGTCCTTCCAAGAAATTAGGCCCTAAGTTTGTGGGTCCCTTCCCGGTGAAAAAGAAGATCAACAGTGTGGCCTATGAATTGAAACTACCAGAATCATTCCGGATTCATCCGGTCTTTCATGTAGCCTTACTCAAATCCACTGTCCTGGACCCCTTTGTGGGCCGAAACACCGGTCCTCCTGAGCCAGTACTCGTTAATTGGGGAGATTGAGTATGAAGTAGAGTCAATCCTGGATTGCAGAAGAAAACATAATCAAGTCCAGTACCTGGTGAAGTGGAAAGGTTATGGTCCGGAGGAGAATTCTTGGGAGCCAGAATCCAATATCAATGCAAAAAGACTGATCCTGGCCTTTAAGAAGGCACACCCAAGTAAGATGGTTCAATTGGGCATCCGTGGGCTGCCCCTTGGAGGGGGGCAATGTCAAGGAAGATGTCCTAGCAGTCTGGCTGACAGTAGAAGATCTGTGCGCAATGTTCCTATCAAAATAGCTGCCCGGTGCACGATAGCGTGCACGCCATGTGACGGGACCTGGCACCAAAAGCACTATTTAAAGGAGACTGTCACCATACTCCAGAGCCTCTGTCTGCTCTATCAGGGGTTCTCAAGCCAGAGGTACACGGGAAGCTGCTCCCTGCATAAGTGGGCTCAACCACCAGGTACGTGACAGGCAGAGGGAGCATCAGCATCGTTATTCCACAGTAGGTTGTTCGGGCAGGTTGGGGCCAACCATAGTTTATCTATTTGAGTCCAGCGATTGTACGCTGGAAGGGTAGCCCATGAGGCTATAGCCCTCAAGCAGCATTGTAATAGCGTAGGAGGTTAGGGAAGGCCAAACGGCCCCCCCCCCCATTTAGAGAGGCAGAGTGTAGAGTGAACTATTTTAGGTTTGTTTATGATTCCGTATGAAATTTAGGAATTCCGCTTGGCGTTTCTGAATCTGTACCTGGGGGATGGGCTTGCCAGGAAGCAATACAGAATCTTGGGTAGGATCGTCATTTTAACCAAGGCTATGCATCCTAGAATTTGGTAGTGTCTCCACTTAGCCAGAAGGTATCTAAAAGAAGCAAAGAGGCGTTTAAAGTTGCATCATACAAGGATTCATAGCGGATGTGAGATGTACCCTGAGATATTTGATGGCATGAGTTTTCTACAAATAGGGAAAGGTTTCCGAGAGGTGATGGACCTCTGAGGGTGGCACGTTTAGCGACAGGGCTTCTGATTTAGAGGGGTTAACCCTATAGCCAGACAAGGCCCCACATTCCTGCAGAAGAGGGTCACTCCCGGGTATGTTAGAGTGAGAAGTACATCATCCGCAAATAGCAAAATTTTGAACTCGTGCCCTCTGACCAAAACTCCACAGATATTGGGGTCACGTTGAAGCTGGGCCACCAGTTGCTCAATACACAGGGCAAAAAGTAATCGAGAAAGTGGACAGCTTTGCCTCGTCCCCTTCAAGTGTTCCTCCGACTTCGTGTTCCCTCACTAAAGTTTGCCCCTCGGTTTATTGGGCCTTTCCCTATCCTTCGCAGGATTAACCAAGTGGCTGACGCGTTGGACCTTCCTCCTAGTATGCGCATCTCAAATGTGTTTTATGTCTCCTTATTGAAACCGTTGGTCTGCAACCGCTTTATCACCTCGGTGCCACGTCCTCACCCTATACAGGTTGAGAACCATGAGGAGTATGAGGTACAAAACATTGACTCCCGTAGGTTCCGTGGGCGCATACAGTACCTGGTGCATTGGAAGGGGTACAGTCCAGGGGAACGCTCCTGGGTCTTATCCTCGAACGTACATGCTCCTGCCCTCCTCCATGATTCCCACAGATGTTTTCCCCTCAAGCCCTGTGGTCCTCCGAGGGGGAGGGGTCGTTGAGGAGGGAGGGTACTACCAGGGCTGGCTCAGCCCTTCCTTCTCTGAGCTGGCCGCTCAGCTGTTGGCTAATTGCCACATCACAGTTAACCAGCTGTTGTGGATCTGCTCGTCAGTCCCGCCTACTTAAAGATCTCCAGCTCACTTCATTCCTGCCTTTGCCTTTGTCACATCACAAGAAACCATCTCCTGCGTTCCTGTTTAAAGACTGGCTTTGCTGACATCCCTTCTGGCTCCTTATCCTGCTTGCTGTTCCTCTACTTGGATCCCTGACTTCTGGCCTGGCTGATTACCTGATCTGGTTACTGAACTCTGGTTTGGTTGACTACCCGATCAGGTTACTGGACTCTGGCTATGCTTTGACTATGCTTACTCTATTTACCTTTACTCGGTCTGGTTCATGGTTTCTGACAGTAGGCGACGGCCATAAATTCAGAAGATACAGTCAATCCACTTTCTGTGCTTTAAATACTCTATTTACCTTTTAAAGGAGGACACAAACTCAGGGTAACTCAAGACAACAGGTTTTTGCGTCTCCCATAGAGGATTAGCCCAGGCCAAGGCTCTCTCAAAAAGCAAAGATATCACAAACCCTACTTTGCTTCTGTCCATGGGAAACGCCTGGGGCAGCCTCTCAAAGTATATATCAACTTGGTTGAGAAAACCTCTGCATTGAACTGGATCACCCCCAAATTGCTGGGGAAGCGGGGCGGAACCAGACATACCTCTTATAGAGGTAATACTCAAGGCGGGTGCCTGCACAGAGACTGGAGCAGCAGCAGGGACGACCTGCAACTCAGGTTGTACTGGAACAGCCACAGTGGGGGATTCCAGGTGAGCCGTGCGACTCAGGAGCGTTTGTAACGCCATGGCAAACTGATCCATGCAGTGATCTTGCTCATCCAATCTGGAAAAAATATTACCAAGAAGTAGATTGACTGTATCTTTTGAATTTATGGCCTTCAACTACTGTCAGAAACCATGAACCAGACCGAGACAGAAGTACAGTAAAATCACACTTGTTTATTAATAAAAATAAAAAGGTAAATAGAGTAAGCATAGTCAAAGCATAGCCAGAGTCCAGTAACCAGATCGGGTAGTCAGCCAAGCCAGAGTTCAGTAACCAGATCGAGTAATCAGCCAGGCCAGAAGTCAGGGATCCAAGTAGAGGAACAGCAAGCAGGATAAGGAGGCAGAAGGGATGTCAGCAAAGCCAGTCTTTAAACAGGAATGCAGGAGATGGATTCTTGTGATGTGACCAAGGCGAAGGCAGGAATGAAGTGAGCTGGAGATCTTTAAGTAGGTGGGACGGAAGAGCAGATCCACAACAGCTGGTTAACTGTGGAGAGAGATGAGAGCTGACAATTAGCCGACAGCTGAGCGGCCAGCTCAGAGAAGGAAGGGCTGAGCCATCCCTGACACTTGCCATGCATCAAATAGAGCAAATTTGTGTGTGGTCTGTCGGAACTGTTAGAATTGTTGAGACAGGCGTGGGGAGATGTTTTTTTAGAAAGGGAGGTTTGGTCCATCGTCAGGTAAAATGGCAAGTTGAAGTCCTTCCCTCACCATTAGGAAGGAATGTGTAGATCTAAATAAACGGTTATACACCCGAGTATAGGTTGTCCGATTCACATTTAGGGTGTAAACGTTACAGAAAGTTATGTCTAATTGCTGCCATTTGCCTCTAATGAGGAACCATCCCAGAGGATCAGAATAAGAGGACGTGGGAGTGAAAGGGGAGCCTTTTTTTATCATAAAACAAACAATACAAATGTACAAATATCACATCCGCCCTTGAGTCTCTGTATCTCCTTAGTGCCAGGTGTCGTTTAAAGTTAGAGTTAAGGCCATTGACATTAAGTGTGTATACCTGTATCATGGTGATTATAGGGAGTGGATGAGTGCTTAAGTGGAGAAGAGTGATGGGAAATACAAAACTTATCTACCCCAGAGGACCAGGGAAGCCAGCCACGAAGTTGCGGATGAGCGCCACCATTTGGGGACATCTCATCGAGTCCAGGAATGAGGAGACAAAGAAAGTAAAGCACATAAAGGTTAATCACAAACCAAAAATCAAAACTTTGAAGTACAACAATAAATTGAATGAACCGAGAAGGAGGTTAAGCGTAATTATATAGGAATCTCTGACACTGAAGTAATTCTGAAGTAATTTCTGACACTACCTCCCTCAGCGTAGAGTGTGATTCAAAGAAATCGCTGACGGGGGTAGTGTCAGAAAGTAAGTATCTACCACCTATAATTGTCTAGGACCTGCGTACATGAAATATAAAGCTGGGGGAAAATCCTAAAAAGGAAAACAGCATTAGTGGTGAACACATTGCAATGAGCAAACTATAAACTAACTGGAAGTGCCCCTATCTGGACCAGGGGGCCAAAACACAAATCGCTTGGTCCACACAGCCCGGGCTGTTGCAGCTTCTCCACTGAACAGGGAACCCATAAACATGAAATCAATCAGGTCTAGCTAAAGTTCAGTATCTGCAAAGAAATAAAAATAAAGGAGTTTGTTCAAAAGTAGGGGTTCCATATATAACGAAGTATGGTGGAAAAAAAAAGTTCCCAGCTGACTGCACATTAGCAGCAACATGTAGGAGATGGGATCATCACCAGGGGGAGATCAATCATTCAAGTTGGTCTTTGTTTTGGCCTCCTGTGGGGAGAGTCAGGAGGGTGTATCCGCTTTTTCGGGGAGACCTTTTGTCAGACAGTTGGTGGAGGAGGAGGTGGAATAATGTCCCAGCCTTGGAGCTCGGGAGTGGGGATCTCCAAAATCTTGCAGAACATGCGCAAGTCCTCAGGTACCCGAAGGACCGCCAACTTCCCATGGTGAGTAGCTGAGAGGCTAAAGGGAAGCCCCAATGGTAGGTGATGTCATTTTCTTGTAAAGTGTGAAGAAGTGGTTGAAGTAACCTGCGCTTCTGGAGAGTAATCCATGATAAATCAGGAAATAATTGAACTGGAGTAAAAAATAAATAAGTGATCAGCGCAACTTAATATTATAAATATAGATGATTTAGCAAAAAAAACGCTAAAGATGCTGTGCAAAATTGGTAGGTGCAAATATGAGCTTGTGCTCAAATAAATCAATGCCAATGAACGCTCATACTATAAATAAATGTAGATGATTTAGCACTGTGCGATAATCTGTGCAAAAATTGCTAAAAAAATGCGACTGTGCAAAAAAGCACTAAAGATGCTGTGCAAAATTGGTAGGTGCAAATATGAGCTTGTGTTCAAATAAATCAATACCAATGAACGCTCATGGCGCTGTGCAAAATACAAATATGAATCTGTGCACATAAGATGATTTCAGTGCAAAAAATTTATATAAATATCAATAATAAAATTCCTATGCATATGCAATATATCAATGAGACACATGTAATTATTATAGATGGATGTAGCAATAATCCGTATAATCTCTCTTTATCACACTGCTGACACAACAAATAGTGGTGGCTTAAAGATAGATGATTTAGCACTGTGCGATAATCTGTGCAAAAATTGCTCAAATGCGACTGTACAAAAAAATTTTGAGCAAGGACACCAAGCTAATAGGATATTGAACTTCCTGATAAAACAACAGACTCCATCACTGGCGATTTCAGAAGTGAGAAATGAGAAAGGGGAGAGGGTAAACACATTAGAGGAAATACTCATGAGCTTCCAAAAATATTATGTTAATATGTATACATCAACATTGTCCCGTACAGGAGAGGAGATAGAGGATTATTTGGGATACCTAGACTTCCTCAAATTAACAGAAGAGCAAAAGGTGGAGCTGGAGAGAGATATTGAGGAAGAGGAAGTACAAGAAGCTATCTTCTCTATGGGGAAGGGTAAATCTCCAGGCCTGGATGGTATACCGCTGGAAATGTACTAGCGATATGTGGAGATTATGGCACCAGCCCTAACCAAAATGTATAGAGAGATATTTCTTCAGGGAGAAATGTCACCCACTATGTACGAGGCAACAGTTATATTGATACCTAAACCCGATAAAGATAGAGCCGATTGTGCATCATATAGACCAATTTCATTATTGAATATAGATTACAAAATCTTGGCAAAAATATTTGCCAAAGGGCTTATCGAAGTAATCTTATCTATTGTGTCAGATGACCAAACTGGATTTATGCCAGGGAAATCTACCTCAATCAATATTAGAAGAACCCAATTTATGGTACAGATGAGGGAGCTTATTCCGGAGTCAAGTGCCTTGGCTTCGTTGGATACGGCCAGGGCATTTGACGCCGTAGAATGGGAATTCTTACAGATAGTATTGAAAAAAAATGGATTTGGGGAAAAATTTAGAAAATAATTTACAAATAACCATGTTCAAACCTACTAATAAATGGGACACTATCTTCTACAATAAAACTACACAGGGGAATGAGACAGGGGTGTCCATTGTCCCCCCAGCTATTTGCCTTAGCAATTGAGGCACTGGCAAATAGATTTAGACAATCAAAAAAGTACAAAGGGATTAATGTGGGTGAAAAAATAGAACACATAGGTTTATATGCTGATGACATCATATTATACATGGGGGACGCGCATACCTCCCTGAGGGAGGTGATGAAAATAATAGAAACATATGGGATATTTTCAGGACTCAAAATAAACTGGCAGAAATCCGCAATGATGCTGCTTGGACCAGGAAATGGAATGAGAGCCCAGACCCCATTAAAAATAGTTGAAGCATTTAAATACTTAGGAATAAACATTATGTTAGATCCTGAGGAAGCCCTGAAAGTTAATATACTCCCCCTGGTAGAATATGTTAAGAGAAAATTGGCAATATGGATAAAACTACCAATATCAATGGCGGGTAGAATTCAGCTGATTAAATCTATTATATTGCCCAAGTGCCTGTATCTTTTTGCACATTCCTTGTTAAAAATACCAAAACAGATATTTAAAGACCTGAATTCACAGATAACTAGGTTTATTTGGGCATATGGTAGAAGCAAATTAAAACTTAATAAGCTACAAAGACCTAAAACTGCAGCAGGGTTGGTTTTGCCGGACCTATATTTATATTATCTGGCTGGGCAACTGAAGCATTTAAGATCCTGGGTAGGACAGGAGCAAAAAACAAGAATTGAGGAGTATTTACTAAGCAAGATGCAAGTAGAAGATTTCTTTGAAGGACTAGAAATAAAGGACCTGAGGAGGGTGGGAGTAAGAATTCCCCTGCTAAAGCTAACCAGAGCAGTCTGGAGGGAAGCAAGGAAACTAACGGGATTTTTTGATATCCCACTAGAAACTGCTTTGTGGAATAATCCAGCATTTGAGCAACTGGAAAAATTTGAGGATAGCAAATTCTGAAAACAGAATGAGGTGATAAGTATTGGTCAGGTGTACGATAGAAATATAATAGTACCCTACGAAAATTTATGTAAACAATATAATTTATCAAGTAAACAGTTTTATAGATATCTTTAGCTCAGACAAGTGCTACAGATACAGTTTAGAGGAAAGGAATTAAAAATATCTAAATACCCTCTTATAGGTTTTTTGAGATCGCAGGGACCAAAAGGACTAGTAGCCAAACTTTATTCACATCTGCTACAGAGTAAAATAGGAGGGGAACCAATGGAAATAAGGAATAAATGGCAAGTAGCTATCCCAGACATGAGTGATCAGGAATGGGATGAAGTCTGCTCTTCCCATTTGAAAGTATCCCCAGCAATGAATAACAGGATAATTCAGCTAAATTTTGTATATCAGACTTACCTGGCCCCAAAAAGGTTGTATAAAATGGGGAGAATGACTGAACCAAATTGCACAAGATGTGGGCAAGAAGGGGCGGACTTCCTCCACGTAATGTGGTATTGTGGCAATATAGAAAGATACTGGCAACAGGTGATCAGGAAAATAGGAAAAGTGTTAAAAGAACCAATTATGGCTACTCTTGAACCCTGTTTGTTGGGAATACGAAGGGGGAAGAGAGGTAGTAGCAGATATAATAGGATGTTCCTGCAGGAAGTGTTATTTCTCGCAAGAAAACAAATAGTAGAGAAATGGATTCAGCCGAACCCACCGACAGTGATCCAGTGGGTGAGAGCAGTAAATCAGGTTTTACCATATGAAAGAATAATGTATGAACGAAGGGGTAATCTGCAGAGATTTGAGAATATATGGGCAAAGTGGAATAGATCATGTTTTACATTGGATGAAGGAATACCCGAAAATGAAGTAAAGAAAGTGACCATGGAGAGAGAGTGGAGGAAAGAGAATGGAGTGACTGACATGAGAGAATGTAAATGTAAATATATGAAGAATTGTATAAGGATACAAAGTGTTAAATTATGTGGATTAATTTGTACAAAATTTGTAATAACGAGTATTTAAAAAATAAATGCGAATGTGCAAAAAAAATGCTAAAGAAGCTGTGCAAAATTGCTAGGTGCAAATATGAGCTTGTGCTCAAATAAATCAATGCCAATGAACGCTCATACTATAAATAAATGTAGATGATTTAGCACTGTGCGATAATCTGTGCAAAAATTGCTAAAAGATGCGACTGTGCAAAAAAACGCTAAAGATGAAAAATTGGTAGGTGCAAATATGAGCTTGTGTTCAAATAAATCAATATCAACAAATGCTCATGGCGCTGTGCAAAATACAAATATGAATATGTGTACATAAGATGATTTCAGTGCAAAAAAAACCCCAATATATATAAAGATCAATAATAAAATTCCTATGCATATGCAATATATCAATGAGACACATGTAATTTATATAGATGAATGTAGCAATAATCCATATATTCTCTCTTTCCTGGACCTCCCCATCTCAGCCTACTATGGGTCAGCTCCACCCCCCTCTGACCCCTCCAGGACCACCTTTTTTCTAGCCCATAAAGGGCGGCTGTGGAATCAGCCCAGTGTTCTTTTTTCATCCTCGCTCCGGACGCCTTTTTGAAAAAAAAAAAAAATTTAAATTATATTGTGAGTGAAGAATGGGTTGAGTGAAATCCTGGTCGGGTTAAGCCTCTCCTGATACAGAAGACCCCCCCCCAGATGGGCTGTAAATCTCCCAAGGTGGCGAGTTCCCCTGGTGCAGGGACGTTTCCTAAAACAATTTAAATAACTGTGCTATTGTTGGCAGACAGAAACAGGCAAGGGTGGGTCTGTGTGCAGCTGTTTACCTGGTTTTCCCTGGTGGCTAGCGCTCCTGGGCTCTGTAGTTCGCCCCTCGTGTGTCTGAGCGGCGCTGAGCGGGGCGAGTGACGTCACGATGGCTTCCCTTCTCGTGCGGTTGCATAGCAACCGCCGGAACTCTCCTCTTTAACTCACGCCGCTGCCAGCCTTAAGGGGCGGTGTTTCTGGGCTCTGGCTTCCCTGCATTCCTCCCAGTGCTCCAGCTCGTCAGGCTGCTCTGCACTAAGGTAGGCTGTCTTATCTAATAATGCTGCAGACTTGCTGTGTTTGATACCGCTGTACACTGTGCATTGATCCACACACTTGCCTTCTAGGTCCATCTGCCTGCCTGTTTTCTGCCTATTTGCACTGAAGAACCCATGGAAAGGTTTTTACCCATGCTTTTCTATTTTTTATATATATATATTTTTTTTTTTTTTTTCGTATGTGTTTTTTGTACGCATATATATTCAGATTTTATTTTATAATTTTTTAAAATTTTTATTTTTAAATTTTTAAGTTTTTTCTTTTTAAAAGAGAGCACCTGTTCTGTCTTTACAGAGAGAAAAGCCCAGTGCGAGCTAAATGCCCACAAAGAGGCTCTAAGGCTGCTGCCAAATCGCAGAGTCACTGCAGGTTTCCTCAAGATCTCGGTATTCAAGATCCCCTTCTCCTGTGCCTCATTGCAGTCGCTCATGCCTGAGCCAAATGGGATTAGGCCATCGAGAAGCATCCGGAAAGACCAGTCGCAAGCACAGGGTGCAGTCTTCATCTTCATCCAGGTCCTCCTCTCCAAGTCATTTGGAGGAAGCAAGCTGTTGGGCCTGTTTGGCTGAAGCCCTTCCGGGAAAGTTGGTGTGCGCTTCCTGTCTTATAGAAGCTGCACGAGACAGAGCATCTGAAGCTCATCAGGTGAAGTTGTGTATTAAATCTGCAGTCAGGGAAGGGCTAAGAGGTGCATCCAAGCAAAGCGCTCGACCAGCATCCTCTATGGCAGATTCGGATTTGCAGGCAGGCGGAGAGTCCGACTCTGATTCCTCAGAGGCCGAAGTAACCCCTGAATCGCGCACCTTCGATTTTGCATTAGTCCCCATATTGATGGAAGCAGTGAAAGATGCATTGCAATGGCAGGAGGAAACTCCTCCACTGAAAAAACAACAGAAATACTACTGAGAACTGAAGAAGTCCCCTCATTTTTGAGATCCAGGAAATATTGGAGGATGAATGGGCTAGGCCGGAAAGAAAGTTAAGCATCAATAACAGATTGTCAAAATTGTATCCATTCAGCTAGAAGGATGTGGAGTTGTGGAACACTACTCCCAGGGTGGATGCCTCACTGCAGCGTTTGGCCCGTCATATCACTCTTCCATTAGAAGATTTGGTCTCTTTCAAAGATCCCATGGTTTGCAGAGTGGACACGGATTTAAAACGATTGTATTCAGTGGCGGGGGCAGCGTGCAGGCCCAGCGTTGGCCCTTAACTCTGTGGCTGCAGCCCTCAAAAGTTGGGCAGAATGACGGCGAAAATCATGGCCCACTAAGTGACAGCTCGAAGAGCATTATGGTTAAGGCACTGGTCGGCAGACCATTCTTCGAAACAGAGCTTATGTTCAGTGCCGTTTGATGGTAAACTACTTTTTGGTAAATCTTTGGAGTCAGCGATCCAACGCGTATCCGAGGGTTAAATCAGACCTAATACCGCAAGAAAAGAGAAGACAGCGGCAGCCTTTTCGCCCAGTTAGAAGGTCCAGGGAAGTTTTTAAGGAAGCAAGTTCCTACAGACCTGGCAGGCCATTCTCCAGACAATGGAGACCAGCTGGTTCATCCTTTTCTAAGGCCTCCAAGTCCAACCCGGCCAAGCCACGAAGGCCTTTGACAAGACCTTTTAAAAGGTTTCTCCGCCCAAGACCCTCATGTGGGAACGAGGCTTTTTTTGTATAACCGAAACAATGGCCGCCGGCCAGCGCCGTACCACGGCTGTCCGAGTGTCCGCCCGCTGATCGGTGAATGACTCATTATTGAGTGGTAGTCTGTCAGGTGACGTCATGTGACGGCCGCCGCTGTTGTTTATGGGAGTTGTAGTCCGCGGCAGCGGCTGCGTGCTCAAGCTCCCGGGGGGGAGTCAGTCTGAGGAGAGCAGCGCAGCCAGCCTAACGCATGCTACAACTCCCATCACCGCGGTCGGAATCCAGGATATTTTGCCTGCCCCAGTGCCTCTGCTTGGCTGGACACTATGTAAAAACACCATGTGACGTGGCTGGCCTGGGCGCGCCGCTGCTGGCTGGTGGTACAGTAACAGTACTGTGGAGTAGATGTGTCCCCCGGCTAGGAGCAACATCATCACCCATCCCCAGGACTGGAGAAAGCCATGGAGAAGGAGGAAGAGAGGACCTGTCCTGCTGCTGCTGAGCACTGAGTCTGCTGAGCAAGCTGAGGTGAGAGATCCTGACACCCCCACAGGATCAATCATCCCATCGATCTACCCCCCCATACACCTCATTTACCTTGCCCATGGCCTGTGAATACTGCTGGGAGCTGCCCACGGCCTACAGGCCAGCAGGACCCACATGCCATGGTCGGCTCCCAGCAGGACCCACAGACCATGGCCAGCAGGACCCATAGGCTATTGTCCACTCCCAGCAGGACCCACAGGTCAGTGGCCAGCTCCCAGCAGGACCCATAGGTAAACAGCCAGCTCCCAGTAGGACCCACAGGTCAGTGGCCAGCAGGACCCACAGGTCCGCAGCTTGTGGGTCCTGCTGGGATATGGCCACTGACCTGTGGGTCCTGCTGGCCACTGACCTGTGGGTCCTGCTGGCTGCTGATCTCTGAGCCCTGCTGGCCACTAGCCACTAGCCTAGGGGGACCAGAAGTCCCCAGCACCGCCAGATTACAAATATCTCCCACTTACACATAATTAGTGCATTTGTACTGTACCATTTCAATCTGTAATATCTTGTTTTTCAATTTCTTTCTTTTCAAGCTCATGTTATATTGTCCAAACGTTGTGTTAATGTTTAAACACTGATTATGTTGGAAGTACCAATAAATATAGCCTTATTGATAATTTGCATTTTTATTCTCGTGCGTGATTGTGTAGATAGGGCCCCAGTGCACTGTATTGCCCGGGGGCCTTTAATGCTCTTAAGATGGCACTGATGAATGTACTCTGCAGGTGACATCTCGGCGCTTTGAGGGTGCGCCTTTAGGTTTTATTGCCCTGTGGGTCCTGTCAATCTCAATGTGTGTGGAAGCTAGTACGCCAAGGTAAATCGAATATGGTCTGAAGGACAGTTCTCAGGTCCTTGGGTCCCCTCGTCTTTGGGATGCTGCCGACTCTGATGTTATTGCGCCAATTGCGATTGTCCAGGTCTTCTAAATGCCGTTGCATGTCATGAAGGATAAAATGATTGTCCCCCTGTTGGGACTGGACTCGGTGAAATGTGAGTTTTACAGATTACAGATCTTCCTCTATATCTTCCACCTGAGTGGCTAGATGGTGGAAGTCTGCCTGTAAGGTTTTGATATCACTCCAACATGACTTCTGTTATCAGCATTTAAAATTGATCTTTAGTGGGTAAAGAATGGAATTTCTCACGCCAAGAGACCAGCTCATCCGCAGTGAGGATTGAGGGGATCCTAGGGGAGGGCAAAGGGGAGGCCTATTGTCTGTGAAGGTGAATCCCATGGGTCATACCATTCCCTTTGATCATCCAGCTATATGGGTGTTATGGGGTGTGAAGGGGATGCTGTAAGGTCTGCAACAGGCTAAGGGGGGCCACAGGCGTAACAGAAGCAGGACGGGTGGCACTGGGGTCCCGCGAGCGGGGTGCTCTCTGTGGTTGGAGAAAGCTAAGGACAAAGCTGGCTCCTGGGTGTAGGAGGTAGGCCACAGCCATGGCAGGGATTGAGAGCGGCCCACATGGCAGGGGGGAGAGTCCTTAATGTTGGAAGACTGGTGGGGTGCCTAGGAGCGAGAGTCTCTATTGTGTCCCTTAGTGGATAAAGGGGAAGTTGGTGGGCTCACCTGAGGGGAGATCAGAGGCGCCTCTGAGTCCTCCTGACAAGATGGTGGGGCTCACTCCATGTGAGCCGATGGATGTGGCTTGTGCGGTGGTAGTGTGGCCAGAGCTGGAGTGGAAGGTCCAGGCCTTGCTGCAGGTTGACACACCGCCAGGGAAAGTGGTTCTGATGTGGCTGCCTGCCTTGATCCAGAGGCCTCAAGAGGGGCGGGAGAGATCTGAGAGGAGCGTTGTTGCACCATATTGCTTGCCTCCTGCAGCGAGGCCCAGCAAGCTGTTCAAAGTAGGTGTTGATCAGTGGTCCCGGAGGAAGAGGTTGCCCCAGAGTTCCCTCTTGCTTCTGTGATCGGGTGTAGCGGGATCTGCCCATCTGTAAGCTGGGATATTCCCTTTGGAAGCTGTAAGTTAAGCAGGTCTGTGGAGAGCAGGTAAATCACATGTCCATCTTGCTCAGTGTCCAGCAACGCCCCCAACGTATAGTTCAGTGCGTTGGTGCACATTTACCGCAGTATACTGCAAGCCATTAGTACATGTTTAACGCAGTATATTTCAGTGCGTTATTGCATGTTTACCGCAATATATTTCAGTGCGTTGGTGCATGATTACTGCAGTATATTGCAGCACATTATTGCACGTTTACCACAGTATTTTTTAGTGCGTTGGTGCATGTTTAATGCAGTATATTGCAGTACGTTAGTGCATGTTTAATGCATATATATATCCAGCCACGCCCCCCAGCATATATTTCAGTGTGTTGGTGCACATTTACCGTAGTATATTGCAGGCCATTAATGCATGTTTAACGCAGTATAACTCAGTGCATTATTGCATGTTTACCACAATATATTGCAGTGCATTAGTGCACATTTAATGAAGTATATTTCAGTGTGTTGGTGCATGTTTACTGCAGTATATTGCAGAGCATTAGTGCACGTTTAACGCAGTATGGTTCAGTGCGTTATTGCACGTTTACCACAGTATATTTCAGTGCATTAGTGCACGTTTAACACTGTATATTTCAGTGCGTTGGTGCATGTTTGCTGCAGTATATTGCAGCACATTACTGCATGTTTAACGAAGTATAATTCAGAGCATTATTGCACGTTTACCACAGTATATTTCAGTGCGTTAATGCACATTTAACGCAGTATATTTCAGTGCGTTGGTGCATGATCACTGCAGTATATTGCAGCACATTAGTGCATGTTTAACGCAATATAATTTAGTGTGTTATTGCATGTTTACCACAGTATTTTCTAGTGCATTGGTGCACGTTTAAATGCAGTATATTGCAGTGCGTTAGTGCATGTTTAATGCATATATATAGTGGAGCATTGTGGCGCCATATTGCTTGCTTCCCGCAGAGAGGGCCCAGCAAGCTGTTCAAAGTAGGTGTGGATCAGTGGATGCGGAGGGAGTGGTTGCCCCTGTGTTCCCTCTTGTACTGCGATTAGTTGTAGCAGGATCTGCCCATATGGAAGCTAGGATAGCCCCTTTGAAAGCTGTAGTTGAGCAGGTCCATGGAGAGCAGGTAGATCATGCGTCCATCTTGCTCAGCATCCAGCCATGCCCCCCAACGTATATTTCAGTGTGTTAGTGCACATTTAACACAGTTTATTTCAGTGAGTTATTGCACGTTTAACGCAGTACATTTCAGTGCATTACTGCACGTTTAAAGCAGTATATTTCAGTGCGTTGGTGCATGTTTACTGCAGTGCGTTAGTGCATGTTTAAACGTAGTATAATTCAATGCGTTATTGCACGTTTACCACAGTATATTGCAGTGCATTAGTGCACATTTAACGCAGTATATCACAGTGCGTTAGTGCACGTTTACCGCAGTATATTGCACAGCGTTAGTGAACACAGTATATTGCAGTATATTGTAGTGAGTTAGTGCATGTTTAACACATTAGATTTCAGTGTGTTTGTGCCCATTTACCGCAGTATATTGCATTGCGTTAGTGCACATTTACCGCAGTATATTGCAGTGCTTCAGTGCAGTTTTACTGCAGTATATTGTAATGTCAGTGGAGTGTGTCTGTGTAGTGAGTACTCAAGTTAAAGTGCACCAAACACCACTTTCCATTAATTAAAGTGTTTCCACATATACATTTCCCCATCTTTATTACATTTTGGTAATAAGCCACCCCCCCATCATGTCTGGGAGGCCAACAAGGAGAGGCAGACCTTCCCATGGCATTGTGAGGGGGCCAGCAGCATCTGTGTCTACAGGCAAACGCAGACGTGGTCTGTCCTCAGGCAGGGCATCATATTCTCTGTTCTGTGGATAGCAGATCAAGCATGGCAAGAAACACCAGCCATTTGGGTATCACATGCTTGACAAGGCATTTAACTTCCCACCACTCAGCCCGTTGGCAAGAGCACCTGAAAGTCACACAAAAAGGGATGCAATTCTGCTCCTCACTCCTCACCATTCTGGTCTACCCCTTCTATACATCATTACCTCTCAGCTGCCTCCACTGACAGGGTTGATGGTATAGTGAAGGGTGTCCCAGGTCTTTGCAGCATGTCTGCCAATAGCACACCACCAGCTGTTGGCTTTAGCAGGCAAATTTCTCTGCCCCAACTACTGCAGCAAAAAAAAAACACAGTCCCTGCCACTCACATGCCCAGCATCTAAATTTAAGCCTGTCAAAGCTTCTAGTTTAACAATTCCTGCCTGTCTGATGGAGTCTGCCCCCTTCTGTGAATTTGCAGAATGTGCTGTACCACAATGACAGGCACCCAGTTGCTATTTCTTTGCAGATAAGGCCATTCCAGCTCTCTACCATTACATGAAAGGCAATGTTGTGGCTTCGTTGGGCAAAGCAGTCACCTGCAAGGTTAACGTTACTGCTGACACGTGCTCGGTTGGCTGAAATTCAGTGGGAATTCCACCTGCCCGTAAACTGCCTGATTTTTGACATGCCCACCAAGTGGAACTCAAGTTTGGCAATGCTGCAGCGGCTGCAAATGCAGCAGAGGGCAGTCAATGAGTACCTGTGTGAGTATGGCACAAGGCCGGCTCTGCTTTTTTTCCCCACGCCAGTGGCTGCTAATAAAGGATGCATGCACTGTACTATCACCATTTGAGTAGGCCACAAGGATGGTGAGCGTGACAATGCATGCATCAGTGACAATCCCTGTTGTGTTTTTGCTGGAGCAGACTCTGCGTGGCATTATGGACAGGGCACTCAAGGGCAGAGCAGCGGGAGGAAGAGGAGGATTTCCTTCCTTTCCTCTCAAGGCCCACTTTATGCAGACACCATTGTTCATGCACCACATAACACACAAGAGGAGAAGGAGGAGGATTCTGGCAGTTTTGGAGGCATTGAAGCAGAGGAAGACATACAGCAAACACTAGGAGATGGTTTTCCATCCCCAGAACCCTTGGGAGTAGTAAGTGGCTGGGAGGAGGCAGTTCCAGATACTGTGAAAGGACCCAAGAATACATGCATAAATGAGAAGAATCACTATTTGTTGGCAACCCTCCTTGACAAGGGTAAAGTCTCAGAACTCATCCCGTCCCCACAGAGAGTGCAGAAGATGAAATCTCTTGAGGACACCTTAAAGAGGAGTTTATCGAACGCTTTTCCCAACTCTGGTAGGTTACAATGTCGTGGAAAACATCGTTTTGAGGCTTCTGTTGGTCAAGAGAGGAGCAGTGGAGAAGGTGGCCGCCTAAGTGATGCATTTCACATTTTTTTTAGTCCTCGCAGCCCAGGGCTGTCAGTTTCCAAATCCCATCGGCAGTGTCTGCATCATATGGTTGACGATTATCTAGGGGCGAAAACAGAGATGGAGAGCTTTCCAGTCGCCAATCCAGTGGCTTACTGGGTTATGAGTTAGACCACTGGCCAGAACTTGCCCAGTATGCAACTGAGCTGTGAGGCTGCCCTGCATCCAGCGTGCTTTCCGAACGGGCATTTAGTGCTGCTGGAGGTTTTTTTACTGATAATAGAACGTGTCTGTCTACAGACTCCATGGACAGTCTGACAGTCTCAAAATGAATCAGTCCTGGATTACCAGCAGCTATGAAACCCCTAATGCTGATGTCGCTGATAAAGTGTTTTTGGAAAGTTAATCTCTGCAGGACTTCTAGGCTGCCTAGCGGTGTGGGTGTTGATTTCATTTGGAAGAATTTGTTTGTATTGGTTTCATGGGCACAATTAACACCCAAAGACCAATTTTTCTGCACTGTTTGACAGGTGCATATCATTAAAATTTTTGACAGCATGGCCAATTCTTGCTTTTATAGTACCTCTATAGGGTTTCGATGTGAAGGTGCCACCGACACCCAAAGATTTATTTTTCCACTCCAGGCACTGCAGGGTGGGAGACGCCCATCATATAGACCTGTTCTTGCATATTTGGGAAGACACATTGGAATAAGGACACACTGGTGCTATTCATTTATCTGGAGCTTTATTTAAAGCTCTGACCAGCTACCTACATTACTTTATGTACAACGGACACTGCTAAAACGCTGGAATCTATTTGCTGTTGTTCATCAGGCAAACAATAAACTGGGAACTTTCTGTTCCAAGATCTTGCTACTGCTTGATTGGCGTCCATCTACACCCCACTGGCACAGTTGCTTCACCTATTTTCTTTATGGAATAATTTTGCATGAGTAAAAACAAACTAAGACTATATCTACCTCTATCCTATACCCCTGACGAAGGTGTATAACCAGAAACGCGTCAGTTACTGGGGATTATTTACCGGAGAGTATCATTATTTCTTTGTCATATTTTTCATGTGAATTGTTGTGTTTTGGTTTTGTTGTGTGTATTTTGTACAAACTTTGATTTTTTTTAATATTGATCATTCCACTTGATCGTAGATTTTTATGTATACTTAATAAACTATTATTTGCATTACTTAAGTGTATGTTGCCTTTAAAGTCCCATTGAAGGGGGATTTCTCTTTCTTAATCATATCCTATGGATGTGACAACTACACTGTTTCAACCTGATATGGTGAAACCCTCTTTTTTGCTATATTTTTCCACACCTGTTACTTCTATCCAAAATCTGTGGAAGAAACACCAGAATTTATCCCAAAAATCTCTAATCTTGTTCCCAGTCCATTACATTGTTGCCTCATCATACAGACTGGCTCCCCGAGCCGTTGCTTAAAAAAAATAGAGAGATTGCAGGGAAAATTTCATTTTTTTGGGCTTTATAAATGCAATTATTGCTGCAGCAGCTTCTATACACAGTACAGATGTACCACTTTACAGGTAGACTAAGGAGACCCCCAGGCACAATATTGAAAGGAATTTTTAATTTTTATGCTTTCACTTTAAGCATCAATAAATCATTGCTCATTTAAGAATTATGTTTTTTACAAACTTTCTTTTTCATTGATACATTTCGCCCAGGGCAGTACCCAGACCCCCATAACCATTGTATGCCCAATTGCTTGCATTTAAGCCTTCAAAATGGGCACTTTTGATTTTTCCATGGACTTCAGTGGGGTTTGTTATTCGTTTTGAACTTTTACAATGTTCGAAAGTTCTGGTGCGAAATGAACAGGTGGTCGTTCGGCCCATCCCTATAAGGAACTATATATCTTCATTTCTTTTCAAATGACACTGGTTGAACTAGATGGACAGGTCTCAGGTCTCTTTTCAGCCAGACTAACTATGTAACATACTGAACACCTGAGAGATGATGGAGTATAGAAGAAACACATATTCAAAAAGCGTTATTTGACCTATACTGAAAAGTAGAGTCATATACAGTATCTCACAAAAGTGAGTACACTCCTCACATTTTCGTAAATATTTTAATATATCTTTTCATGTGACAACACTGAAAAAATGACACTTTGCTACAATGTAAAGTAGTGAGTGTACAGCTTGTATAACAGTGTAAATTCGCTGCCCCCTCAAAATAACTCAACACACAGCCATTAATGTCTAAACCACTGGCGATAAAAGTGAGAACACCCCTATGTGAAAATGTCCAAATTGGGCCCAAAGTGTTAATATTGTGTGGCCACCATTATTTTTCAGCACTGCCTTAACCCTCTTTGGCATGGAGTTCACCAGAGCTTTACAGGTTACCACTGGAGTCCTCTTCAACTCCTCTATGATAACATCACGGAGCTGGTGGATGTTAGCGACGTTGCGCTCCTCCACCTTCTGTTTGAGGATGCCCCACAGATTCTCAATAGGGTTTAGGTCCAGAGACAAGCTTGGCCAGTCCATCACCTTTACCCTCAGCTTCCAAGGCAGTGGTCCTCTTGGAGGTGTGTTTGGGGTCGTTATGTTAGAATACTGCCCTGCGGCCCAGTCTCCGAAGGGAAGGGATCATGCTCTGCTTCAGTATGTCATAGTACATGTTGGTATTCATGGTTCCTGCAATGAACTGTAGCTCCCCAGTTCCGGCAGCACTCATGCAGCCCCAGACCATGACACCACCATCATGCTTGACTGTAGGCAAGACACTTGTCTTTGTACTCCTCACCTGGTTGCCGCAACACACGCTTGACACCATCTGAACCAAATAAGTTTCTTGGTCTCATCAGACCACAGGACATGGTTCCAGTAATCCATGTCCTTAGTCTGTTTGTCTTCATCATCTTTAGAAGAAGCTTCCTTCTGGGATGACAGCCATGCAGACCAATTTGATGCAGTGTGCGACGTATGGTCTGAGCACTGACAGGCTGACCCCCCACCCCTTCAACTTCTGCAGCAATACTGGCAGCACTCATACGTCTATTTCCCAAAGACAAACACTCGATATGACGCTGAGCACGTGTACTCAACTTCTTTGGTCAACCATGGTGAGGCCTGTTCTCAGTGGAACCTGTCCTGGTAAACCATTCTATGGTCTTGGCCACCATGCTGCAGCTCAGTTTCAGGGTCTTGGCAATCTTCTTACAGCCTAGGCCATCTTTATGTAGAGCAACAATTCTTTTTTTCAGATCCTCAGAGAGTAGTTTGCCATGAGGTGCCATGTTGAACTTCCAGTGACCAATATGAAAGAGTGAGAGCGATAAAACCAAATTTAACACACCTGCTCCCCATTCACACCTGAGACCTTGTAACACTAATGAGTCACAGGTAAATGGCTAATTGGGCCGAATTTGGACATTTTCACTTAGGGGTGTACTCATTTTTGTTGCCAGCGGTTTAGACATTAATGGCTGTATGTTGAGTTATTTTGAGGGGACAGCAAATTTACACTGTTATACAAGCTGTACACTCACTACTTTACATTGTAGCAAAGTGTCATTTCTTCAGTGTTGTCACATGAAAAGATATAGAAGAAAGGGTGTATAATATGGCCTGCAAACACACCCGCTCAGCGCCAGATCAATCCCACAGTTCTATGTGCAGTGCTTAAAACTGAAGAAAATAAATATAACACTTTAAAATATAATACTCAAAATAATAAAAAGTAATGAGCAGCTGTTTAAAAAAGAAAATTACATAAATACAGTAGTATAAAGGTCTAGCAGTCAAACGCTGGATCATTAGCTACCAAAAACAGCGCTGCAGTGAAAAAAGACAAAAAATGTGTCACAGCATGTGGCCAGAAACACAGTTATAAGTCTCTATGTAGAAGGTGATAATGAAGAGAGTTCAAAGGCTTTTACAGGTGTAGCATCACTGATGTCCAAGCATGCACCTTTCACCAGAAAAATAAACGTATTCCACCACGTGATGCACACTCCCCCAGGGGGTCAAACTCACCAGAAGCCACTAATAAAAAACATTGAGTAAAGGTAATTATCATCCACTTCAATACTAAGTCCTCATCATCAGCCGGATCCACTGGCAAAGGGGTTCCATATATACCATAAAACACAAGAGTAACACCACATAGCGTAATCCTGTTTATTAATGTTAAAATCCTCTATACATCAGCGGTCCCCTTAATCCTAACTACGTTCATTGTAACAAAGTAAAACAAGCAGATAAAATGGCCCAGAGGGTGCTGTCACCATATCCAGCTGTCCAGGATGGGGTGTGTATTTCTCTGCAGACACCGCACTAGCTTCCTGGTAGATGGTAGTGGATGGTGGAGTGCAAGGGACACTTTCGGGTTGTCGTGTAGGTCACGCCCTGACCAGTTTCGTCATTACGGACTTCCACAGAGGGCGTGGCCACACAACATCTCAATGGATTTAAATAGCAGTGCCTAAAGCATCTAGCCAATCAGGCACACCCAGTAACAGATGACGGCCATCAGCCTTTGCAACTTGATTGGCCATAATAAAAAGTGCCTCCAGTCACTCAGCCAATCAGGCGCTCCTGGTAACAGATGACGGTCATCGGCTCCAGCAGCCTGATTGGACATGAGCAGTGCAATGTTTACGAAAGGCATAGGAAAAATACAGACATAGCAATGACATTTATATTTTCAATAGACATTAAAAGCAAAATATAACGACAATGAGTGACAATAATAACAATGGTGGGAGATAAGCACCTCAAGCAATACAAGTATATTATAGCATAAATATAGGAATTATTAGAGGGACAATAAGTTTAAAACGCTAAAAACGGATTGAGATAAAGTGTGCAGGGCACTTAAATAAGCTCAGAGCAGCAAAGTGCATTATATCACTATTAATAGAAAGGCAAATAAGAATATGAGGATCGTATGAATTAAGGAATAATGATCCTATAATGGAAGAAAAGGGGACAAAATAGAATATATATAAGCTGTGCTCAGCTTAATGAGCAATGCATAAATTGATAAATATATATGGAGAACTATATAAAACTAGACATATAGACACACCAGTCCCTTCGGAGAGGGTGAAAGTGACGTCTTATTAAATCAAAAGTCATAGCTACCAGGATGAATATATGGTAGATACCAATTGAAATCATCCATTAAGACGAAAGTACTGGTGGAGAAATCTTATATATGTCATGTGTGATCTATATTGGCAAATTAATAGAGACATCATATAGATTCAATTAATACTTATAACAAAAGTAACCACATAAAATATAAGAAAATTAGTAAAATATAAAATTAAAGAAAATTGAGGGTATTAAAAGGCAGTGGCCATTAATATGTAGGGTGAGAGAGATTAACCCAATCACAGGGAAAAAAAACGACAGTAGGTCTAAAAGGGGTCAGTTAATAATCACTAATAAAGCAGTTGATGTCTAGGTCAACGTTTAACCCTTTAGGTGATAGGGTATCGACCAGGTATATCCATTGGGTCTCACGTTTAGAGAGTTCTCTTACTAGGTTAGCGCCTCTCCAAAAAGGTTTGAGATGGTCAATGCCCCAAAATTTCAGTCCAGACGGATCCTGACTGTGATGTACTTTAAAATGTAGAGATACGTTATGGTCTTTAAAACCTATTTCAATGTTGGTGATATGTTCTGCAATCCGTATTTTTAACTGTCTTTTTGTGCGACCTATATAGATTAGCCCACAAGGACATGCATACACTACATATGCCATATTGCAGGTAATAAATTCTTTAATTTTAAATTCTTTATTATTGAAGGTGGACACAAACTTATCAAAAGCTCTGATCGGTGTCCTCACATCTTTGCATGCATGGCATCCTCTGCATGCATAAAAATGTCTTTATCCCAAAAAGAGGGGAGTCTACATGGAGGATCAATCACCTTTACAATTTTATCTGCATAACTAGGAGCCCTTCTGTAAATAAATCCAGGTTTCGATGGTAATACAGGCTTGAGAACCTTATCCATCAGGAGAATATACCATGTGATCCAAAGATTTTCTTCACCTCTTTATATTGCGAATGAAACCATGATATAAAGCTCCATTCTTGATTATTGTTATCTGGAGGGTGTATTACATTATTTAGGAGTTCTTCTCTTGAGGTAGAGGCCACATTCTCAATAATATGGTCCAAATTCTCTTCAGAGTAGCCTTTTTCCACAAATTTCTTTTTGATAACCAAAGCTTGTGAGTTATAGTCCTCAATATTTGTGAAATTTCTTCTTACAGGTGAATTGCCCCTTTGGAATGTTTCTTAACCACATCGGGTGGTGTCCGCTTTGTATTGGTAAATAGCTATTGGAGTCTGTGGGCTTAAAATATATTGAGGTACATAATTTATTTCCCTGTCTGAAAATATTGACATCAAGAAAGTGGACTTCGTTGTCACTGAATTAACTTGTTAATTTTATATTATTAGTATTGCAATTCAATTCTTCAAGGAATTGTTGTAACAATGTAATTGTTCCAGACCAGATGAAGAAGAGGTCATCAATATAAATTTTATAGAGTAATAGCTGGTCCCTTTTTTGGAGAATATTGTTTTATCCTCCCATTCCCCCATGAATAGGTTTGCTATACATGGGGCAAACTTAGCGCCCATAGCAACACTGCGTTTCTGAGAGTAGAAGTCTCTATTGTACCAGAAGTAATTATGGCCTAGGCAAAAATCGAGTGCATTCCTTAAAAATACCTTCTGGTTATGTGAAAGATCTTCCCTCTGGCTTATGGTCCAATTTAGGGCCAATAAGGCATCGTCGTGTTGAATGATGGTATATAGGGAAGACACATCCGCCGTTACTAAGTACACCTCTTCTCTCTCAGATAAGTCAATTTCTTGAAGCAGTTGTAGATTTTTTGTGTCACGTAGATAAGCTCTGGTTTGTATATTGCTCTTTTGTAGAAAGAGATCCAAATATTGACCCATCCGTGATGTTACCGATCCGATCCCGTTGACAATTGGTCTCCCGGGAGGGCACCGTAAGTCCTTATGGATTTTCGGCAAGGTATATATGGTCGGAAGTCTACTACTGCTTGGGACCAAGTATTTTTTCTCTTTGATAGATAAAACTCCTGTTGAGAAACCTGAATCAACCAAAGCTTGCAGTTTTCATACTGGGAGGTGGGATCATTATCTAATTTTTTTTTTTTTTTTTTATATGTATCACCATCCCTAAGCATCTCATTTAACTGGTTATGATAGAAGTCTTTAGTCAGTATGACCACACCACCACCTTTATCGGCAGGTCTAATGACCAAATCTTTTCTTTTTTCTAGTGTTTCCATGCCTTCTTGTATATATCTCGGATTCACATCTTTTTTTGGAATCAGGCCTTCAAGATCTCGTAAGACTAGCCCTTTGAATACTTCCACTTGGTGGTTCGCCCCGTTTAGAGGGTTAAAAAGTGATTTGTTACGTAGGCCATTATCAACAGTAGTTGAGGAGAGGCTAGTAACTGGTTGGGAGTTTTTGTTTAAAAAATATTTTCTTCATGTTGATTTTTCTCATGTACTTGTGTATATCTATAAATATATCAAACTTGTTGATTAATCTTTTTAAGCCACATTTCAGACCCAAATTCTGAATATTAGTTTCTTTGTGAGTTAGATTCACATTTGTCAAGTTGAAGATTCCTCCTAATCCTGTTCCCTCCTTTTTCTGGCTCCTTCATCCAGCTCTGCAGCCCCTGATTCTTCTCTCCTTGGGCCCTGATAATGAATTCCCTCTCTCTCCCAATGAGGTGGTTCTTTCCATAGAGGTCCCCTGTGTTCTTGCATTGGTTGGGAGTAAGTGGGGGGTCTTCCTCTTCGGGCCTCGTTTCTGCCATCCTCTCCCCCTCCCTAAAAAAGGGCATGGGGATTGGTATCTCTCTCTCTCGCTTCGTGGTTTAATAGAGCATCATATTTGTTGTATATTGGAACATGATATTAATTGCTATTCATTGGATGGTGTTGGGGGTTTGAAGGTCCTTCTCTTACTCGTCGTTCTCTCCACTGATTTGTATTGCTCCTAATTGGGGTTGATTGATTGGTAAGTGTGCAGGTCCCTCTATTCTTTGATCCCTTATGGGTTGGTCATTGGTGTTCAGATGATGGGGTCTCCTTGTGGGAATTTCCAATTGCCCAATTTCCCTATTGGTGTCATTCTCCATAGGGCCTTTTAGTTGTTGCCAGAGATAGATGGAGTTGGAGCGAAAATCTCCCATATCTCTGTGAAATTACTTAGTCTTTTTTCTGTGTGTCCTTATCCACTTCTTCAAGTTTCTTTTTAATACGTGTATTAAAATCTATTACTTGCTGAGAATCTTTGATGGGTTCAAGTTGTGACTAACTCATTAATGCGTGTTTTTAGTCGCTCCATGTTAGTGCGTTTCCTTTTTAAAATGAGCTCCTGCAACTTAAAACCTATCCCATTAAAAAATTCCAGCCATTCTTTGGTGGATTCTGGATCATCCAGACCATCTTGTGGGACTACTTTCCATCTTAAACTGTGAAAAATTATTTTTTTTCTTTCAAATATTGCTCTAAAGTGCAAATATCCCACCATGTTCTGACTTGCTTCTCTAAAACATTACCAAGGGCATACATTGCTCCATTAAGTTTGTGTCCACCTCCAATAATAAAGAATTTAAAATTAAGGAATTCATTACCTGCAATAGGGCATATGTAGTGTATGCACTCCGATGTCCTTGTGGGTTAATCTACATAGGTTGCACAAAAAGACAGTTAAAAATACGGATTGCAGAACATATCACCAACATTAAAATAGGTTTTAAAGACCATAACGTATCTCAACATTTTAAAGTACATCACAATCAGGATCCGTCTGGACTGAAATTTTGGGGCATTGACCATCTCCAACCTTTTAGGAAAGGCGCTAACCTAGTAAGAGATCTCTCTAAACGTGAGACCCAATGGATATACCTGGTCGATACCCTATCACCTAAAGGGTTAAACGTTGACCTAGACATCAACTGCTTTATTAGTGATTATTAACTGACCCCTTTTAGACCTACTGTCGTTTTTTTCCCTGTGATTGAGTTAATCTCTCTCGCCCTACATATTAATGGCCACTGCCTTTTAATACCCTCGATTTTCTTTAATTTTATATTTTTTTTTTTTTTTTTTTTTTTTTAATAATGTTTTATTGAGTTTTACATATAGTCAAAGTACAGTACTGTGTATATTGATACAGCAAAGTGTTATCCAGTTTAAACATTTAGTTCAAAAAAGAAAGAAAAAATAACATTGAGCATAACAGTATCGTTGAAGAGACATCAAAGAACCTAACCTAAGAAAATTTTGAGCATACCAAATAATGATAGTTAGCATGTCAATTTCTTTTAGTTTGGGCAATAGCGGAATACATTGAGAATACTTGTGTATGTTAGCCGGGATTGTTATACAAAGCGTGCCGAATAAGATAATGTTGTGTTGGTGATTAACTAGAGGAAGTTGTACTTCACATAGTACATAAGAATTTACTAAGGGGTTGGTTCAGAGTTCAGTGGTAAATGTGCATTGTTAACAGATACTAAGTAATGTATAAAAGTTAATGCCGTACATAGTCTTTTAACCCTCTCTCCTGGGCACCCCTAGTGGGAACTGTCTGTGCCCAGTGGGGGTGTAAACAGTAATGTAAATTAGGGCAAGTCAGATTTAGATGTATAATGTGAGGTGGTATCACTCTTGCCAAGAAATGAGAAAATATTGCCGTTGTTGGAGTATGTACTTGGACGGGAAATTGTGGATGGGAAGGAGGGGGGTGAGGGAGGACGGAGGTCCAGGATGATGTATATATTCAAACAGGTCTGTGGATATTCAGGAGCGGGTTTACTTTACTGTCGGAATCCATGATAGGAGGAGGAATGTTCTGTGTTTATGTCGGTTGAGAATCTTTAAAATGGAGCCAACAAGCCCAGGTTTCTCTAAATTTAGATGGTGTGTCGGAAGCTTGATGTATGAGATTTTCTATCTCGGCTACTCTGTCCACTCTCCGGATCCATTCTGTAATTGAGGGAGGGGATGTGCTCCTCCAGTGTACAGGAATGCACAGGTTTGCCGCATTTATGAGATGAAGGACTAGCGATTTTTTGAAAATGCGTTGAGGAATGGATGTGTGATGGAGTAGAAATTGTGCTGGGGTAAAGTCTGGGGTGTATGTTGTTATTTGAGTAATTAATCGATGTATTTCAGCCCAGTAGGGTTGAATGAGGGGACATTCCCACCAAATATGGAGGAGTGAGCCTCTAGCTTCGTTACATCTCCAGCAGTTAGGTGATACGTTTGGTGCAAATTTGTTAATTTTATCGGGAGTCCTATACCATTTCGTGAAAATTTTGAATTTACATTCCTGTATTGCTACATTGAGTGAGCCTTTGTGGATGTGGGTGAGTACATTTCTCCACTCATCCGGAGTAAAGACTTGGTGCAGCTCAGTTTCCCATTGTGCTAGTAATTTATCGTCTTTGATGTCATGCCATGTGAAAAGGAGTGCGTGAATGGTCGAGACGAGATGTTTTTGAGGTTCCTGACTGTTGCAGAGGCGTTCAAAGGGTGCGAGTTCTCTGTGTAGATTAGCGGTGGGTTTTAGGCTATTGATGAAGTGACGGATCTGAAAGTATTTGTAAAGAGGAATATTATAGTCAGGAAGTTTATCAATCAATGCCTGGTGTGATAGGAGGGATCCATGAAGGAACATGTGTTGTGCTGTGAGGCGTGTTCTGTGTGGGTTATATGTCGGGTGGGTTAGAGATATTCCAGGCTTAAAGTCAGGGTTATCTTCTATAGGTGTCATTGGACCTGGTGTGGGTTGGAGCTTCATTATTTTGCATGCAGCTTTAAAATTTATCAGTGTGGAGTTGATCAGGGGATTTGAAGTGGCCGTTTTCGGGATATGCTGAGGATTAATCCAAGGAAGGAGTTTCAATGGGATGTTGGTAAAAGCGTTTTCAACATGTACCCACTCTTTTTCTCTGCCGTGTATATGCCAGTCAACAATTCTGGCTAAATGGCAGACCCGGTAATAAGTTTGTATGTCTGGGACTTGTAATCCTCCCAGTAATTTGGGGAGTGTCAGTCTATGCCAATTCAATCTGGGCTGTTTGGAAAGCCAGATGAACTTCCTACAGATCCTTTTGTACGTAGCAAAGAAAGAGAGTGGGAGCAGTATCGGAATGGTTTGGAGTAGGTAAAGTATCCTAGGCAGTATGTTCATCTTTAAAATAGCTATCCTACCAAACCACGAAAAAGGACCGGTTTGCCATTTTTGCAGGTCATTCTGGATGGTTTGTAAAATGGGTATGAAGTTTAGCCGATATAAGTCTGTCAATCTGGCTGGGATTTTAATACCTAGGTACGTTATTGCTTGCGATTCCCATCCAAACGGGAAGTTATGTTTGCATTGTGTGACTGTCTCCTTTGTCAGGGATACGTTAAGAGCTTTGGATTTAGAAAAGTTTATTTGTAAGTTTGAAAGGGTTTTGAAAAGTGCGAAGTCTCTGAGAAGGTTTGGGATGGTAGTAATTGGATCTGTGAGAAAGAGAAGGACGTCATCAGCGTATGCCGCTACTTTATATTGTTTTTGGTTTATTTCAATGCCTTTGATATCTGGGTTCTCTCTAATTCTGCGTAGCATGGGTTCCATAGTTAGAATAAAGATTAGGGGGGATAAAGGGCATCCCTGTCTGGTTCCGTTGGACACGGAGAAGGCGCCCGACAAGCCACCATTCACTCTTACTTTGGCCGTGGGAGAAGAGTATAGAGTCAAAATCATATTGATTAATCGTGACGGGAGGCCTATTGAGTACAAGGTGGCTTCCATAAAGTCCCAGGCCACCCTGTCGAACGCCTTCTCCGCGTCCAACGAGAGAAGGAAGCCCTTAGTAGCGGTGGAAGTTAGCCAGTGGTGTATGTTTAGCGCTTTAGACGTGTTATCTTTAGCCTCTCTACCCGGGACAAAACCTACTTGGTCATTTGTAATTAAATTAGGAATCAGGGGAAGAAGACGGTTAGCTATGGCTTTAGCATATAATTTTACATCTACGTTAAGTAGAGAAATGGGGCGATAATTAGAGACTATCTTACTATCTTTTCCTGGTTTGGGGATGAGGGTAATATGTGCTTCTAACACGTCTTTGGACGCTGTACTATTGGGTGTTAGGTTATTAAACGCCTTGACTAGGTGAGGTGTTAGCAGGTCAGGGAAGGTTTTGTAATAACTGACTGGTAGTCCATCGGGACCTGGGCTTTTGCCCGGTTTCATATGTTTTAGTGCCAGTGTAATTTCCTCCGCAGTCAAGGGTTGGTCAAGAGATGCTGCCTCTTCGGCCTTGAGTGGTGAGGGAAAGTATTGGGATAGAAAATTTTGAATTGCCGTTTTCCTATCCGGTGGGGTATGAGAAGTCTGTTGTGAGCGAAGATTGTACAGGTCTGTGAAGTAGCGTACAAATTGTTTCTCTATGTCCTCTGACGCGACTAACGTTTTACCTGCGGGGTCTATGATTGAGTGTATAGTGTGGGCAGCCTTTTTGACCTGTAGCGCTCTAGCTAGCATCTTCCCCGACTTGTTACCGAATTCGTAGAAGCATTTTTTCGTAAGCATGTATTTGCGTTTAACGTTTTTTTGTAATTCTTCTAAGAGGTCAATTCTCAATTGTGTCAGCTCGGCTAAAGTGTCTGAGGCTAGAGATGCTTTGTGTTTCCTTTCCAGTTGAGAAATGCGATTAGTCATTACCTCCAGTCTCTCTTTCCTTTGTTTGTGTCTATGCGCGGCCTGAGACAAGAACGTTCCTCTTATAACACATTTATGTGCCGCCCATACTACCTCCGGAGAGGATTCATTCTGTCCATTTTCCCTGAAATAGTCCGTTAGGTGTTGGGAGATGGTGTGCGTTATGTCCGCGTCTGTGAGGAGAGATGTATCCAAGCGCCAGATGGGAGAGCGTTTTCTTATGTTGGGAATGTGCAGGGTCATGGCGATGGGGTTGTGGTCGGAGAGTATCATCGGGTCAATGGTGGATGTGTGGAGCATAGGCAGGTCATTTTGGGAGATAAAGAAGTAATCTATACGAGAGTATTTGGAGTGCGGTGGGGAGAAAAAGGTAAAGTCTTTGCCGTTTGGGTTAAGTGTGCGCCATGAATCATGTAATAATAAGTCTCTGAATTGTGTTTTGATAGCCCGTAAAGCCCTGTAAGAGAGAGATGAGGCCCCATTGGAAGTATCGAGAGGTGGGTTGAGAGGGATATTGAAGTCACCGCCTACTATAAGAGTGCCCGCTGTAAAAGTCGTGAGGAGATGGAGCGTGTTGCGGAAAAACGTCACTTGTTGCGCGTTTGGGGCATACAGGTTGGCGATGGTTATTGTTTGTTTGTGTATAGAGCCTTTGATGAAAAGGAATCTACCCTGTGGGTCTTGTAGTACATCTGTTACAGTCAGTGGGCAATGCTTTGATATAAGGATGCAAACACCTTTCGATTTGGCTTCCGTATTGGAGGCATGGTATACAATGGGAAAGTGTTTATTCTGCAGTTTGGGTATTGTGTCCGATCTAAAATGTGTCTCTTGAATCAGTGCAATATGTGTTTTTGTTTTTTGCAATGAGGCAAGTAAAAGAGAACGTTTTTCGGGCGTGTTTAGGCCGCGAATGTTCACGGAACGTAGGTTTAGTGTTGAGTGAGTTAGAGTCTGTGAAGTAGTCATAGTAGTGGGATCAATTACCTCCGTCGGGGTCGGGGGAAGGTGACGTGACGGGAGAAAAGGTTCCAGGAAGGTGTGTTCAGTGTGAATGATGGGGGCAAGTGATGAAGTGTGTAACGTTGGATTGATATACCGATGAGACAGCTGAGATATGGATTAATCAGGCTGTCTCGTTGTTAATATTAGATCGGTAAGGTACAGCGCAAGAACAGTTCCCAATCCGTGAAGCCCGGTTTGGAAGACTGCACTGCAGCTGTGTGGGGGTTGGCGTAGACCTGACACGAGACGATTTATTATGAGGTCTGGTGGAGAAGTGATACCCGGTTGTCCTACCATCCTAAGACTATAAATAACATATTTAGGTGGCGTGTATAAATTTCCCCTTTTTTTTTTTTTTTTTTTTTTTTTTTTTTTTTTTCCCTTTCGGCTTGAGGGAAAGAGTAGTGGGTGTAAGGGGGGGATACAGGAGAACGGGCCGAGAGCCCTTGAGAAGGGAGTGTCAGCATGTATTCCATGGTGCCCATAACAACCAAATATTTCAAGTGTTCTTAAAAGTCATGAATGGTTAGCCTATATGAGAGTGGCTTGATGTGTAGCCGTCGAGCCAGTCTCACGGAGGGGTACTTTCGGCTCTCTGAGAACCTCGTAGCATCACCCCAAAGGCACAGTAGAGGGTTCGTGGTGCAAGGCGAGAAGACCGTGTAGTTTATGTGGAGTGGTTAGAAAATCTATTAAACTAGACACCTATTCGTAACAGCTATGCCGATATCTGTTTGGAGGAATTTTAACTATAACCAAGAAAACCTTACAGTTGCGTAGCAGGAATTTATGCTGATATGTAACTATAATAACAATAACAGACCTGAGTACCTGGATAATTAGGTCAAGTTCACCACAATGTGTATCCAAAACAGTGGACAATGAAGTTGTACCCTGTGGTACCATGACTGGTAAGTCTAGTGATGGTTGCATGCTGCAGAAGGAGAGTACCTGAGTGGAGTTGAGTATAGTATATCTTTCGCAGTGGATTCGGAAGCAGCCGGAGTTTATATGTTCCAAAGGAATATGCATTCAGTTGCTTTGTCCGTCCGTGCTGTGAGTATGTAAGCTTGTGTGAGTGTGTGCTCTTCTAGCAGTTGTTCCGATGCCAGAGGCGCCTCCTGGCCCCGTAGGGGAGGACTTGCGAGGCGTAGATGCAGAGGACCCTGGAATGTTCACCGGGAGTGTTAGAGTTGGGGGCAGACCGCCGGGTTACCGCCTTGCGTCCTGTGTCGACAGGGATCTGGCGTTGCTTGTTAGGTTGAGGGGCTCCTTATGATGACGTAGGAGGTCATTCTACACTTGGTGTTTCCGGTGCATTACCATTGTCCGGAAGGGGAATGCCTAGAGCGAGTTGCGTTGCCGTGGGGATCAATGACTTGTGTCCGGTGGGTTGTTGCATAGCATTCTGGGGAATGTAGTATACTCAGCCCTCGGTAGTGTTCCATAGGTATGGAGGTTCAAGTTTTGAAGAAGCCGCTTATAGATGTGGTTCAACCGTGTATTTCGCAGAATATGATTTCACAGCTTGGAGATATTCATGCGTAATCTGTAGTATGTAAAAACTAAGAAAACAAAAACTTAACTGTAATAAAAGGAACTGTAACCGAGCCAGTGCATGAAAGACCGGCTTGGCCTGAACAGAAACACTGTAACCCGAAAGGTACTATAGCTCGTGGGTAGCACTAGCGGTCCCGTCTGGCCCTCCTGGAGTTGGGAGAGTTTGGACTGTGGTTGCGGCGGTTTGCATGGTGTGCTCCATGAGGCTGTGTGACAGACGGGGATCTTCTCCTCCGTTGGCTCGTGGTAGAAGCCTCCATGGGTTCATCCGGCGGGTGATCTCTGCGGACCGCGGAACGGCGAAATTCCGCATACCAGTTAGGCACTTCAATCCTCGGGATGTGTAGGGTGTCGCAGAATAGTGGTAGGTCTTCGGGTACCCTTAGAAAAGCCGAGCGGCCCTGAGAGGTAGCGGCAAGACAGAAAGGGAATTTCCATTTGTAGGAGATGTTTTTAGCTCGCAAAGTGTCGAGCAGAGGTTTCAGATCCCTGCGGTGTTGAAGGGTTATGCCCGACAGGTCTTGATATATTTGGATTACTTTCCCTTCGTGCACTATTTGTGGAACGGCTCTGGCTTGTTTAAGAATTTCCTCCTTGATCCTAAAATCCGTGAGACAGCAGATGACATCTCTCGGCGGGTCTGTGTCCTTGCCTTTGGGTCGCAGTGCCCTATGAATCCTTTCTAGATCGATGTGCGTCTGTAGTGGTCTGTGGAGGAGACCATTAAACAGGTTTGTGGCGGAATGTGCGATCTGGTCACCTTCGATTGATTCGGGTAAACCTCTAATCCGCAGGTTGTGGCGTCTGCCACGGTTGTCGAGATCCTCGAGGTGTCTTTGCATGTCTCTCATCTGGAGAGTATGAGTGTCGACATGCATAGTTGTTTTGTGTAGTTGAAGGTCCTGTCGATCCGCCATCTTCTCCACTGTCTGTACCCTGTCAGAAAGGGCGCGGATGTCTATACGGAGTTCCGAGATCGCTGCCGACAGGGTATCTTTAATGTCAGCGGCGATCATCCGCAGATCCTGGATGTTTAATTGTGGTGGTGGTCTGTCTTCGGTTCCGTTCGTCTGGCTGAGCGGGAGAGTGTTTGTTAGGGCTCCCGTTTGTGAGGAAGGTGCGGTCTCTGGGTTACTGAGGCGGGAAGACGCCATGTTACCCCTGGTTGTCCGGAACATTTCTGGAATGTTGTGTCCAGCGTTGTCCGTGTGTTCTCTGGGTGAGCGGGACCGAGAGGTAGAGGCATTTCTGGACGCAGTCCCCATAGTTTTGGCCGAGTAAGTGGCGTTAGAACCACCGCTAGAATGGTAGCAGGTCTTGGATGGCAGGAGCTGTCGGTTTAAGCAGCCATCTTCATGCCAGGTCAGGCCACGCCCCTAATTTTATATTTTACTAATATTATATGTGGTTACTTTTGATATATTAATATTAATTGAATTTATATGATGTCTCTATTAATTTGCCAATATAGATCACACATGACATATATAAGATTTCTCCACCTGTACTTTCATCTTAATGGAGGATTTCCATATATTCATCCTGGTAGCTATGACTTTTGATTTAATAAGAGGTCACTTTCACCCTCTCCGAAGGGACTGGTGTGTCTATATGTCTAGTTTTATATAGTTCTCCAAATACTGTATTTATTGGCGTATAACACTCACCTTTTCACCATAAAAATCAGGTGCAAATAGTGTGTGCATGTTATATGCCAATACTTCAATTTTAGCTGCCTCGGAGGGGACAGGGAGGGGAGGGGTGGGGGTTGCGAGGCGAGCACCGTCAGATTACATACAGTGAGAATCTCCTGTTTACTTGGTGGCCTCTGTAATAGGAAGTACCGTCTCCTGGGCCGCCATTGGACAACTGTTCTGCTTATCATAGGAGATTCTCACTGTATGTAATCTGTCGGCGCTCGTCCCGCCCCCTTCCCTGTCCCCTCTAGGCTGCAGATGGGCATCGATCAGGCTGCACTGATGGCAATGGTGATTCTACTGCATTGATGGCAATGGTGAGGCTGCTGCATTGATGACAATGGTGGGGCTGCTGCATTGATGACAATGGTGGGGCTGCTGCATTGATGACAATGGTGGGGCTGCTGCATTGATGGCAATGGTGAGGCTGCTGCATTGATGGCAATGGTGAGGCTGCTGCATTGATGGCAATGGTGAGGCTGCTGCATTGATGTGGACTGATGAGGCTGCATTGATGGCACTTGTGAGGCTGCAGATGGGCATTGATCAGGCTGCACTGATGGCAATGGTGAGGCTGCTGCATTGATGGCAATGGTGAGGCTGCTGCATTGGTGGCAATTGTGAGGCTGCTGCATTGGTGGCAATTGTGAGGCTGCTGCATTGGTGGCAATTGTGAGGCTGCTGCATTGGTGGCAATTGTGAGGCTGCTGCATTAGTGGCAATTGTGAGGCTGCTGCATTGGTGGCAATGGTGAGGCTGCTGCATTGGTGGCAATGGTGAGGCTGCTGCATTGGTGACAATGGTGAGGCTGCTGCATTGGTGGCAATGGTGAGGCTGCTGCATTGGTGGCAATGGTGAGGCTGCATTGATGGCACTTGTGAGGCTGCAGATGGGCATTAATCAGGCTGCATTGATGGCAATGGTGAGGCTGCAGATGGGCACTGGCTCTTATTTTGCTTCAAAGTTCCTTATTTAAAATGTAAGTTTTTTTCCTGAAACTTCCCTCTTAAAATTAATGTGCGTGTTATGTGCCTGTGCATGTTATACGCCGATAAATACGGTATATTTATCCATTTATGCATTGCTCATTAAGCTGAGCACAGCTTTATATATATATATATATATATATATATATATATATATATATATATATATATATATATATATATATATATATATATATATATTCTATTTTGTCCCCTTTTTTTTCCATTATAGGATCATTATTCTTATTTGCCTTTCTATTAATAGTGACATAATGCGCTTTGCTGCTCTGAGCTTATTTAAGTGCCCTGCACACTTGATCTCAATCCGTTTTCAGCGTTTTAAACTTATTATTCCTCTATTAATTCCTATATTTATGCTATAATACTTGTATTGCTTGAGGTGCTTATCTACCACCATTGTTATTATTATTGTTGCTCATTGTCATTATATTTTGCTTTTAATGTCTATTGAAAATATAAATGTCTTTTTTATGTCTGTATTTTTCCTGTGCCTTTCGTGAGCATTGCGCTGCTCATGTCCAATCAGGCTGCTGAAGCCAATGACCATCATCTGTTACCAGGAGCACCTGATTGGCTGAGTGACTGGAGGCACTTTTTATTATGGCCAGTCAGGTTGCAAAGGCTGGTGGCCGTCATCTGTTACCGGGTGTGCCTAATTGGCTAGATGCTTTAGGCCTCTTTCACACGGGGCAGATCAGTCATGATCCGCCCCGTGAACATCCGCTTGCTCAGCGGGGATAGCTCCGCCGATCTCCGCTGAGCAGGAAGATGACAGGTGCATCGCTGCACACTGTGCAGCGACGGACCTGTCAGAGCGCCGCTCTCCCCTATGGGGGGATCGGATGATGACGGTCCGTAGAGGGAAAAGTAGGTTTTTCCTCCATTACACTTTTCGGATTGGAGCGGGTCGGATGTCAGCGGACATGTCACCGCTGACATCCGACGCTCCATAGGGATGACTGTATGTCCGTTTTTCATCCGAAAACGGAAGGATGAAAAACGGACATACGGATCGTCCGTGTGAAAGAGGCCTTAGGCACTGCTATTTAAATCCATTGAGATGTCGTGTGGCCACGCCCTCTGTGAAAGTCCATAGTGATGAAACCGGTCAGGGCGTGACCTACACGACAACCCGAAAGTGTCCATTGCACTCCACCATCCACTACCATCTACCAGGAAGCTAGTGCGGTGTCTGCAGAGAAATACACACCTCATCCTGTACAGCTGGATATGGTGACAGCACCCTCTGGGCCATTTTATCAGCTTGTTTTACCTTGTTACAATGTACGTAGTTAGGATTAAGGGGACGGCTGATGTATAGGGGATTTTAACATTAATAAACTACGCTATGTGGTGTTACTCTTGTGTTTTATGGTATATATGGAGCCCCTTTGCCAGTGGATCCTGCTGATGATGAGGACTTAGTATTGAAGTGGATGATGATTACCTTTACTCAATGCTTTTTTATTAGCAGCTTCTGGTGAGTTTGACCCCCTGGGGGAGTGTGCATCACGTGGTGGAATATGTTTATTTTTCTGGTGAAAGGTGCACGCTTGGACGTCAGTAATGCTACACCTGTAAAAGCCTTTGAACTCTCTTCATTATCACCTTCTACATAGAGACTTATAACTGTTTCTGGCCACATGCTGTGACACATTTTTTGTCTTTTTTCACTCCAGCGCTGTTTTTGGTATCTAATGATCCAGCGTTTGACTGCTAGACCTTTATACTACTGTATTTATGACATGAAAAGATATAATAAAATATTTACAAAAATGTGAGTGGTGTACTCACTTTTGTGAGATACTGTACATCAGGTGAGAGCACATCCTTATAGAATTTAGCACGGGAAAACAAGTAATTAAGGAAGAAGTGCACACATGGACTATTGTATATAAAGGGCTTTGTTTTTCTGGTGAATCACTATTATTGTTTGTTTATTTGATTATCATTTGTTTATTTTTTCAGTGTGTTCAGAATTGTATACAAGACTAAATAGAGGAATAGTGCTGCACCAATATAGTTATTGATATTTTTATTAGTATTGAAATTGGCATAAAGGAACAGAATCAATGCTCACAGAGACATGCACCCTTTTAGTAGATATTCAGTAAAAGGAATGCAATATAGCATACACAGACGGAATGTTATAAATAGAAGAAAAGGAAGAGATGGCGCACTGACGAACCAAACATTATAGCAGTAATCAAAGTTAAATAAATGATCATATGTATATAATATGTATGTATGTATGTATCTTGATAAATAGTCCATGCAATAAAAAGTGGGGAGGGATTTACAAAATTCCTGGCGGCAGCTCCCTTGGGAAAAACTCTGGAAGACAAATAGAAGAACAAGGGGCGCCAATCTAAGTGCAGTATGTATAGAACAATTTAATGAAGAAGTAAAAGATGGCCAAATGGCTACTCACAACTTATAAGTGAGAATCAGGCATGTAAACACATGCAGAGAAGTCCATGTTCACTTATGCGGTCTAGGGCTGCATCAGTGGAGGCGTCCCAGTGGTGTCTGGATGAACTGCCAACTGCCTCAGATCTGAGGAAAAAGAGGAAGTTTTGAAACGCCTCATCTGACACGTCCACATGTCACTTCCGGTACACGGAATTCATCAAGCTTGCGTTCCATGCTGGTTTGTCCTTCTGGTTTCGGGTCTCCGGCATCCTTGAGGACGCACGGTGTACAGCCGAGTTCTACACCCAGGCCCCCCTGCACTTCCATCTGGTTTGCCCGAGGACCTACGGCGCCCACCTATAGCAAGACATCCAGGCCGTTCTGCACTTCCATTTTGGCAGTTCATCCAGATACCGCTGGGATGCCTCAATTGATGCAGCCCTAGACCGCATAAGAGAACATGGACTTCTCTACATGTGTTTACATGCCTGATTCTCACTTATAAGTTGTGAGCAGCCATTGGGCCATCTTTTACGTCTTCATTAAATTGTTCTATACATTACTGCACTTAGATTGGCGCACCTTGTCCTTCTATTATTCTTCCATATGTAATAAATAGACAATTGGTATGTTATCAAATTGCTGAAGACAAATTAAATAAGAGACTCAATCCCGGGCTGTTTGCTGAAATAGGTGCAAAGTAATGTAACAAAGCCAATATAATAAGAGTATAATCAGTTGAAAAACAATAAAATCTAAATCTAAAAATGATGCGTGCTGTCTCAAATAGAGGGATATTTGGAACTTAGTAGTACCCTTAGACATAGCAAATCACAAATGACTATATGGCCTACAGCCTGAGTACATTGGACCTAAACACACATAAGAGCCAGTGTTCAAAATCAAGTATTAGTGATACCTAATGGATGGTAAGTAAAAGATTCTGCCTTCAACATACCAAATACTGCATTTTTTAACTTTTTTCAGGCAACCTCTGTAGTCAAAGACCAGTTTCTTATACAGGAGCATTTTATTAATCATTGCTGTAAGGTAGGCACCCCAGCTTAGATCCACACCTTAGCCATCAGCTTCTACAGTATCTCACAAAAGTGAGTACACCCTCTCATTTTTGAAAATATTTTATTATATCTTTTCATGTGACAACACTGAAGAAATGACACTTTGCTACAATGTAAAGTAGTGAGTGTACAGCTTGTATAACAGTGTGAATTTACTGTCCCCTCAAAATAATTCAACACACAGCCATTAATGTCTAAACCGCTGGCAACAAAAGTGAGTACACCCCTAAGTGAAAATGAAAATGTGAGGGGCGTACTCACTTTTGTGAGATACTGTAGGTAGTAAACAATACCTCATGCAAAAAAGATTTGCAGGTAAAATGTTTCATTTTAGGGATTCAGGAAAAACAAATAAGCATAGCTAGAGATGGGAAGGCCAAGAGGGTTACCTTGTGGGCGCGCTCCCGAGTCCTGTATTTGGCGTCCATAGCTGCCGACTACAAGACTCGGCCCCGCCCCTTGCGTCATTGGAGTTGATTGACAGCAGCATGAGCCAATGGCTGTGCTGCTATCAATCTATCCAATGAAGAGCCGAGAAGACCGTGCAAAGGAAGAGCATGCGGGACTTTCCAGGGCTCAGGTAAGTAAAACGGGGGGGTTGGGGGGCCAGTGATCGTAAGATGTTTTTTCACCTTAATGCATAGGATGCATTAAGGTGAAAAAACATGAACCTTTACAACCCCTTTAAGTAACACTGCGCTTCTCAAACAAGAGAAATAGCTCTAGTTAGGTTTGCTTGTGGGATCCATCTTGTACCTCCTACAGTTGGGTTATTGTTGGGATACAGTAGTGCAGTGGTCTCCAAACTGTGGCCCATGGGCCAAATGTGGCCCTTTACTTGTCGTTATCTGGCCCTCAGGGCATTATTACTCCCACTGACACCAACAAGTGGGCACTATTGCTCCCACTGACACCAACAATGGGGCACGATTCCTTCTACTGACACCAACAGTGGGGAACAAGTCCTCTCACTGACACCAACAATGGGGCATTTTTCCGTCCACTGACGCCAGTGATGGGACACTATTTCTCCCACTGACACCAACAATGGGGCATAATTCCTTCCACTGATATTAAGGACATTTTTCCATACTTACCGTAATTTTCCTTTCCTGGATCCTCCCCATGTCAGCCTACTATGGGTCAGCTCCGCCCCCTCTGACCCCTCCAGGACCCACTCTTTTCTAGCCCATAAAAGGGCGGCTGTCTGCCCACACCAGTGTTCAAAAAAACCCTGCCTCGCGATGGATAAACTGGGTGGGAATTCTCCGGCTGACAAGGGGAGAATCCAGGAAAGGAAAATTACGGTAAGTATGGATAACAATTTTCCTTATTCCTGGACCTCCCCATGTCAGCATACTATGGGATGTACCAAGCAATATTAAGAAGGGGGGGAAGACAAAATAAAAAATAAGCCAAACCCTCAATGCAATGCTACTCAAAAATGTTAATGGGCAATAGCCACCGTAATAACTAGAGCCAAACATTTCCTCAGGTGGACAAGCCATATTAAGCTTGTAATGCCTAATAAAAGGTGTTGGGTACGCTCCAGCTTGCTGCTCTGCAAACTACCTCAGGGGTGACCTTCGCGTATGCCCGGGAGGCTGCAATACCCCTCGTCGAATGTGCTTTGATCTCTGAAGGAGGAGGAAGGCCCAGCGTTTTGTATGCAATATGCATGGTCTTGACAAACCAGAAAGACACAACTCTGGATGTTGTCGGCATACCCTTTTTAGGCCCCATTGGGAAAACCTACAGCTGATCTTGTTTGCCAAAGCTTTTAGTCCAATTCAGGTAGGTTGAAACCGCAGAGCCCAGGTCTAACCTACTCCACTGATCATCAGCTGTATCCGCTGGAAAGGCTGGGAGAATGACCTCCCAGTTCATACGAAATTATGTGGTCACCTTAGGTAGAAAGCTCGGTATCGGCCTAAGGACTATCTTGTCTGGGAGCACCAAACAATATTGTTCTTAGGATGAGAAGGCACACAACTCAGAATCTCTTCTGGCTGAGGCCTTGGCTAGTAAAAAACAAAAAACTGTTAAAAGAAATAATGAACAAGAAAAAGCTTGATCAAACGGAGGAACCAGCAATGTTCTTAAGACTAGTGTTAAGTCCTCTTTTGAAAAAACGATTTCGATGGAGGTCTGATTTCTATGACTGCCCCTAAAAAAAAAAAAAAAAAAAAAAAAAATCAGATCACCATTGGATGTAGAGCATATCTTGTACACAACATAACCGACAAGGCAGGGATTTGACCCTACAGGAAATTATAAGCTAACCCTTGGAGACTACTTTGCAGAAACTCCAAAATGTTAGATACTGAAGGAGATCCAAGGTCCCAACCCCTTTCTGTAGTATACCATATCCGGTGAAAGGTTACATTCGTTCTGACAATTCTGTAATAATGTCATTAACTTTATCCTCCTGTGGTTTGGGTGTCAGGCCCCACTCTGCAGAAGGAGATTTTGACAAGGAGGCAGAGGGATTGGTGAGCCCAACTTTATCCTCCAAGCCAGAGGGAACCATAGCTCCCTGAGCCAGTAAGATAGGACTACTATTGCTATGACCCTTTCTCGCTGAATATAGCTAATGGAAGCGGCGGGAACACATACACCAAGGGGAAGTTCCAAGACCTGGACAGAGCACCCTGACCCAATGCCTGTGGATGCTAGGTCCGGGAGAAGAAGCAAGGCAGTTGACAATTCTCCAATGCCATAAGATCTATCGAAGGCGTCCCCCACACCCTGAAGATCTTGCGTAGGTACTTGGGGTTGAGGCCCCATTTGTTGTGGTCCCCAAAGCCTTGACTCAAGCGATCTGCTAAAACATTGCCAAGCCCTGGGAGTTAAGATGCTGTAAGAGAGCAGAGATTCTTCTATGTGCAGAGGAAGATTGACATGCCACCTGAAGGAGAGGGTCACTTCTTGTGCCCCCCTTGATGAGACACATAAGCCACCTTAGTTTTGTTGTCCAATCTTGAATCTTGACAGCTCGACCTCGCAACATAGGTTGGAACGCTAAGAGCGCGTCTGACAGCATCCAATCCCAGGAAATTTGAACTCTTTGCCCCACAAAGGTACCATTGGCCTTGAACCTGCTGTCCCAGGCAGTGTGCCCTGCAGCCTGCCAGACTGGCATTGGTTGACACCACTATTGGTTCTGGAGCCTTCAATGGAACTCTGCGGGAAAGATTGCGAGCTACTGACCACCAACCAGGGACCAGAATATCGGAATCATCACTGCTTTGTCTGAGACTGGATCTCCTGGACCTTCCTCTGAGGAAGAGAAACATGACCCCGATCAGTGTTGAATTGTACCCCTAAATACTCCAACATTTGGGTCAGATGCATCTGGCTCTTCTGAAAGTTGATCAACCAACCGAAACTAGTTATGCCCCGTACACACGGTCCGATTTTCCGACGGAAAATGTGTGATAGGACCTTGTTGTCAGTAGGCTCCATCACACATTTTCCATCGGATTTTCCGACACACAAAGTTTGAGAGCAGGCTATAAAATTTTCAGACAACAAAATATGTTGTCGGAATTTCCGATTGTGTGTACACAAATCCGACGCACAAAGTGCCACGCATGCTCAGAATAAAGAGATGAAAGCTATTGGCTACTGCCCCGTTTATAGTCCCGACGTACGTGTTTTACGTCACCGCGTTCAGAATGATCGGATTTTCCGACAACTTTGCGTGACTGTGTGTATGCAAGACAAGTTTGAGCCAACATCCATCTGAAAAAATCCTAGGATTTTTTTGTCGGAATGTACGATCAATGTCCGACCGTGTGTACGGGGCATTAGTGTTTTGCAGGTGAATTCACATGAACTAGAAGGAGCTCATTTGATGGACCCAGAAGTAGCATGTCATCCAGATAATTAAATATTTGCACTC
>JBBGZY010000608.1:2232500-2455571 GCA_037952925.1 Lithobates clamitans
TATTATGAACTCTTACATTTCAGATCTGTGGTTCAATAGACCCCAGATCTTAAATGGACACAAAAATGAAATAAAAAATATTTAAAAAAATACATTATTTTTATTTGGAATAATAAAAATACATAAATCTCCTTTTAAGAGAGTTTAAAATTAGAGAAGTTTCGACATTGCTTCTGCCCTGCAATATTATGGAGCAGGTGGGGGCCATATTACCCTCACTCATCTTCATAGCAAGCGATAGGGAGAGGACCCTATCGCCTGTGCCGCTATTGACTGCTTCGATAAGCTGTGGAGGGCACTAGAGCATGGTGGAATGGGTTAGGGTGCCCTCTCACGCTGCAACAGAGACCACTTTTAGATAGAAGCAGACCGCTCGCTGAAGAAGAGGATTCTGGTGTTATGGCAGCTAGCTGCACATAGCTGGGCACATAGCACATCAGGGCACATGATGGGGCACATAGAACATCATGGCACATGATTGGGCACATCAGGGCACATGGCACATTAGAGCACGGGGCACATCATGTGTCACATCATAAGGGAACATTGTGGGATATTATTAGCCAGCATGCATAGTAGCGCAGGGAGCTTCTGCAGTAGCAATTTATCTCTCTCGTGTCAGCGCGCTGTTCCCCGGCGGACCCTCCTCTCTTCTTGTCTATACCAGATGATCTTACAAGCCAAGTGTTATAGACGAGAAGAGACGAGGGGCCCGCCGGGGAACAACGTGATGACACGAGAGACTGAGAGAGAACTTACTACTACAGAAGCTCCCTGCGCTAATCTTCATGCTGTCTAATCTCGATCTACCCATCAGACGCCAGATTGCGGCTGTTGACGGGTAGATCGCCGCGCACCGCAGATGCGGCTAAAAGTGAAACAGGCCACACTGAGCCATCGGCCCACTGGGAATCTCCCGGTAGTCCCGATGGCCAGTCCATCCCTGGCTGCTGCCATAACATCGATTTTCCTCTTCCAAGTTCGGACGTATAACGACGGTGGTTGGTTCAGAAGTGAATTCTGTGATGTGAAAAGTGTTCTGTGATTTCCTTAAAGGTTTTTTTAAGGAACCTTATTGAGCAAACAACATCATGAAGTCAAAAAGATCATGCCAACCAGATATGGTCTAAATTGCATTTAAAAGCAGTGATTTAAAAAATAATGCCATAACGAGCTTTGAACATCTCACGGAACTCTGTTCAATCCGTCATTTAAAAATAGAAAGAGTATGGCACAACTGCAAACATACCAAGACATGACCGTCCACCTAAACAAACTAGACAAGTAGAGCATTCGTCATAGAAGCAGCCAATCGGCCCATGTTCAATGATATGTGAAGGTAAGTCTTCCTGATGTTTTAATAACCTCAAATGTACATTCAAATCTCCTCTGTGCATTTTTTTTGCACAGAGCTGCCCCAATCCTTCTCTTCAGGGTTTGTGGCTCATAGCGCCTGCATACGATTCAGTAAGAGTGCAGCCTTGTAGAAGCTATTTCCATGGTGGCACTTATGCACTTAATGTTATTGCCAACAGTTAGAGTCAATGGCTGCGCTGCTATCAATATATATAATCAGTAACCCATACCAAGAACCAATCACCGTCTCCTTTAAAAGCGATATCTGTCACAAAATGTAAGAGCCACTGACAACTTTACGGTGCGCACCATAAGTGCCCCCTATCAATGTCCATTAGTACTTCATGACTGTACATCCTGTCATTGAAAACTATTGCCACCTATCAGTCCACACTTGTGCCACACTTGTGCCACCGATCAGTGCCACCTCATCAGTGCTCAACAGTGATGCCCCATCATAGCCCATAACTGCTAACTTATCATTGCATAATATCAGTGCCCATCAGTGCTGCCCCATGATCATTGTGTACAAGCCATTTTTTAAAATAAAAATAAACAATATGCACCGCTTAGTATCTTATTCTTAAAAAATTAATTTATAAAAAGGTCGCCGTATCGAATGCAAAGTGAATTTATATTAAAACTTATAGGTTTATTATATATTCATTGAACCTTTTGCCGCAGGCCCATGTAGTTCGGGACTGCTGTCATATGTCGATGGTCCAGAATGTCCGCTCTTGCACGCCTGTGGCCGTGCCGTGTTGCTAGGACATGGCGCAACCCCTATCTGTATAAAGAGCCGCGCCCGCAGCTCTTTAAAGATGTGATCGGCTGTGTCCAATCACAGATCGTCACATGTACAAAAGGAAGTGTTTATATAATATATTTAATATAGTTATTGGAATTAATGAATTATTTTTAATAGATTGTGCATGTTATAACTATTAACAAATCTATTATGATTAAAATCATTAATTTACTCTATTTTATTTTCAGATTACATAAAAATCCCAAGGTGCATTTTTAATTCCTGCCCAAATCGGACGGGCTTAAAATCTAAATATCCTGATATAAAACTCCACATCTTTCCCAAAAATTTGGATATGATCAAACAATGGATTGCCTCATCGTGTTTGAGAGATGAAGACCTTATATTTTTGGCAGAAGAAATTTTAAAAGATAAAACGGAGATCGTTTTAGAATGTGTTCTGTCCATTTTTCTGAAGAGTCATATGACAAGAAAAAAAAAAAAAAGTTTTGAAACACGATGCTGTTCCGTCATATCTTCCCGATGACAGATCAATTTTGGTTAAAAAAAAAGGAAAACTCCCTGTTGCAGCCAATGTAATCAATCCATTTTGGAAAACCAAACTACTAAATGTGATGTGGCTACCCAAACAATGGAAGAAGATTTTACTTCTTTTATTTCAGAGAAATCATATCGATGTATTGCCAGTTATCGTGACATTTGTCAAGATCATGATTACTCTGTGTTTTGTCCTATACTAGACACTGATTTATTTAAATCTACTCCCGTAAAAATAAATACAAAACATGGAATGGCAGAATTAGAAATCACCCCAATAAAGTCAGCAGTTACACAGTCAGATGGTGACTTTACTGAAAGCTCGACTATATTTTTATCCGCTGAACAAAGTGTTGGTCCACAGCCAATTTCTCATGTCTCTAAAACACTTAGTTTGGAATCAGCAGATAACACTATTATTTCAGGAATTGATGTTCCAAATTTGGAAGAAGATGATCCCATGAAGAGTATGGATACAAATGATCAAATGAATAGCTCATTAGATTAAAATACCACCCTCAATGAAAACTATGCACCAGATTTTTCAGAACTGTCTCAAACCGATATTTCTAGGGATGAAAGTAGATTAAACGCTGATATTATGACACCTCCCAATGAATTTTTATGTGTTGAGGAAAGAAAATTCATTGTTTTTGAATCTAGTCTGGATAAATTATTTGAGCAGATACGTTGCCCCAATGATCAATGTTTCGAAAGAATAATTAATTTAGAAAAAGTAATGGTTGGCAGCTTACTCAAAGTTTATGCCACATGCAAAGAAAACCACAAAATTCTGCTTTGGGAAAGCCAACCAAAAATTGCTAATTTTGCGGCTGGCAATGTAATTCTGGTGTCGGCCATTACTTGCAGTGGAGCATCATTCACAACTGTTAAGGAAATGATGGATCTATGCAATATACCGATTTTTTCAAAGGCAACATATCACAAATATTTGTCACGATTCATCTATAGTGGAATTGATCATACCTGGGTTGACGAAAAAAATAAAATATAAACTAATTTGCAACAGGATTCAGTTTTTTTAGTTGGCGATGGGCAATGTGATAGCCCGGGCTTTTCAGCTAAATACTGCACATATACCATGATGGAACTGGAGTCTGAAATTATAATTGATTTTGAAACAGTGCAGGTGACTCAAACCACCTCGTCCGTTGCCATGGAAAAAATGGCATTTCAAAATTGTCTGGAACGCATTATAGAAGATAATTATGATGTGCAAGTTCTTGGTACGGATCGCCATGTGGGCATAAAGAAAAAAATGCGAGAAGAATATAGCCACATTTCCCATCAGTATGACCTGTGGCACTATGTGAAATCTTTAAAAAATTAATTAGTAGAGGCCAGCAAGAAAGCTAATTGTAAAGAGTTGCAATTTTGGCTATCGGCAGTAATAAACCATTTTTACTGGTGCAGTAGGCACTGTAAGGGAGATACAGAACTATTTTGGAGCACATGGACATCCCTACTGTACCATGTTCGCAACATACATGAGTGGGAGGAGGCTGGTGAAACAAAGTACTGTAAGCATACTCCGATAATTGACTCTGATGTCCATGTGGAATGGTTAATCAAACCCAGTGCATCCTTCAAGGCATTGAGGAATTAGTACTGTCCACACAATTGAAAAATGATGTCCCTCATTTGGTGCTGTACTGCCGTACTGGTGCTATCGAAACTTTTCATTCCAGTGTTCTTAAATATCGAAGCAAACGGTTACATTACCGGATGAACTCAATGGAGGCACGAACAAAGTTGGCCACTCTGTCACACAACAATAATGTTGGTCGGTCACAAGCCATTGTTCGTAGACCGACAAAGAAAAGTGAAGAGCTTGGCACAAAAAGAACCTCTTTAGAGCACCCCCGCTCGAGGAAGACATGGATAGTGCATAAAATATATGACCCTGTATTCCATGATCATTTTACAAAACTAATGAAGACAATTGTTCTTGTTGCTGCCGGAAAAATAACACAGACATGGAAATCTAAAGAGGAGCTTATGCCTGTAAATATAGCATCTTCAGAAAGACCGGAAAAAAAATATGCTGTGTCCATGCATAAGTCAAGATTTCCCTTGCATAGGGAGGAAGATTAGATGGCATGAACCTATCTGTTAAAAAATAAACGTAATTATTTTTACTTATATACTTCATCAAAAATATTTTATAAAAATATTTATGTTCATAATATCTTTTTTTTTTTATTTCTAGATATTCCTACATTATTACGATATCTAACATATATGAATAATTTCTCTGTCATTTTAGGTTTGAATTTAGGAACAATTTTTCTTCAAGTAATGGTTTAATTTATACATTTAAAAAAACATTTTGACAATATAAATTACTTTCAATAACTTTATTTTAAGGCTATAAATAATAAAAAATGTAATTTAATCCAAGAAAATGTTACACAGTTACACAGTTAGTAAGGTTGAATAAAGACACCAGTCCATCCAGTTCAACCTGAGTGAGTGTGGGAGCGTGTCTACAATTATCCCTATCTATTTAAGGTACCCATATTGTGCCATCAATTTATGAAGCACTCTACACATACATCACACACTCACATTGGTCCCTACCCTCAAGGAGCCCACAATCCAAGGTCCCCATCCAAGGTGTTTTTGTAACTAAGATATATAGGTGAAAAATTAATATATATTTATAATATTTATAATATATATATATAATATTTAATTTTTTTTTCTTTTTCATTTACATTGTTTAACAATTAATTTTTGTCATATCATAATCAATTAATGACTAATATTAAAATCAAATGTAATTATAAAATATATATATATATATATCTATATATATATATATATATATATATATATATATATATATATATATATATATATATATATATATATATCTAGATATATAGATATATATATATATATATATATATATATATATATATATATATATATATATATATATATATATATATATATATATAATATATCATCTATATATCTATATATCTATATATATATATATATATATATCTATATATATATATATATATATATATATATATATATATATATATATATATATATATATATATATATATATATATATATATATATATATATATATAGATATATATATATATATATATATATATATATATATATATATATATATATAGATATATAGATATATAGATGATATATATATATAGATAGATATAGATATGATTTTAAAAAGTTGTCAAATAAAATTACTAATATTATAAAAAAAACACATAACTTAAGTTTTACATTTTTTATTAAAGTATTTGTCAAATAACATTGCACAGATATATAATAAAAAATAATAATGTTGGTTATTTTACAAATGAAATGAAGAAGTTTTTTTAATCTAAAATTCCAATGCCATGTCTCCAGCGTCATAATCATTTGAATATTTAAATCCAACGTATTCACCATCTGGGTCTGGAAAAGCTGTTCTAACTGCATGAACTGCACAAGAAGGTATGGGCCTTCGATTCCATTTGCCCAGATAGCCATGTATCCATGCAGTAAAAGACTTGTATGCGGTTTTACGTAAGTTTCTGTAAAATATAATATTAGTTTTGTGCAACATTAATTATAAAAAAAATTAAAATATTTTTTTTTTTTTTTGGTAGTGAGACAAAAAAATATCATTAAATTTAAAAATCCAAAAATTACTTAAAGTGTATTTTTCATTTACCGAAAAAGTTAAAAAGTCAGTAGCTAAAAATACAGCAGCTGCTAACTTTTAATAATCTGACACTTACCTGTCCCAGGGTCCAGCGATGTGGAGGGATCGAAGCCCAGCTCCGCAGCCCCTCTGCTCAGTGGCACCGGCATATTAACTTCGGGCGCTGGGCTGTGGCTTCACAGACGGGAACCCACTGCACATGCGTGAACCGCGCCACGCACCATGACTGGAAGGGAAATCATCTGGGACCTGTCACATGTCAAAGATGATTAACTAGAGGGAGGGGAGAGAGCTGATCTCCCTTCCTGCCCTGAGGGAATGTGACGTCAGGAGCCCTGGCACTGAAGGAGTCAGACTACGAGAGACCCCATAAGAAAAGGCATTTAGAGCTGACCCAAAAAAATGGTCTAGAAATGTTTATTCATTATTGTTTTTTTATAAGGAGATACATTTTATTTTTTTTGGGGTGTGGAAGGGCGCTTCAGTCTACTTTAAAAAAATAATCTTACAGTTCCTAAATCTTAAGAAATATGTATGTATTAGGGATGAGCTTCGTGTTCGAGTCGAACCCATGTTCGACTCGAACATCGGCTGTTCGACCGTCCGTCGAATTGCGAACGATATGGGCCGTTCGCGCCAAATTCGTGTGGCGCGTCACGGCCCATAATTCACTGCGGCATCGCAGTGCATTGCTGGCTGATGATTGGCCAAGCATGCACTATGACCCGCATGCTTGGCCAATCACAGCGCCGTCAGTAGAGAGAGCTGTAATTGGCCAAAGCCAGGGTGGCTTTGGCCAATTATGGCTCAGGGGATTTAGTACACACCCCACACTATATAAGGCCGCCTGCACGGCGGCCCTGTGTAGTGTGTGTTCCGGTGTGCTGAGAGATAGAGAGAGAGAGAGACAGTGTCATTTGATTTGAGTTAGATAGATTAGGCAGAACAGTCAGTCAGTTAGCTGCACTTACAGTGTATTGTGTATATATATGCATCCCAGGTGTTGCATATATATATATACACTGTATTCAGTTTAGCTAGATCCGTTCCTGTTATCTTCTATCTAGACTATTTACATTTAGTGCAGTGTGTCCTGCTCACAGTGTTCAGCTAGATCCGTTCCTGCTATTTACATTCAGTGCAGTGCGTCCTGCTCACAGTGTTCAGCTAGATCCGTTCCTGCTATTTACATTCAGTGCAGTGCGTCCTGCTCACAGTGTTCAGCTAGATCCGTTCCTGCTATTTACATTCAGTGCAGTGCGTCCTGCTCACAGTGTTCAGCTAGATCCGTTCCTGCTATTTACATTCAGTGCAGTGCGTCCTGCTCACAGTGTTCAGCTAGATCCGTTCCTGCTATTTACATTCAGTGCAGTGCGTCCTGCTCACAGTGTTCAGCTAGATCCGTTCCTGGTATTTACATTTAGTGCAGTGCGTCCTGCTCACAGTGTTCAGCTACATCCGTTCCTGCTATTTACATTCAGTGCAGTGCTTCCTGCTCACAGTGTTCAGCTAGATCCGTTCCTGCTATTTACATTCAGTGCAGTGCGTCCTGCTCACAGTGTTTAGCTACATCCGTTCCTGCTGTTTACATTCAGTGCAGTGCGTCCTGCTCACAGTGTTCAGCTAGATCCGTTCCTGCTATTTACATTCAGTGCAGTGCGTCCTGCTCACAGTGTTCAGCTAGATCCGTTCCTGCTATTTACATTCAGTGCAGTGCGTCCTGCTCACAGTGTTCAGCTAGATCCGTTCCTGCTATTTACATTCAGTGCAGTGCGTCCTGCTCACAGTGTTCAGCTAGATCCGTTCCTGCTATTTACATTCAGTGCAGTGCGTCCTGCTCACAGTGTTCAGCTAGATCCGTTCCTGCTATTTACATTCAGTGCAGTGCGTCCTGCTCACAGTGTTCAGCTAGATCCGTTCCTGCTATTTACATTCAGTGCAGTGCGTCCTGCTCACAGTGTTCAGCTAGATCCGTTCCTGCTATATACATTTAGTGCAGTACGTCCTGCTCACAGTGTTCAGCTAGATCCGTTCCTGTTATCTTCCTACTGACAGGCAGGCTTGTCTGGTTACAGTATATAAAGCTACCTGAAGAAAATTACAGGTGTTCTTTTTGATCCTATTAGTACCACGGTCAGGCAGCTAGACTATTTACATTTAGTACAGTGTGTCCTGCTCACAGTGTTCAGCTAGATCCGTTCCTGTTATCTTCCTACTGACAGGCAGGCTTGTCTGGTTACAGTATATAAAGCTACCTTAAGAAAATTACAGGTGTTCTTTTTGATCCTATTAGTACCACGGTCAGGCAGCTAGACTATTTACATTTAGTACAGTGTGTCCTGCTCACAGTGTTCAGCTAGATCCGTTCCTGTTATCTTCCTACTGACAGGCAGGCTTGTCTGGTTACAGTATATAAAGCTACCTGAAGAAAATTACAGGTGTTCTTTTTGATCCTATTAGTACCACGGTCAGGCAGCTAGACTATTTACATTTAGTACAGTGTGTCCTGCTCACAGTGTTCAGCTAGATCCGTTCCTGTTATCTTCCTACTGACAGGCAGGCTTGTCTGGTTACAGTATATAAAGCTACCTTAAGAAAATTACAGGTGTTCTTTTTGATCCTATTAGTACCACGGTCAGGCAGCTAGACTATTTACATTTAGTACAGTGTGTCCTGCTCACAGTGTTCAGCTAGATCCGTTCCTGTTATCTTCCTACTGACAGGCAGGCTTGTCTGGTTACAGTATATAAAGCTACCTTAAGAAAATTACAGGTGTTCTTTTTGATCCTATTAGTACCACGGTCAGGCAGCTAGACTATTTACATTCAGTGCAGTGCGTCCTGCTCACAGTGTTCAGCTAGATCCGTTCCTGCTATTTACATTCGGTGCAGTGCGTCCTGCTCACAGTGTTCAGCTAGATCCGTTCCTGGTATTTACATTTAGTGCAGTGCGTCCTGCTCACAGTGTTCAGCTACATCCGTTCCTGCTATTTACATTCAGTGCAGTGCGTCCTGCTCACAGTGTTCAGCTAGATCCGTTCCTGCTATTTACATTCAGTGCAGTGCGTCCTGCTCACAGTGTTTAGCTACATCCGTTCCTGCTGTTTACATTCAGTGCAGTGCGTCCTGCTCACAGTGTTCAGCTAGATCCGTTCCTGCTATTTACATTCAGTGCAGTGCGTCCTGCTCACAGTGTTCAGCTAGATCCGTTCCTGCTATTTACATTCAGTGCAGTGCGTCCTGCTCACAGTGTTCAGCTAGATCCGTTCCTGCTATATACATTTAGTGCAGTACGTCCTGCTCACAGTGTTCAGCTAGATCCGTTCCTGTTATCTTCCTACTGACAGGCAGGCTTGTCTGGTTACAGTATATAAAGCTACCTTAAGAAAATTACAGGTGTTCTTTTTGATCCTATTAGTACCACGGTCAGGCAGCTAGACTATTTACATTCAGTGCAGTGCGTCCTGCTCACAGTGTTCAGCTAGATCCGTTCCTGCTATTTACATTCAGTGCAGTGCGTCCTGCTCACAGTGTTCAGCTAGATCCGTTCCTGGTATTTACATTTAGTGCAGTGCGTCCTGCTCACAGTGTTCAGCTACATCCGTTCCTGCTATTTACATTCAGTGCAGTGCGTCCTGCTCACAGTGTTCAGCTAGATCCGTTCCTGCTATTTACATTCAGTGCAGTGCGTCCTGCTCACAGTGTTTAGCTACATCCGTTCCTGCTGTTTACATTCAGTGCAGTGCGTCCTGCTCACAGTGTTCAGCTAGATCCGTTCCTGCTATTTACATTCAGTGCAGTGCGTCCTGCTCACAGTGTTCAGCTAGATCCGTTCCTGCTATTTACATTCAGTGCAGTGCGTCCTGCTCACAGTGTTCAGCTAGATCCGTTCCTGCTATATACATTTAGTGCAGTACGTCCTGCTCACAGTGTTCAGCTAGATCCGTTCCTGTTATCTTCCTACTGACAGGCAGGCTTGTCTGGTTACAGTATATAAAGCTACCTGAAGAAAATTACAGGTGTTCTTTTTGATCCTATTAGTACCACGGTCAGGCAGCTAGACTATTTACATTTAGTACAGTGTGTCCTGCTCACAGTGTTCAGCTAGATCCGTTCCTGTTATCTTCCTACTGACAGGCAGGCTTGTCTGGTTACAGTATATAAAGCTACCTTAAGAAAATTACAGGTGTTCTTTTTGATCCTATTAGTACCACGGTCAGGCAGCTAGACTATTTACATTCAGTGCAGTGCGTCCTGCTCACAGTGTTCAGCTAGATCCGTTCTTGCTATTTACATTCAGTGCAGTGCGTCCTGCTCACAGTGTTCAGCTAGATCCGTTCCTGGTATTTACATTCAGTGCAGTGCGTCCTGCTCACAGTGTTCAGCTAGATCCGTTCCTGCTATATACATTTAGTGCAGTACGTCCTGCTCACAGTGTTCAGCTAGATCCGTTCCTGTTATCTTCCTACTGACAGGCAGGCTTGTCTGGTTACAGTATATAAAGCTACCTGAAGAAAATTACAGGTGTTCTATCCCAGCTTAGTGCAGCTACAGGCCATTAGTATGTCTGGAAGGCCAAGAAGGAGAGGCAGACAGTCACAAGCCAATAAGAGAGGGCAAGCAGGCTCTGTGTCTAGTGCTGGTCGTGGAGACGGTGCATCCTCATCAGCACGTGGCCATGGGACACGCTTGGCCTTTTTTTCGGCAGCTGGCCGTGTTGAGCCGCAACATGCGGAAGACTTGGTCGAGTGGATGACCAAGCCGTCCTCATCCTCCTCATCCTCTCTCACCCATGCCCAGGGTGCTTTGTCTGGCAAAGCAGCGGCCTCTTCCCTCAGCTCAATGTCATCAGTGACTCCTTCCCTAGCTCCACCATGTCCTCATGAGGATTCCCTCGAACTGTTTGACCACAGTGTTGGGTACATGCTCCAGGAGGATGCCCAGCGTTTGGAAGGCTCTGATGATGATACTGAGCTCAATGAAGGCAGTAACATGAGCACGGACAGAGGGGGTGCCCAAGAAGGACAGCAATCTGGCAGTCATGCTCCCCCTGCTGCAGCATACTGCCAGGTTTGCTCCAGTGATGAGGAGGGAGGGGATGATGAGGTCACTGACTCAACGTGGGTGCCTGATAGGAGAGAGGAGGAGGAGGAGGAGGAGGAGGAGGTGGCACATCACCAACAAGGCAGGATGCCCTCCAGGGGCCAGCCTAAGGGCAGCACATTGACTGCATCACACCCCAAAGCTCCACATGTGCAGGGCGCTGCAGTCTCTGCGCGTTATTCAAAAAGTTCTTTGGTGTGGGCCTTTTTTGAGACGAGTGCATCAGATCGCACCGCTGCTATTTGCAACATATGTCTCAAGCGTATCTCGCGTGGCCAAAACATCTCCCGCTTGGGTACCACATGCTTGACCAGACATATGTTGACCTGCCATGCAGTTCGTTGGCAAGCGTATCTAAAAGACCCACACCAAAGAACAAAGACGATCTCTCCTTGCTCCTCATCAGCTGAGATTTCCAACCCCACTAGACCTTCAGTCCTCTCTGCGACCTGCAGTGAGAGGAATGAAGGTGTAGAATTAGGTGTGTCACAGCCAAGTACTTATGGGCAATCTGCTTTTGGTACACCGACGTCAGATTGTACCAGGCAAATTTCCCTGCCCCAGCTGCTGCACCGCCGAAAGAAGTTTGCTCCCAGCCATCCACATGCCCAGCGGTTGAATGCTAGCTTGGCAAAATTGCTAGCACTTCAACTGCTGCCTTTTCAGTTGGTAGACTCTGCCCCCTTCCGTGAGTTTGTGGAATGTGCGGTTCCTCAGTGGCAGGTACCCAAACGCCACTTTTTCTCACGGAAGGCGATTCCGGCTCTCTACTGGCATGTGGAAGGCAATGTCCATGCCTCGCTGGACAGGGCGGTCAGCGGTAAGGTGCATATTACCGCTGACTCATGGTCCAGCAGGCATGGACAGGGACGTTACTTAAGTTTCACGGCGCATTGGGTGACTCTGCTGGCAGCTGGGAAGGATGCAGGACAAGGTGCAGTAGTGTTGGAGGTTGTTCCGCCACCACGCCTCCAAAATGCTGATTGTGACACACCTCTCTCCTCCACCCCCTCCTCTTCTTCTTCCTCCATGGCCTCTTCCTCGGAACCAGCGGTGCTCCGTAGGCGTTCAAGGGGCTACGCAAGTACGCAGGCCAAAAGATGCCATGCGGTGCTTGAGCTGGTGTGCTTGGGGGACAGGAGCCACACTGGGGCAGAGGTTCTGTCAGCTCTGCAGGGGCAGGTTCAGAGGTGGTTGACGCCACGCCAACTTAAGGCAGGAATGGTGGTTTGCGACAATGGCACCAACCTCCTCTCTGCCCTCCGACAGGGACAACTGACCCATGTGCCCTGTTTGGCTCACGTCCTTAACTTGGTGGTGCAGCGGTTCTTGGGCAGGTACCCGGGCTTACAGGATGTCCTGAGGCAGGCCAGGAAAGTCTGTGTGCATTTCCGCCGGTCATATAATGCCAGTGCTCGGCTGACGGACCTCCAAAAGGAGTTTAACCTGCCCAAGAACCGCCTAATCTGTGACATGCCCACCAGGTGGAACTCGACGTTGGCCATGCTGCAGCGGCTGCACACGCAGCAGAGGGCCATCAATGAGTACCTGTGCGACTATGGCACCAGGACAGGGTCAGGGGACCTTGGTTTTTTTTCCCCACGCCAGTGGGCCATGATCAGGGATGCATGCACTGTCCTGTCACCATTCGAGGAGGCCACGAGGATGGTGAGCACTGACAGTGCATGCATCAGTGACACTGTCCCCCTTGTCCACCTGTTGGAGCACACGCTGCGTGGAATAATGGACAGGGCACTTGAGGCAGAACAGAGGCAGGAAGAGGAGGACTTCCTTAGCTCTCAAGGCCCCCTTTATCCAGACAGTGTTCCTGCGTGCCCGCCGATCACACAGGAAGAGGACGAGGAGGAGGAGGAGGAGGAGGAGGAAGATTGTGTCAGTATGGAGGTGGAGCCTGGCACTCAGCATCAGCAGTCTTTAAGGGATCAGTCCCAAGGAACACATGGACTTGTACGTGGCTGGGAGGAGGTGGCTGCGGACGTTGTTGTCCTTAGTGACCCAGAGGACTCCGGACCGAGTGCCTCAGCAAACCTACGCTGCATGGCCTCCCTGATCCTGCAAAGCCTGCGTAAGGATCCTCGTATTCGTGGTATCAAGGAGAAGGACCAATACTGGCTGGCAACCCTCCTTGATCCACGTTACAAGGGTAAGGTTGCGGACCTTATCTTGCCATCGCAGAGGGAGCAGAGGATGAAACATCTTCGGGAGGCCTTGCAGAAAGGTCTGTGCAACGCGTTCCCAGAGACTGGGAGGTTACAAACTCCTGTTTCTGGACAACGTGTTGCTGAGGCTTCGGTCAGTCAAAGAAGGAGCGGTGGAGAAGGTGGCCGTCTGACCGATGCGTTCAGACAATTTTTTGGTCCGCAGCCCCAAGGTATGATCGGTTCCAGCAACCATCGCCAGCGTCTGTTTTACATGGTGCAGGAATACCTAGGGGCAAGATCAGACTTGGACACCTTTCCCACCGAAAATCCTCTGGGTTACTGGGTCTTGAGGATGGATCACTGGCCAGAGCTTGCACAGTATGCAATTGAGCTACTGGCCTGTCCTGCATCCAGCGTTCTTTCGGAACGCACATTCAGTGCTGCTGGAGGCGTGGTAACCGATCACAGGGTGCGTCTGTCCACCGACTCGGTCGATCGGCTGACCTTCATAAAAATGAATCAGTCTTGGATCACCACCAGCTACCAAGCACCTGATGCAGATGTAACCGAATAATTTTTTTTGAAATCTCAGATCCCTTCAAAGACTGCCTATGCTGATGCTGAGTGACTATCCCTGAGTAATTATCCTCTTCCTCCTCAATCATCACGCTGATAGCTTGTAAGAACATTTTTGGTTCTGGGCGCCACCACCAGTGCCTAAGGCACAATTTTTCAGCCCCTGTTTAACAGGGGCGTGTAATTACAATTTTTGATGTAATACTTTGCAGCAGGGCTCGTTCCTGCGTTCCAACTAGAGTGTCTGTGAGGGGTTGCAGTGTTGTGGCACCAGCACCAGTGCCTAAGACCCAATTTTTCAGCCCCTGTCTAACAGGGGCGTGTAATTACAATTTTTGATGCAATACTTTGCAGCAGGGCTTGTTCCTGCGTTTCAACTAGAGTGTCTGTGAGGGGTTGCAGTGTTGTGGCACCAGCACCAGTGCCTAAGACCCAATTTTTCTGCCCCTGTCTAACAGGGGCGTGTAATTACAATTTTTGATGCAATACTTTGCAGCAGGGCTCGTTCCTGCGTTCCAACTAGAGTGTCTGTGAGGGGTTGCAGTGTTGTGGCACCAGCACCAGTGCCTAAGGCCTAATTTTTCAGCTCCTGTTCAACAGGGGCATGTAATTACAATTCTTGATCTAATATTTCACAGCAGGGCCCTGTGAGGGCTTACAGTGTTTTGGCCACAGCAACACCTAAGGCCCAAATTTCTGCTGAGTATATAGGGCAGGACCCTACTTTCAAACATCTAACTTACAAACGACTCCTACTTGCAAACGGAAGGAGACAACAGGAAGTGAGATGAAATCTACCCCTAAGGAAGGGAAATTCTCTCCTGTAAGAGTTAATATGGGAAAACAATTTCTCCTTTCCACTGATGCTTTCCAATCCTTGTTCCACAAAAAAACCCAAATTTTCCAAAAACATTTTTCATTGGGACAAAAAAGTGAGGTGAAATCTTCTGAAGAGGAGGAAAGACGCAAAACAAATGTCACAGGGGTGATAACCCTTCCCTATGTTTTCCAAAAAGCTTAGAAAAGATTTTTTGGCTGGAGCTAAACACATTAAAAATGTTCAAAATTACAAACAGATTCTACTTAACAACAAACCTACAGTCCCTGTCTTGTTTGCACCGCCTGAATACTGCTGTTCAGAGTATATAGGGACCTTTCCTTATTTTAATTTGGGTGCGGGGTTCCCCTTAATATCCATACAAGACCCAAAGGGCCTGGTAATGGACTGGGGGGTACCCATGCCGTTTGTCTCACTGATTTTCATCCATATTGCCATGACCCGACATGACATTAAACCCGCAAGCAGTTTTAAATGAGATTTTTTCCTTTAAAAATGACATTTGGTGCAGGGACTGTTCTAAACATGGGAAACACGCGTCACTTTACAGGCATACTATAGACACCCCCCAGGTACGATATTTAAAGGAATATTTCACTTTTTTTTTTTACTTTAAGCATCATTAAAATCACTGCTCCCGAAAAAACGGCCGTTTTTAAAAGTTTTTTTTGCATTGATACATGTCCCCTGGGGTAGGACCCGGGTCCCCAAACCCTTTTTAGGACAATACCATGCAAATTAGCCTTTAAAATGAGCACTTTTGATTTCGAACGTTCGAGTCCCATAGACGTCAATGGGGTTCTAACGTTCGTGCGAACTTGCGGTCCGTTCGCGGGTTCTGGTGCGAACCGAACCGGGGGGTGTTCGGCTCATCCCTAGTATGTATGTATATAACAATAATTGATGAAAATTTAAATAAAATAATGTACCTATTATCATCTGCATTGGGTGCATGTGAAGTTCCTTGGTGTATAATAGTCAAGATAATTGTAGTATTGAGTCTGTCAACAACCATATTTTTAAAAATGTTTGAATCCGTTATACACAATGAACCTTCATCAATATTTTCCGTAACATTGGATATTTCATGGCAGCAAATTGACTCTCTGGCCGTAGGCATTGCAAGACAATTTCCACATTCACACCAATCATTTTTTCCTATTCTTGTTTGCAGTCTACGCTCTTCGTTGCCTGATTCTCTTCCATTGTCCCCATACTTTCTTGAGATTCTTCTGTTGTCTTCAATATCAATAAAAATATTTATAACAAATGTTTGAAGTAGATTATTTTTAATTGGTTGTTTATTGTTAAATAATTTAAAAATGAATGCATTTTTTTTAATTATCAGGAATTTTTTTAAACTATAAAAATATTAGTTAATATTAAATAAAATGATTATTATAGATATATATATATATATATATATATATATATATATATATACAGTACCTGACCGTGAGATTGTGTTTCCAGCGCGATAGCATCGCGCTGGTTCTCGGCGACAGGGTACTGTGAATGTCGCGCTGGCTCGCTCATCGGGAAAGGAAAACTTTGTTTTCCTTCCGCGATGAGTGACAGGCAGCGCTGACAGCTGTCTGGTATGAATCCTGAGGCGGGAACACCGCGCCAAATTTTAAATGAAAAAACCGGCGTGGGTTCCCCCCTCGGGGGCATACCAAGCCCTTGGGTCTGGCATGGATTGTAAGGGGAACCCTCTATGCCGAAAAATCGGCGTGGGGGTCCCCCCCAAATCCATACCAGACCCTTATCCGAGCACGCAGCCCGGCTGGCCAGGAAAGGGGGTGGGGACGACCGAGCGCCCCCCCCCCTCCTGAGCCGTACCAGGCCGCATGCCCTCAACATGGGGGGGTGGGTGCCTTGGGGGAGGGGGGCGAAGAAGAAAAGAAGAGAAGAAGCGGAGAGACAGCGGTGGCGAGACAGCGGCGACAAGACAGCGGCAGCAGACCGGGCCCCTCGCTGGCAATAGAGCTGGAAGAAGATAGCGGCGGGGCCCGGGAGAAGAGGCCGAACACCGGGAGAAGAGGCCGAACACCGGGACAGCGGCGGCGAGACAGCGGCAGCAGACCGGGCCCCTCGCTGGCAATAGAGCTGGAAGAAGATAGCGGCAGGGCCCGGGAGAAGTCGGAAGGAGACCCCCGAAGTCGGAAGAAGACCCCCGGAGCTGACTAATAAATGACTCTTAAAACCTGTGTAGTGTGTTTTTTTTTTCTATTGACACTTTCCCCTAGGTGAATGGGTAGGGGTACCATGTACCCCAAACTCATTCACACAGGGTGGGGGGCCGGTATCTGGGGGCCCCCTTATTAAGGGGGGCTCCCGGATTCCGATAAGCCCCCCGCCCGCAGACCCCGACAACCAACGGCCAGGGTTGTCGGGAAGAGGCCCTTGTCCTCATCAACATGGGGACAAGGTGCTTTGGGGTGGGAGGGGGCGCAGGGCGCCCCCCTCTCCCAAGGCACCCACCCCCCCATGTTGAGGGCATGCGGCCTGGTACGGCTCAGGAGGGGGGGCGCTCGCTCGTCCCCACCCCCTTTCCTGGCCGGCCGGGCTGCGTGCTCGGATAAGGGTCTGGTATGGATTTGGGGGGGACCCCCACGCCGATTTTTCGGCATAGAGGGTTCCCCTTACAATCCATGCCAGACCCAAGGGCTTGGTATGCCCCCGAGGGGGGAACCCACGCCGGTTTTTTCATTTAAAATTTGGCGCGGTGTTCCCGCCTCAGGATTCATACCAGACAGCTGTCAGCGCTGCCTGTCACTCATCGCGGAAGGAAAACAAAGTTTTCCTTTCCCGATGAGCGAGCCATCTCGGCGCTGGCTCCTGCGACGGGGCTCGTAGGTGTCAAATCTCGCCGAGAAGTGCGGCGAGATTGACACAATATCGCGGTCACCTACTGTATATATATATATATATATATATATATATATATACAAAGTATATTACAGTTTTTCTCCATTGTTTTGGCTCATTTCTTGAAACAGAAATGACATTCTCAAAACAACATGGACAAATCTCCAAACCACTTGGCAATTGTTCACAACTGAATTGAATTTCTCACTCATTTCATCAAAATTGCAAATGTCTCAGTACATGTCTCAATGTCTCAGTACATCTTTCAAATGATTAAGTACAAGTAGCCTACATTTAGCACAATTTCCAAGTGAATAGATCTTGTTGATCTAAACTGATTGTCAATTCTCAGTCTAATGGTTGTTCTCTCCAAAACGTATCAGCTTCATTTCATTGTTTAAGTCATCACATGCACAATAGTCTGTTCAATTGTCAAAATTATTCAGGAACATAATACCATGAATACCATATATGAATCTCTTGGAACATTTGATAAAATGATTACAGCAATTAACAGTCAGGTACAACTAGAACTTGACTAAGGGTCCTTTCACACTGGGGCGGTTTGCAGGCGCTATTGCGCCCCCGCCCCAGTGTGAAAGGAGCCTAACAAAGGAGGAGTCGGAGTTGGTCTCAGATGACTAATCAAACAGTATGTTTAGTTACCTGACAGGTGCTGTCCATGATTGTAAATACTGCCAAACATGTATATATAGAGCTTGACCATGCAAGACCAGTACAATTTCTGAACATGGAGGCACCTGGCCAAGTAAATGAACAAGGGAAACTGCCTGCTCGAGGAAGAGGAAGAAGAAGAGGAAGAGGAGTAAGGGTGAGTGGCGGTGGAATAGGGGGAAGAGGCAGAGGAGCACGAAGACGCCATGCTGTCCCTGATGAAATTCGGGCCACAATTATAGATCATGTCATCAACCATGGCCTCACAATGGCGGAGGAAGGTCGCCGAGTGCAACCTAATGTGCCTCGCTCTACAGTGTTCTCTATCATCCAAACCTTTCGCAGGGAAAACAGGTATGTAGTCAGTCAATGATGGAATTATATAATGTATAGGACATGACACTGTGCATAGAGCAACAAATATGTTTATTTACTCATTTACGTATTCATTTAGTGTGTATGTGTGTGTGATAGGCCTACAGTATTACAGTATCTTACCTCAGTGGGATGTTACGTATGATACTAACAATAACAAGAAAAATATTGTAGAAAATAAACTATGGAATAGTATGGAATAGTTTATTTTCTACAATATTGATGATACAGTTTACATTAGTATTCCAGTCACTGTGCAGTGATGCATTGGAATTGTGGTAAAGTTACTGTAAGTGAAACAACAATACGATTACATTGGTAACTCATTCTGTACGGAATACATAAGGTATAAATTACGAATGGAGTGTTGTCCTTTGAATTCTATGTTTAGGATTGGACGACAACCTGGCACGGGTGGCTGAGGAAAACTTCTCAATGAACAACAAGAACAAGAGATCTGTAACATGGTGTTTGCAAATAATCCCATCACATTGAGACAGATCCGCACTGCAATCCTACAAGACAAAGTCATATTCCAAAATGTCACTCTATAAGCATCTCCACAATAGCCCGCATATTGAAGAAGCATCAGATGACAATGAAGCAAATTTACAGGGTACCATTTGAGAGGAAATCTGACAAAGTGAAAGAGCTGCGGTACCAGTATGTACATGGAAGTCAGTCACTGGTTGTCCATCAAGATAACCTTTTTACAACTACCATAAGCAGTGGTTCCCGAAATGTATTGGTTTCAGTACCCACTTTACCTGATTTCTGAATCTAGGTAATCCAGGTATGAAAGTATTTGATTTACGTATCTGATTTATAAACATTTTGTCTAAAAACTGCAGTTTACTGTATGATGCAATTATCATTATAATCCTTATTTTGAAGAATATAACATACAATACAGTAAGAAAAAGGGTCAAAGAGCTGCAATTACAGTAGTGCCTCCCATGTAAATCTATCTAATACTGTGGGTTTTACTGTAACATTTCAGTAAGTCTACTCATTGATAATTTGTCCCCTCCCATTTCTGTCAAATACCCCCTGTAGTACCTCTGCATAGGGTACATGTACCCCAGGTTTGGAACCACTGGAATACTGGCCAGTAATATATTGAACTTGTTAAGAACATTCCTATGTAACTGTCTGTAACTGTAGTGTATGACTCTTCTGCATGACTGATTTGATGTTTTCTTTTTTTACTCTATTGTAGAGAATAATGGCATTGGAAGGAAATGAGACCTCTCACATACTCGTGTATGTGGATGAGGCTGGCTTCAACCTGGCCAAGGGCTGAAGACGTGGCCGAAATTTTATTGGTCACCGGGCCACGGTGGATGTCCCAGGCCAGCGAGGGGGCAATATAACTATGTGTGCTGCCATTTCTGAGAATGGTGTGGCCACTCACATCCCCAGTCTTGGCCCATAGAATACACAGAAGCTCCTTATCTTCTTGGACCGCCTTCATTTGGATTTGATCCCTGAAAATAAGAGAGGTCTCATAGGGCCTCACCTACCACAATATATAATTGTATGGGACTATGTGAATTTCCACCGTGGCCTTCTTATGAGGGCCTGGTTCACTGCTCACCCAAGGATGGATATGGTGTTCCTACCACCTTACTCTCCTTTTCTCAACCCTATTGAAGAGTTTTCCTCCGCTTGGAGGTGGAGAGTGTATGAGCATTGAGCTCAAGATCAGAGGTCCCTGCTCCATGCAATGGATGCTGCCTGTGAGGATATTACAGGAGTTCAGTGTAGGGGATGCTCTGATAAAATCCGATTGGCGGATGAAACGCGTCAGCATGATGCCATCACGCTACCCATAGCGTTCCCACAGACCTCCAGATCCACCCACCAGCCCAGGCATCACTGGCCTGTAATTACAGTAACATGGCCGTTTGAAACTTCCCGGGAAACGTAACGAGCGGAGGACTGAACGCTTTAGAAAACCCTGCTTTATTCACCGCATCTCCCTGGGCGTACACCTTCTACTTACCCTCAGTACGCCATCAAAGGATATGCACAGCTGAGGACCCGGCGGAGGATGGGAGACAACTCAACTAGCCAGCTGGAGACAGCATGAGCCTAAACTCGGTCCGGTGATGTGTCCTGATGCACCACAGAGTCAACACTGGGTGAGATCTAATCTGTTTGTGTCCTGGACAGGGACAGTTGTCTCAATCAGTGCATCCACCCAGTATGTATGATTCACTAAATGAGTTACACTGCTCAGCCTGATTCAATCCGCTACGGCTCACCATATCCTGCAAACAGGAACTCCCATTCCCTGTCATCAGCGCTGCGAAATATTGATGGCCCAGGGTGATCTTACAGTAACTGACCAGGACTGCAGTATCCAGTGACCACGCTACTGTTGAGTCAGTACAGGGTCTTTCCATTTCCGTTCCCCCCATCTTCCCCTCCCATCCCCCCGGTTCTTCTTGTTCCTACATCTATGAGGACCTGATATCTAGGGCTACTGCATTACCATCCACAACCCCACATATCTCTCCTTTCACTTACCATCTGCTGTTATCATTTGATTTACCAGGACTTTCAGTTATCCAGCAGATGAAAATTTAGTATCTAATCTGAATTCATTCTTGTATATCTATCTTGAAAGGAATTCACATGAGGTGTGTGTGGTATATGTGAGTGGTGGCCATCTGTGTCTGTCAATGACAACGTTGTCATTTTTATATTGGTGATGGTACCTGTTTTTACAGTATATTATTGGATTGGTGTTTATAGTGTACTTTCAATAAAAAGCATTTCATATACGTTTTGACCATTGCATGTTCCTCCTTGATGAATTACCTTTCCCTTTGTTTTTTGTAGGGGATGGTTGCGACATGCACGCAGCTTCTTCCCTCGTTACATCGCAAGGGAGGATATACGCTGCAATGTTGATGAGAATCTGTGGCCAGACAGACAGCAGCGTGTGGATGGGCAAGAGGGTGAGGACGGTGGCCAGTGAAGAGATGTTACAGTAGTTGTGAAACTCCAGCTTTACAGTTTTTCTCCATTGTTTTGGCTCATTTCTTGAAACAGAAATGACATTCTCAAAACAACATGGACAAATCTCCAAACCACTTGGCAATTGTTCACAACTGAATTGAATTTCTCACTCATTTCATCAAAATTGCAAATGTCTCAGTACATGTCTCAATGTCTCAGTACATCTTTCAAATGATTAAGTACAAGTAACCTACATTTAGCACAATTTTCAAGTGAATAGATCTTGTTGATCTAAACTGATTGTCAATTCTCAGTCTAATGGTTGTTCTCTCCAAAACGTATCAGCTTCATTTCATTGTTTAAGTCATCACATGCACAATAGTCTGTTCAATTGTCAAAATTATTCAGGAACATAATACCATGAATACCATATATGAATCTCTTGGAACATTTGATAAAATGATTACAGCAATTGACAGTCAGGTACAACTAGAACTTGACTAAGGGTCCTTTCACACTGGGGCGGTTTATAGGCGCTATTGCGCTAATAATAGCGCCTGCAAACCGACCCGAAAGTGCAGCTGCTTTCATTCCAGTGTGAAAGCCCCGAGGGCTTTCACACTGGAGCGATGCGCTGGCAGGACGGTAAAAAAAGTCCTGCCAGCAGCATCTTCGGAGCGGTGAAGGAGCGGTGTGTATACCGCTCCTTTACTGCTCCTGCCCATTGAAATCAATGGGACGGCGCGGCTATACCGCCGGCAAAGCGCCTCTGCAGAGGCGCTTTGCGGTGGTTTTAACCCTTTCTCGGCCGCTAGCAGGGGGGTAAAACCGCCCCGCTAGCGGCCGCATACCGACGGTAAATCGCCGCTTACAATAGCGGCGCTTTACCGCCGACAACGCCCCCGCCCCAGTGTGAAAGGAGCCTAACAAAGGAGGAGTCGGAGTTGGTCTCAGATGACCAATCAAACAGTATGTTTAGTTACCTGACAGGTGCTGTCCATGATTGTAAATGCTGCCAAACATGTATATATAGAGCTTGACCATGCAAGACCAGTACAATTTCTGAACATGGAGGCACCTGGTCAAGTAAATGAACAAGGGAAACTGCCTGCTCGAGGAAGAGGAAGAAGAAGAGGAAGAGGAGTAAGGGTGAGTGGCGGTGGAATAGGGGGAAGAGGCAGAGGAGCACGAAGACGCCATGCTGTCCCTGATGAAATTCGGGCCACAATTATAGATCATGTCATCAACCATGGCCTCACCTTGGCGGAGGAAGGTCGTCGAGTGCAACCTAATGTGCCTCGCTCTACAGTCTTCTCTATCATCCAAACCTTTCGCAGGGAAAACAGGTATGTAGTCAGTCAATGATGGAATTATATAATGTATAGGACAGGACACTGTGCATAGAGCAACAAATATGTTTATTTACTAATTTACGTATTCATTTAGTGTGTATGTGTGTGTGATAGGCCTACAGTATTACAGTATCTTACCTCAGTGGGATGTTACGTATGATACTAACAATAACAAGAAAAATATTGTAGAAAATAATCTATGGAATAGTATGGAATAGTTTATTTTCTACAATATTGATGATAGAGTTTACAGTAGTATTCCAGTCACTGTGCAGTGATGCATTGGAATTGTGGTAAAGTTACTGTAAGTAAAACAACAATACGATTACATTGGTAACTCATTCTGTACGGAATACATAAGGTATAAATTACGAATGGAGTGTTGTCTTTTGAATTCTATGTTTAGGATTGGACGACAACCTGGCACGGGTGGCTGAGGAAAACTTCTCAATGAACAACAAGAACAAGAGATCTGTAACATGGTGTTTGCAAATAATGCCATCACATTGAGACAGATCCGCACTGCAATCCTGCAGGACAAAGTCATATTCCAAAATGTCACTCTATAAGCATCTCCACAATAGCCCGCATATTGAAGAAGCATCAGATGACAATGAAGCAAATTTACAGGGTACCATTTGAGAGGAAATCTGACAAAGTGAAAGAGCTGCGGTACCAGTATGTACATGTAAGTCAGTCACTGGTTGTCCATCAAGATAACCTTTTTACAACTACCATAAGCAGTGGTTCCCGAAAATGTATTGGTTTCAGTACCCACTTTACCTGATTTCTGAATCTAGGTAATCCAGGTATGAAAGTATTTGATTTACGTATCTGATTTATAAACATTTTGTCTAAAAACTGCAGTTTACTGTATGATGCAATTATCATTATAATCCTTATTTTGAAGAATATAACATACAATACAATAAGAAAAAGGGTCAAAGAGCTGCAATTACAGTAGTGCCTCCCATGTAAATCTATCTAATACTGTGGGTTTTACTGTAACATTTCAGTAAGTCTACTCATTGATAATTTTTCCCCTCCCCTTTCTGTCAAATACCCCCTGTAGTACCTCTGCATAGGGTACATGTACCCCAGGTTTGGAACCACTGGAATACTGGCCAGTAATATATTGAACTTGTTTAGAACATTCCTATGTAACTGTCTGTAACTGTAGTGTATGACTCTTCTGTATGACTGATTTGATGTTTTCTTTTTTTACTCTTGTAGAGAATAATGGCATTGGAAGGAAATGAGACCTCTCACATACTCGTGTATGTGGATGAGGCTGGCTTCAACCTGGTCAAGGGCCGAAGACGTGGCCGAAATTTTATTGGCCACCGGGCCACGGTGGATGTCCCAGGCCAGCGAGGGGGCAATATAACTATGTGTGCTGCCATTTCTGAGAATGGTGTGGCCACTCACATCCCCAGTCTTGGCCCATAGAATACACAGAAGCTCCTTATCTTCTTGGACCGCCTTCATTTGGATTTGATCCCTGAAAATAAGAGAGGTCTCATAGGGCCTCACCTACCACAATATATAATTGTATGGGACTATGTGAATTTCCACCGTGGCCTGCTTATGAGGGCCTGGTTCACTGCTCACCCAAGGATGGATATGGTGTTCCTACCACCTTACTCTCCTTTTCTCAACCCTATTGAGGAGTTTTTCTCCGCTTGGAGGTGGAGAGTGTATGAGCATTGAGCTCAAGATCAGAGGTCCCTGCTCCATGCAATGGATGCTGCCTGTGAGGATATTACAGGAGTTCAGTGTAGGGGATCTCTGATGAAATCCGATTGGCGGATGAAACGCGTCAGCATGATGCCATCACGCTACCCATAGCGTTCCCACAGACCTCCAGATCCACCCACCAGCCCAGGCATCACTGGCCTGTAATTACAGTAACATGGCCGTTTGAAACTTCCCGGGAAACGTAACGAGCGGAGGACTGAATGCTTTAGAAAACCCTGCTTTATTCACCGCATCTCCCTGGGTGTACACCTTCTACTTACCCTCAGTACGCCATCAAAGGATATGCATAGCTGAGGACCCGGCGGAGGACGGGAGACAACTCAACTAGCCAGCTGGAGACGGCATGAGCCTGAACTCGGTCCGGTGATGTGTCCTGATGCACCACAGAGTCAACACTGGGTGAGATCTAATCTGTTTGTGTCCTGGACAGGGACAGTTGTCTCAATCAGTGCATCCACCCAGTATGTATGATTCACTAAATGAGTTACACTGCTCAGCCTGATTCAATCCGCTACGGCTCACCATATCCTGCAAACAGGAACTCCCATTCCCTGTCATCAGCGCTGCGAAATATTGATGGTCCAGGGTGATCTTACAGTAACTGACCAGGACTGCAGTATCCAGTGACCACGCTACTGTTGAGTCAGTACAGGGTCTTTCCATTTCTGTTCCCCCCATCTTCCCCTCCTATCCCCCCGGTTCTTCTTGTTCCTACATCTATGAGGACCTGATATCTAGGGCTACTGCATTACCATCCACAACCCCACATATCTCTCCTTTCACTTACCATCTGCTGTTATCATTTGATTTACCAGGACTTTCAGTTATCCAGCAGATGAAAATTTAGTATCTAATCTGAATTCATTCTTGTATATCTATCTTGAATGAATTCCCATGAGGTGTGTGTGGTATATGTGAGTGGTGGCCATCCGTGTCTGTCAATGACAACATTGTCATTTTTATATTGGTGATGGTATCTGTTTTTACAGTATATTATTGGATTGGTGTTTATAGTGTACTTTCAATAAAAAGCATTTCATATACGTTTTGACCATTGCATGTTCCTCCTTGATGAATTACCTTTCCCTTTGGTTTTTGTAGGGGATGGTTGGGACATGCACGCAGCCTCTTCCCTCGTTGCATCGCAAGGGAGGATATACGCTGCAATGTTGATGAGAATCTGTGGTCAGACAGACAGCAGCGTGTGGATGGGCAGGAGGGTGAGGACGGTGGCCAGTGAAGAGATGTTACAGTAGTTGTGAAACTCCAGCTTTATTTACAGCATTTTAGGCTAAATGTAATTTTCCTTGTTTTTTGTTTGTGTGTTTATATTTCCGTATATTATGCTGTATACATTTTCTTTTTACTCTGATGTATGGAAGTTACTTTGTGTGTGAATGATAATGGTTACAATACTGTAAAGTATTTTTTCCTTGGCAGTATGAGTGCAATGTGTGATGTAAAACCTTGGAGGCTACTCTTATCCTAAAATCTTTTTTTTTTTTCAGTTTTATACACAATTGTATTCAGTTAGCTAGACAAAAACTGTGCAGTAACCATTGTCAATGAAGGACTGGGCTAAGACTGAAAGGTGAGGGATATTTCAATGGTCCTCTGCCTTAGAGACAAAACATCTAAACATTTTGACTTGCAGTGCTTACACAATGCCAAAGGGACAAAGCATTTTGGGGGCACTGACTATTTGAATGAGAAAGAAATTTATTTTTGACACATGAGTGAACTGTTTTGGGAAAGATATGAGCTTTTGAAGGTGAACCATGGTGTTGTGCTGAACCATCCAGGTTATTTTGGCAAAAGCACCAAGAGAGTTGAGAACGTCTGGTCTGTCTCAAGAAATGAGCCAAAGCAATTGAGAAGAATCTTTGCCATTTTGGTAGCACTGACTCTTTATATGGGAAAGGAATATGGTTTTGAAGCATGAGTGAACAGTTTTGGTAGAGATATGAGCTTTTGCACGTGAGTTATAGAGTTGTGCTGAACTGTAAGACTGTTTTGCCAAATGAACTTAGAGTTTTGAGAATGTCATTTCTGTTTCAAGAAATGAGCCAAAACAATGGAGAAAAACTGTATTTACAGCATTTTAGGCTAAATGTAATTTTCCTTGTTTTTTGTTTGTGTGTTTATATTTCCGTATATTATGCTGTATACATTTTCTTTTTACTCTGATGTATGGAAGTTACTTTGTGTGTGAATGATAATGGTAACAATACTGTAAAGTATTTTTTCCTTGGCAGTATGAGTGCAATGTGTGATGTAAAACTTTGGAGGCTACTCTTATCCTAAAATCTTTTTTTTTTCAGTTTTATACACAATTGTATTCAGTTAGCTAGACAAAAACTGTACAGTAACCATTGTCAATGAAGGACTGGGCTAAGACTGAAAGGTGGACATGAGGGATATATCAATGGTCCTCTGCCTTAGAGACAAAACATCTAAACATTTTGACTTGCAGTGCTTACACAATGCCAAAGGGACAAAGCATTTTGGGGGCACTGACTATTTGAATGAGAAAGAAATTTATTTTTGACACATGAGTGAACTGTTTTGGGAAAGATATGAGCTTTTGAAGGTGAACCATGGTGTTGTGCTGAACCATCCAGGTTATTTTGGCAAAAGCACCAAGAGAGTTGAGAACGTCTGGTCTGTCTCAAGAAATGAGCCAAAGCAATTGAGAAGAATCTTTGCCATTTTGGTAGCACTGACTCTTTATATGGGAAAGGAATATGGTTTTGAAGCATGAGTGAACAGTTTTGGGAGAGATATGAGCTTTTGCACGTGAGTTATAGAGTTGTGCTGAACTGTAAGACTGTTTTCGCAAATGAACTTAGGGTTTTGAGAATGTCATTTCTGTTTCAAGAAATGAGCCAAAACAATGGAGAAAAACTGTAATTTATAAAGATTTATAAATGAAAAAATGTTATTTCATTTAGTTAATTGTACTTCAATTTTTTAAGCAATGACATTATTTTAGAGTAGTGTAGATCCATATTTATTTATCTATCCATATATATATATATATATATATATATATATATATATATATATATATATATATATATATATATATACATAGATAGATAGATAGATAGATAGATAGATAGATAGATAGATAGATAGATAGATAGATAGATAGATAGATAGATAGATAGATAGATAGATAGATAGATAGATAGATAGATAGATAGATAGATAGATAGATAGACATATGTCTATGTATAAACTTTTTTTCACCCTTCAGCCATTCAGCCTTCTCCAGGAGGTATGGCCTCTTACTTCGGTATTACCTCGTTTCTGGAGAAAGCTGTGACTCGCTATGCCTTGTTTCCATAGTAATCTGAATTGAAGAAGAGGCTTGGCTAATTTGTTACTGCGCATGCGCGGGATTAAGATTAATAGGTACTGTGGGCGGAAGCGTTTATCACAGCAGACGCGGAAGACCCACAGTACAGATGGCGCTGGCGAGGACACAAAATAAGAGAAACGTTTTATAAAACAAATGAGTGATCAATCGTTTATCAGTGATGATGTCTTTTGGAATATTTGTAAATGTAAATGATTTTTTGAGGGTTTACTACCGCTTTAACCACTTCAATACAGGGCACTTAGACACTTTCCTGCCCAGACCAATTTTCAGCTTTCAGTGCTGTCGCAGTTTGAATGACAATTGCGCGGTGATGCTACACTGTACCCAAACTAAATTTTTATCATTTTGTTCCCACAAATAGAGCTTTGTTTTGGTGGTATTTGATCACCTCTGTGGTTTTTATTTTTTGCTAAACAAATAAAAAAAAGACCAAAATTTTTGAAAAAACTAAAAGTTTTGCTTTTGTTTCTGTTAAAAAAAATTGTAAATAAGTACATTTTCTCTTTCACTGATAGGCACTGATAAGGCGGCACTGACAGGCACTGATGGGCACTGAGGATGGGCACTGGTAGGTGGCACTGATTGGTGGCACTGATATGCAGCACTGATGGGCATTGATAGGCGGCACTGATGGGCACTCATGGGTGGCACTGGGTGGCACTGGTTGGCACTGATGGGGACTGATAGGCGACACTGATGGGCACTGAAAGGCGGCACTGCTGGGCACTGATAGGGTGGCACTGATAGGCAGCACTGATAGGCGGCACTGCTGGGCACTGATAGGCAGCACTGATGAGCACTGATGGCAACTGATACGTGGCAGTGATGGGAACTGATACACTGCACTGATATGAGGCACTGATAGGCTTCCCTGGTGGCACTGGCAGTGGTAGGCATTGGAGTGGGTACTGATTGGCAGCTGCCTGGGCATTGATTGGCAACTGCCTTTGCACTGATTATTATTTCCCTAGGGGTCTAAGGGGCATACCTGGTGGTCCAGTGTGGCTGGTTTCCCTGGTGGTCCTGGGCGGCTTCTCTGGTGGTCCTGGGCGGCTTCCCTGGTGGTCCTGGGTAGGATCCGAGGGGGGGGCTGTGCTGATAAACAATCAGCACAGACCCCCCCTGTCAGGAGAGCAGCCAATCAGCTCTCCTCTACTTGCGTCTGTCAGATGCGAGTGGGGAAAAGCCGATCACCAGCTCTTCCTATTTACATCATGATCAGCCATGATTGGACACGGCTGAATACGTGGTAAAGAGTCCCCGTCAGAGACTCTTTACCTAGATCGGTGTTGCAGGGTGTCAGACTGGGGGCGCGCAGCGGCTCGATATCCTGATCACGTTATATGACGTCCGGTTAGGGATATCAAACCACTTTGCCACCGTCATTTTGTAATAGGGCGGGTGGCAAGTGGTTAAGTAGAATCTGTTTGTAATTTTGAACTGGTACATTTTTAACGTGTTTAGCTACAGCCAAAAAATCTATTTTAAGCTTTTTGGAAAACATAGGGAAGGGTTATCACCCCTGTGACATTTGTTTTGCTGTCTGTGCTCCTCTTCAGAAGATTTCACCTCACTTCCTGTCCCAATGTCAAATGTTTTTTGAAAATTTGGGGTTTTTAGTGAAACAAGGATTGGTGATAAAGCATCAGTGGAAAGGAGAAACGTTTTTCCCATATTAACTTTTACAGGAGAGAATTTCCCTTCCTAGGGGTAGATTTCATCTCACTTTTTGTTGTCTCCTTCCGTTTGCAAGTAGGAGTCATTTGTAAGTTGGATGTTTGAAAGTAGCGGCCTGCCCTACATACTCTGCAGAAATTGGGGCCTTAGGTGTTCGTGTTGCCACAACACTGAAAGCCCTCACAGGGCCCTGCTGTGAAATATTAGATCAAGAATTGTAATTACATGCCCCTATTGAACAGGGTCATAAAAAATGGACCTTTGGTGATGGTGGTGCTGGTGCCACAACACTTTAAGTCCTCACAGTTACTCTTGGTGGGCATTGGAACGGGCCCTGCTGTGAAATATTAGATCAAGAATTGTAATTACATGCACCTGTTGAACAGGGGCAGAAAAATTGGGCCTTTGGAGGTGGTGTTGGTGGTGCTGGTGCTACAACACTGTAATAGGGCGTACACACGGTCGGACTTTGTTCGGACATTCCGACAACAAAATCCTAGGATTTTTTCCGACGGATGTTGGCTCAAACTTGTTTTGCCTACACATGGTCGCACAAAGTTGTCGGAATTTCCGATCGACAACCACGCGGTCACTTACACCACGTACGACGAGACTAGAAAAGGCCGGTTCAGAACCAAGCGCGGCACCCTTTGGGCTCCTTTTGCTAATCTCGTGTTAGTAAAAGTTTGGTGAGAGACGATTCGCGCTTTTTCAGACTCGTGGCTTTCAGATCGTTTTCTGCCGTTCAGGTTGTGCTTGTGGATTTGTATCTGCTCTTCAGTGCGTGCAGCAAGTTCCGCGTGACTTTAGGTAGTCATTGTATTCTTGTTCGTTCGTTACTGGTTTTCAGGTCGCTCTTCACAGGCCTTGCTGTTCTTCAGTGCGTTCTGTTACTTCGTTCTGAGCAGCTGACCGCTTTCTAGCCATGTTTCGTATGCGTACTCCTCGTAGAGTTCGTGCTGTGCGGGGGCTTGGTGTTGGGGTCCTGACCTTGACACAAGTCCAGTCCATGAACAGGGTAAGGAGGAGTTCATGGACCAAGAATTGGTTGCTTCAGCGTGACCAGTTCTGTCATATGCCTTTGCTCCGTGAGATCCGTGAGAATAATTCTGATGATTTCAGGAACTTTCTCAGGATGACGGACCCCGTGTTTCACCGTTTGTTGGCTTCGCTGACCCCCTATATCAGCAGGCAGGATACCTGCATGAGGCAAGCCATCACTTCGGAGCAGAGGCTCGTCGCTACCCTGCGGTATTTGGCCACAGGGAGAAGCCTGCAGGACCTCAAGTTCTCGACAGGCATCTCCCCCCAGGCTCTTCTTTGTGGACATTTACTGCTTGTGTTTGTTTGAGCTGACCCTGACAGAAATGTGTGGAGTCCAGAAAATGTCGTGATTGTGTAACCTTATACAAAGCACTGTTGGCTGTTATTTACTAAATGCAAAGACACTTTTCACTACAAGTGCACTTGCAACTGCACTGAAACTGCACTTGTAGTGCAAAGAGGATTTGCCCTTAGGAAATTACCCCCATTTTCTCATAAAACAACAATTACATCACCCCAAAAGTGTTGTAGCGTTGAGACAATAATCCACACATTCTTGATGAACAATCTTTTTAATACCTGCACAATCACATGTGCATTTACCAAAGGTTTTTCTGACAAACCAACATGTTTGTTGTATAACAATTTTTGCGGTGTCATTATCCAAAATCAAAATGTGCATTTTATAGAAAACAGGCCTGTGTAAAACCCACAAGAAAGACACAAATCTTGATCTTACAAAGTTCACATTTGGTAGAACTTGAAGGCAATATCAGACATGAGTATTTAGGAACTGTGTTTGATATTCCGTTCAGATGGGGGGAAATCACCCCTGGAAAAGCCAAATTTGGAAGATGCACACAAATTTCACAATGTCAACATGTGCTATCTGCCATCACGGGGGATCAAGGGACGTGTTTTGGGGGAGAAAGCCCTTCCTCACCGCTACTTTATTATTGAGGAAGGTGTTGCACCCCCAAAACGTGTCCATTGATCTCCCGTGATGGCAGATAGCACATGTTGACACACTGTGTGCATCCTCCAAATTTGGCTTTGGGAAAAATCACAAAAACATTTAGCAAATTGTAGCACACAAAAGAAGAAAGTGATTTGGAGGGGTTTTAAACTCGCCCCAAAATATCAATGATGTTTTTATATTTTGGAATAACATCATTGATGTTTTGCTTGATGTTTTCCAATTGTAAATTACACCCCATGATCTCCCCGATCAGGATCTGGGTACTTTCGGATGTGAAAGGATCTTCATCCACAACCTCACGATCACCTAAAAAGAGAGGAACCCCAAAATAAATTAGGTTTGCAAAAAAATGCCGCCATCCATCTCTTATCTGAGCCTGTGGTCGCAGACACTCCCCTGTTGTGGTGACTAGTTCCACCACGTCTTCCTCCTCCTGCTCATCTTGTGTTGGGGGGATTTCCCCTTCTTCCAGAGGGGGGGGCTCTGGTCTCCTGGGATGAGGGGTGTCCTCCGAGTCTTTTCTCCCCTATGTAAAACAAAAATGGTATAATTAGCACACAGATATTTGATGGCAGAACTAGAAAGATGAAACATTGCTTGGAAGTGGGGTACAATGATCTATTTTAGCAGAGTTCCAAGATGTAGAATTTTGAGTGTCCTTTGTCAAGCTTCAATACTTTACCTGTTTTGTACAAGCTTCACAGATGGAGACCCCCCTATAGTATACACTGGAGCACCTGTGTGGCCCCCCTAATAAAAATGGTGTTCTGGGGTCCCACACTAGTGCTCCAGTGTCCAGATGTGAGAACAGCTGCTGAGTGTCCTCTCCTTACACACAATCTAGTTTGCATTTCATTCTAGTAACAAACCCATCTACACAACCCAATTCTTTGAAGACAAGTATAGGGCGTCAAAATGGAGGCCAAATGCATATGGCCTAAACAATGGTATTTTATCGTCCGAAATAAAAATGTGTGATCCGAACGAATAATGTGCCCATGAACATGAAAGTTGACATTTTAAACTGTACAACAGTTCCTAAAAGCACATGGAGCAGCATGAACGTAATAAACACAAAAAGAATAGGAACACAGCACAAATACTTAATTTTTTGCAGCACTCTCCGGATCTTTCTGTACTGCTCATGTTCTCGTAATTTGAGGTCCGATCACCGCTTGCTGAGCTGATCTTTCGATCGTCGTACCCCGAATTTCCGGTGCAGACTCCTGACCACTTTCGCCTTGATCTTGGCCTTTTGGACATTGTGGTTGGGGTAAGGCCCATACTTTCCATCATAGTCGGCCTTCTTCAGGATGTCCACCATCTCCAACATCTCCCCAAAGGACATTTGAGTCCTTTAATCTCCTTCTGGATCGGGACGTTTCAGGCTCCGGCCATTCCTCCACCTCCTCCTCCTCGTTGCTGTAATTAGCTCGATCCTACTGTCTATCCACCATGTGCTCTTCCCCCACTGCGCCGAACGAAAAGGGGCGGGGAATATACTAGAAAGAACGTCAGGGGCGGGCGGAGTTATACGCATGCGCAGTGTGTATAAATCGTAACGTGCGCGTCTTACGTACGATCTGTGAGCGGAGGAAGGAGCATCGGAGACGCCGATCGTGCTAACGAAGGTAGGATCTAAACTTGGGCCTATACTGCTTCGAAATGGAAGCCTATATTGTAACAAGATTAGGGGAGTTTGGCCTGACCTTAGGGTTTGTCTTGTGTTGTGTCTTGCAGAGAAAATGGATGGGTTCAACGACCACAATTTCCTGCCCCTGTTCATTGACAAGTACAGGGAGCTGCCCTGTCTGTGGCAAGTGAGACACCCCCACTATAATCACAAACAGAAGAGGCAGGCAGCGCTGGAGAAACTGCTGGAGTTGGTGAAGCCGGTGGTCCCCACAGCAACCATCCCTTATTTAAAAGCAAAAATTGGTGGCCTGAGGAGCACTTATCTTAGGGAGCGCAAGAAGGTCACAGATTCCCAGAGGTCCGGAGCTGCAGCAGATGACGTTTATGTCCCCAGGCTGTGGTACTACGAGAGACTGCGATTTCTGTCAGACCACAGTGAAGTCAGGGAATCCCTCTCCACTCTTCCTTCCACGCTTCTTTCCATACCAGCTGAGGCTTCCGATGTCCAACCTGGGCCTTCCAGGCAGGAAGAAGTGGAGAAGCCCAGCTGGAGTCAGGTATAGCATTCTTCTACAGATTTCTGGGCAATAAAGAAATGATGTTTACTAGATGTTAGTATTGATCACTAATTGCTGATTAAAAAAAGTGTTTTACATATCAATAGACAGTAGTGGGCACCCAAAATTGGGACAAGAATGCAAAATGCTGGGCTCAGAATGATAGTCTGTTATATTTGTTAACATTCAATTTGCAGCAGTCAGGAGGTGAAAATTGTAAAAAATACTAAAACTATGTCCCTTTTTCATACACAGGAAGACCTCAGCCAGGAGGAGGCTGTGGAATGTGGCAGCCAGGAGTAGGCGGGAAATAGTGTCAGCCAGGAGGAGGCGGGGATTAGTGGCAGCCAGGAGGAGGCGGGGCTAAGTGTCAGCCAAGAGAAGCCTGGGACCAGTCGCAGCCTGACTGAGTCTCAGGTTCCTCCCCTCCGCCTGCCACATAAATGAGCCAGGAAGATGACTCCCAGTCCTGTGCAGGATTCAGCATACAGGCTGATCCAGGAGGCTTCGGCGTCCCTCAGGGCCTTCCCCAGTCCTGAAGAGGCCTTTGCCTGCATGGCTGCCACCAAATTGCTGGGCATGCAGGAGGGCCAATGCAAGATCTCTGAGGACCTGATTTATAAAGTCCTACGTAAGGGGGAGAGTGGGGAACTGACACACAAGACGGATGTCATTGAGATCGACGATCCTCCTCCTCCTCCTCCTCCTCCTCCTCCTCCTCCTCCTGCTGCCACATCTCCACCACCACAGCCAAAGTCTGGAAGGAAGCGTGGAAGGAAGACCAAAGAGTGATTGCCCTGGGTTCAGTCTGGTCTGACAAAAGCTGCAGTCTCTTGTATGACCACAGCCTGGGGACACAGATGTCCTCTGCTGCTTTCCGGATCTCTGGGACTTCTGGACCAGACTGCCCTCCCTTAGATATGGACTCCTCAGGCCACCAATTTTGCTTTTATATAATTGATGTCTGCCCTGGGGGACAGTTCGCCCACTTCTGCAGTTTCTCCAGCGTTGCCTCCCTCTTTGTTTTTTTATAGTTGTGAGCCCTTAATAAAATTTTTTCGGTAAATTCTACTCTCCTGTGTGTGTTTTCATCCAAAAAGGACAGTTTGTTGGTGACGATTCAGGTACATTTCTAAAAACATAAAATGTGAAATTAACAAGGGACAACAACACCAAACAATCTCCTACAGATTAAATAGAACAACATATCAATGGTGTTGTGGGAACTTGTCACAAAAAACACACAAACATTTTTGGGAGTACAAATCAAAATCACCAAAAAAAAAATTAAAAAAGAGAAACACAAAAAAAGAATCTACATTAAAGTCAAAAAAAAAAAAAAAAAAATGTTGTCAGATGTGATAAATCAAAATATATTGAGGGAATCCCGATAAATAATAACGAAATAAGTTTGTGAGAAGTGTGTGTGAATATGAGCATCAAAACTACTTAATTCTTGTCACATTATAAAGAAGAAGAGAGTGCGCTGTATTAAACCATTTTGAACATTGCAGCGTGACGAAAGTGCTGTATCCATTGCGAACGCTAAGTTTACCAGAACGAGCTGTCCCGTGTCAGAATTTCTGCTGAGCATGCGTGGCACTTTGTGCGTCGGAACAGGCCACACACGGTCGGAATTGACGCGATCTGATTTTGTTGTCGGAAAATTTTATCTCCTGCTTTCCAACTTTGTGTGTCGGAAAATCCGATGGAAAATGTCCGATGGCGCCCACACACGGTCGGAATTTCCGACAACACGCTCCGATCGGACATTGTCCATCGGAAAATCTGACCGTGTGTACGAGGTATAAGTCCTCACAGTTACTCTTGGTGGGCCCAGAAATGGGCCCTACTGTGAAATATTAGGTCAAGAATTGTAATTACATGTCCCTGTTGAATAGGGGCAGAAAAATTGGGCCTTTGGTGATGGTGCCACAACACTGCAACCCTTCACAGGTACTCTAGTTGGAGCACAGGAATGAGCCCTCCTGCAAAATATTGCATCAAGAATTGTAATTACACGCCCCTGTTAAACGGGGGCTAAAAAAATAGGCCTTAGGCACTGGTGCTGGTGCCACAACACTGCAACCCCTCACAAATACTCTAGTTGGAGCGCAGGAATGAGCCCTGCTGCAAAGTATTGCTTTGAAAATTGTAATTACACGCCCCTGTTAAACAGGGGCAGAAAAATTGGGCCTTAGCCACTGGTGGCAGCGCCCAGAACCAAAAATATTTTTACAAGCTATCAGCATGATCATTGAGGAGAAAGAGGATAGTCACTCAGTATAACAGGATAGTCACTCAGCATCAGCATAGGGAGTCTTGAAGGAATCTGACATTTCAAAAAAAAATATTCGGTTACATCAGCATAAGGTGCTTCGTATCTGGTGGTGATCCAAGACTGATTCATTTTTATGAAGGTCAGTCGGTGGACAGGCGCACCCTGTGATTGGTTACAAAACCTCCAGCAGCACTGAATGTGCGTTCCAAAGAACGCTGGATGCAGGACAGGCCAGTAGTTCAATTGCATACTGTGCAAGCTCTGGCCAGTGATCCATCCTCAAGACCCAGTAACCCAGAAGATTTTCGGTGGGAAAGTTGTCCAAGTCAGATCTTTCCCCTAGGTACTCCTGCACCATGTAATACAGACGCTGGCGATGGTTGCTGGAACCGATCATACCTTGGGGCTGCGGACTTAAAAACTGTCTGAACGCATCGGTCAGATGGCCACCTTCTCCACCGCTCCTTCTTTGACTGACCGAAGCCTCAGCAACACGTTTTCCAGGAACAAGAGTTTGTAACCTCCCAGTCTCTGGGAACGCGTTGCACAGACCTTTCTGCAAGGCCTCCCGAAGATGTTTCATCTTCTGCTCCCTCTGCGACAGCAAGATAAGGTCTGCAACCTTACCCTTGTAACGTGGATCAAGGAGGGTTGCCAGCCAGTAACGATCCCTCTCCTTGATACCACGAATATGAGGATCCTTCCGCAGGCTTTGCAGGAGCAGGGAGGCCATGCAGCATAGGTTTGCTGAGGCATTCGGTCCGAAATCCTCTGGGTCACTGAGGACGACATGATCCACAGCCACCTCCTCCCAGCCATATACAAGTCTATGGGTTTCTTGGGACTGTAAATGATCCCTTGAAGATTGCTGCTGATGCTGAGTGCCAGGCTCCACCTCCATGCTGACACAATCCTCCTCCTCCTCTTCGTCTTTTTCCTGTGTGATCAGTGGGCACGCAGGAACACTGTCTGGATAAAGGGGGACTTGAGAGCTAAGGAAATCCTCCTCTTCCTGCCTCTGTTCTGCCTCAAGTGCCCTGTCCATTATTCCACGTAGCGTGTGCTCCAACAGGTGGACAAGGGGGACAGTGTCACTGGTGCATGCACTGTCACTGCTCACCATCCTCGTGGCCTCCTCAAATGGTGACAGGACAGTGCATGCATCCCTGATCATAGCCCACTGGCGTGGGGAAAAAAAACAAGCTCCCCTGACCCTGTCCTGGTGCCATGGTCGCACAGGTACTTATTGATGGACCTCTGCTGCGTGCTCAGCTGCTGCAGCATGGCCAACGTTGAGTTCCACCTAGTAGGCATGTCACAGATTAGGCGGTTCTTGGGCAGGTTAAATTCCTTTTGGAGGTCAGCCAGGTAAGCACTGGCATTATATGACCAGCGGAAATGCACACAGACTTTCCTGGCCTGCCTCCTGTAAGCCTGAGTACCTGCCCAATAGGGATGAGCCGAACACCCCCCTGTTCGGTTCGCACCAGAACTTGCGAACAGTCAAAAAATTTGTTTGAACACGCGAACACCATTAAAGTCTATGGGACAAGAAACTTGAATAATCAAAAGTGCTAATTTTAAAGGCTTATGTGCAAGTTATTGTCATAAAAAGTGTTTAGGGACTCGGGTCCTGCCACAGGGGACAAGGATCAATGCAAAAAAAAGTTTTAAAAACGGCCATTTTTTCGGGAGCAGTGATTTTAATAATGTTTAAAGTGAAACAATAAAAGTGTAATATCCCTTTAAATTTCGTACCTGGGGGGTGTCTATAGTATGCCTGTAAAGGGGCGCATGTTTTCCGTGTTTAGAACAGTCGGACAGCAAAATGACATTTCAAAGGAAAAAAAGTCATTTAAAACTACTTGTGGCTATTAATGAATTGCCGGTCTGACAATACACATAAAAGTTCATTGATAAAAACGGCATGGGAATTCCCCACAGGGGAACCCCGAACCAAAATTTAAAAAAAAAAAGACGTGGCGGGGTCCCCCTAAATTCCATACCAGACCCTTATCCGAGCACGCAACCTGGCAGGCCGAAGGAAAAGAGGGGGGACGAGAGAGCGCCCCCCCTCCTGAACCATACCAGGCCACATGCCCTCAACATTGGGAGGGTGCTTTGGGGTATCCCCCCAAAACACCTTGTCCCCATGTTGATGAGGACAAGGGCCTCATCCCCACAACCCTGGCCGGTGGTTCTGGGGGTCTGCGGGCGGGGGGATTATTGGAATCTGGAAGCCCACTTTACAATGGGACCCCCAGATCCCGGCCCTCCCCCCTGTGTGAAATGGTAAGGGGTTTCTTGTACCCCTACCATTTCACTAAAAAAGTGTCAAAAATGTTAAAAATGACAAGAGACAGTTTTTGACAATTACTTTATTTAAATGCTTCTTCTTTCTTCTTTCTTCTATCTTCCTTCGGTTTCTTCCTCCATCTTCTTCTTCTGGTTCTTCTGGTTCTTCTGGTTCTTTCTCCGGTGTTCTCATCCGGCATCTTCCTCCGCGGCATCAGCGTCTTCTTCCCTTCTTCTCCTCAGGCTGCTCCGAATCCATGATGGCATGGAGAGAGGCTCCCGCTGTGTGACGCTTCTCTCATCATCTTCTTCTCTTCATTTTCTTCTATTCATCTTCTTTTCGGGCCACTCCGCATCCATGATGGCATGGAGGGAGGCTCCCGCTGTGTAACGCTTCTCCTCTTCTGACGGTTCTTAAATAATGGGGGGTGGGGCCATCGGGAATGCCACAGGGAAGTCCTGTCAAGTCCCCATGTGTCAGAGGGGGGCGGGGTCACCGGGTGGCACCGCCCCCCGTTATTTAAGAAACGTCAAAAGAGGAGAAGCATCACACAGCAGGAGCCTCCCTCCATGCCATCATGGATGAGGAGCGGCCCGAAAAGAAGATGAAAACAAGAAGATGAAGAGAAGAAGATGAAGAGAAGGAGAAGATGAAGAGAGGAAGATGAAGAAAGAAGCATCACACAGCGGGAGCCTCCCTCCATGCCATCATGGATGCGGAGCGGCCCGGAGAAGAAGGGAAGAAGACGCTGACGCCGCGGAGGAAGATGCCGGACAAGAACACCGGAGGAAGAACCAGAAGAACCAGAAGAAGAAGATGGAGGAAGAAACTGAAGGAAGATAGAAGAAAGAAGAATAAAGAAGCATTTAAATAAAGGAATTGTCAAAAACTGTCTCTTGTCATTTTTAACATTTTTGACACTTTTTTAGTGAAATGGTAGGGGTACTTTTGTACCCCCCTTACCATTTCACACAGGGGGGAGGGCCGGGATCTGGGGGTCCCCTTGTTAAAGGGGGCTTCCAGATTCCAATAAGCCCCCTGCCTGCAGACCCTCACAACCACTGGCCAGGGTTGTGGTGATGAGGCCCTTGTCCTCATCAACATGGGGACAAGGTGTTATGGGGGCTACCCCAAAGCACCCTCCCAATGTTGAGGGCATGTGGCCTGGTATGGTTCAGGAGGGGGGGCGTTCTCTCGTCCCCCCCTCTTTTCCTGCAGCCTGCCAGGTTGCGTGCTTGGATAAGGGTCTGATATGGATTTGTGGTGGGACCCCACGCCGTTTTTCAAAAAAAATTTGGCGTGGGGTTCCCCTTAAAATCCATACCAGACCTGAGGGGTCTGGTATAGATTTTGAAGGGGACCCCACACCATTTTTTTCTTCAATTTTGGCTGGGGTTCCCCTTCATATCCATACCAGACCTGAAGGGCCTGGTATGGAATTTAGGGGGACCCCCACCTCATTTTTTAAAAAATTTTGGCTCAGGGTTCCCCTGTGGGGAATTCCCATGCCGTTTTTATCAAAGAACTTTTATGTGTATTGTCGGACCGGCAATTCATTAATAGCCGCGAGTAGTTTAAATGACTTTTTTTCCTTTGAAATGTCATTTTGCTGTCAGACTGTTCTAAACACGGGAAACATGTGCCCCTTTACAGGCATACTATAGACACCCCCCAGCTATGAAAATTTAAAGGAATATTACACTTTTATTGTTTCACTTTAAGCATTATTAAAATGACTGCTCCTGAAAAAAACGTCCGTTTTTAAAACTTTTTTTTGCGTTGATCCATGTCCCCTGGGGCAGGACCCAGGTCCCCAAACTCTTTCTATGACAATACCATGAATATAAGCCTTTAAATTTAGCACTTTTTCTCCCAAAGACTTTTAAAGGGTGTTCTACGGCATTTGAATTTGCCGCGAACACCCCAAATTGTTCGCAAATTGTGATAAAAAAATCATATAGTGATGAAAAACAAGGGTTAATAAAGGGATTAAGCTGCAATCAATCAGAATAAGTGTTTCAGGCACCTCATAAGAACAGTATACAATTATTGATGCGCTCTAATCAACAAATAACTTGTGTACAACTCAAAATTATTGTGAATATCGCTAAACGCACAAACCAATGTGAACAATGTGTCAGCACTGATCAATTAGCTCCTAAGTAAGAAATAAAATAACAGCAATTGACACTTTAGTGAGAAGTTACTAAAATAAATAATATATAGAGTACTATATAAAAAGTGATTACATGTGCAACTGGATGAGAAAGGAATATAACCTCTTAATCATAACAATAATCCCCAAATAAGACAGTCTCTAATGAGGGCAATCCTCATCCATTTAAATTTAAAGTAATTTATAGAGACATCGTGATGATTTTTTACTTTTCAACACTGCAGACTGATGCAAAGTAACATTTCAAAGTTAGTTAAAAATCGTCATGATGTCTCTATAAATGACTATGAATTTAAATGGATGAGGATTGCCCTCATTAGAGACTTAATTGGGGATTATTGTTATGATTAAGAGTTTGTATTCCTTTCTTATCCAATTGCACATTTAATCACTTTTTATATATTACTCTATATATTATTTATTTTAGTAACTTCTCACTAAACTATCAATTGCTATTATCTTATTTCTCACTCAGGAGCTAAGTTATCAGTGCTGACACATTGTTCACATTGCTTTGTGCGTTTAGCGATATTCACAATAATTTTGAGTTGTCCACAAGGTATTTGTTGATTAGGGTGCATCAATAATTATATACTATACTGTAGGTGCAACTTTGCAGGGTTACACAGTACACTAACTGTAAATACTTCAAGAGCCTGCCTGTGCTATTGATAGGATCAGAAGAAGCACACAAGCACCAGGCTTCAGGAAGCTATACTGTAGGTGCAACTGTGCAGGATTATACAGTACACTAACTGTAAATACTTCAGGAGCCTGCCTGTGCTATAAATAGGATCAGAAGAAGCACACAAGCACCTGTCTTCAGGTAGCTATACTGTAGGTGCAACTGTGCAGGGTTACACAGTACACTAACTGTAAATACTTCAAGAGCCTGCCTTTGCTATTAATAGGATCAGAAGAAGCACACAAGCACCTGGCTTCAGGTAGCTATACTGTAGGTGCAACTGTGCAGGGTACACAGTAAACTAACTGTAAATACTTCAAGAGCATGAATGTGCTATTAATAGGATCAGAAGAAGCACACAAGCACCTGTCTTCAGGTAGCTATACTGTAGGTGCAACTGTGCAGGTTTACACAGTAAACTAACTATACATACTTTAAGAGCCTGTTTGTGCTATTAATAGGATGAGAAGAAGCACACAAGCACCTGTCTTCAGGTAGCTATACTGTAGGTGCAACTGTGCAGGGTACACAGTACACTAACTGGAAATACTTCAAGAGCCTGCCTGTGCTATTAATAGGATCAGAAGAAGCACACAAGCACCTGGCTTCAGGTAGCTATACTGTAGGTGCAACTGTGCAGGGTACACAGTACACTAACTGGAAACACTTCAAGAGCCTGCCTGTGCTATTAATAGGATCAGAAGAAGCACACAAGCACCTGTCTTCAGGTAGCTATACTGTAGGTGCAACTGTGCAGGGTTACACAGTACACTAACTGTAAACACTTCAAGAGCCTATCTGTGATATTAATAGGATCAGAAGACGCACACAAGCACCTGGTTTCAGGTAGCTATACTGTAGGTGCAACTATGCAGGGTTACAGAGTACACTAACTGTAAATGCTTCAAGAGCCTGCCTGTGCTATTAATAGGATCAGAAGAAGCACACATACACCTGGCTTTAGGTAGCTATACTGCAAGTGCACCTGTGCAGGGTACACAGTACACTAACTGGAAATACTTCAAGAGTCTGCCTATGTTATTAATAGGATCAGAAGAAGCACAAAAGCACCTGTCTTCAGGTAGCTATACTGTAGGTGCAACTGTGCAGGGTACACAGTACACTAACTGGAAATACTTCAAGAGCCTGCCTGTGCTATTAATAGGATCAGAAGAAGCACACAAGCACCTGGCTTCTGGTAGCTATACTGTAGGTGCAGCTGTGCAGGGTTACACAGTACACTAACTGTAAATACTTCAAGAGCCTGCCTTTGCTATTAATAGGATCAGAAGAAGCACACAAGCACCTGGCTTCAGGTAGCTATACTGTAGGTGCAACTGTGCAGGGTACACAGTAAACTAACTGTAAATACTTCAAGAGCATGAATGTGCTATTAATAGGATCAGAAGAAGCACGCAAGCACCTGTCTTCAGGTAGCTATACTGTAGGTGCAACTGTGCAGGTTTACACAGTAAACTAACTATAAATACTTTAAGAGCCTGTTTGTGCTATTAATAGGATGAGAAGAAGCACACAAGCAGCTGTCTTCAGGTAGCTATACTGTAGGTGCAACTGTGCAGCGTACACAGTACACTAACAGTAAATACTACAAGTGCCTGCCTGTGCTATTAATAGGATCAGAAGAAGCACACAAGCACCTGGCTTCAGGTAGCTATATTGTAGGTGCAACTGTGCGAGGTTACAAAGTACACTAACTCTAAATACTTTAAGAGCCTGTCTGTGCTATTAATAGGATCAGAAGAAGCACACAAGCACATGGCTTCAGGTAGCTATACTGTAGGTTCAACTGTGCAGGGTAAACAGTACACTAACTGGAAAAACTTCAAAAGCCTGCCTGTGCTATTAATAGGATCAAAAGAAGCACACAAGCACCTGTCTTCAGGTAGCTATACTGTAGGTGCAACTGTGCAGGGTACACAGTACACTAACTGTAAATACTTCAAGAGCATGCCTGTGCAACTAATAATATCAGAAGAAGCACACAAGCACCTGGCTTCAGGTAGCTATACTGTAGGTGCAACTGTGCAGGGTACACAGTAAACTAACTGTAAATACTTCAAGAACCCGCCTGTGCTATTAATAGGATCAGAAGAAGCACACACGCACCTGTCTTCAGCAGGGATGAGCCGAACACCCCCCTGTTCGGTTCGCACCAGAACATGCGAACAGGAAAAAAATTTGTTTGAACACGCGAACACCGTTAAAGTCTATGGGACACGAACATGAATAATCAAAAGTGCTAATTTTAAAGGCTAAATATGCAAGTTATTGTCATTTAAAGTGTTTGGGGACCTGGGTCCTGCCCCAGGGGACATGAATCAATGCAAAAAAAGTTTTAAAAACGGCCGTTTTTTCAGGAGCAGTGATTTTAATAATGCTTAAAGTCAAACAATAAAAGTGTAATATCCCTTTAAATTTCATACCTGGGGGGTGTCTATAGTATGCCTGTAAAGGGGCGCATGTTTCCCGTGTTTAGAACAGTCTGACAGCAAAATGACATTTTGAAGGAAAAAACACATTTAAAACTACCGCGGCTATTGCATTGCCGACAATACACATAGAAGTTCATTGATAAAAACGGCATGGGAATTCCCCACAGGGCAACCCCGAACCAAAATTAAAAAAAAAAAATGATGTGGGAGTCCCCCTAAATTCCAAACAAGGCCCTTCAGGTCCCCTTAATATCCATACCAGACCTGAAGAGCGGGAGCCTCCCCCCCATGCCATGGGTGCGGAGCTGCCCGAGGAGAAGAAGATAGAAGACGCCGCAGAGGAGATGCTGGACGAGAACGCTGGAGGAAGAACCAGAAGGGCCAGAAGAACCAGAAGATGAAGGAAGATAGAAGAAAGAAGAAGTATTTAAATAAAGGAATTGTCAAAAACTGTCTCTTGTCATTTTTAACATTTTTGACAGTTTTTTAGTGAAATGGTAGGGGTAAGTACCCCCTTACCATTTCACACAGGGGGGGGGCCGGGATCTGGGGGTCCCCTTGTTAAAGGGGGCTTCCAGATTCCGATAAGCCCCCCACCCGCAGACCCCCACAACCACCGGCCAGGGTTGTGGGGATGAGGCCCTTGTCTTCATCAACATGGGGACAAGGTGTTTTGGGGGGCTACCCCAAAGCACCCTCCCAATGTTGAGGGCATGTGGCCTGGTACGGTTCAGGGGGGGGGCGCACTCTCGTCCCCCCCTCTTTTCCTGCGGCCTGCCAGGTTGCGTGCTCGGATAAGGGTCTGGTATGGATTTTTGGGGGGACCCCACGCCAGTTTTTTTGGCGCGGGGTTCCCCTTAAAATCCATACCAGACCTGAAGGGTCTGGTATGGAATTTAGGGGGAACCCCACGTCAATTTTTTTTTTAAATTTTGGCTGGGGTTCCCCTTAATATCCATACCAGACCTGAAGGGCCTTGTATGGAATTTAGGGGGACCCCCACATCATTTTTTTTTTTTTTTTTTGGTTCGGGGTTGCCCTGTGGGGAATTCCCATGCCGTTTTTATCAATGAACTTCTATGTGTATTGTCGGCAATGCAATAGCCGCGGGTAGTTTTAAATGTGTTTTTTTCTTCAAAATGTCATTTTGCTGTCAGACTGTTCTAAACACAGGAAACATGCGCCCCTTTACAGGCATACTATAGACACCCCCCAGGTACGAAATTTAAAGGGATATTACACTTTTATTGTTTGACTTTAAGCATTAATAAAATCACTGCTCCTGAAAAAACGACCGTTTTTAAAACTTTTTTTTGCATTGATCCATGTCCCCTGGGGCAGGACCCAGGTCCCCAAACACTTTTTATGACAATAACTTGCATATAAGCCTTTAAAATGAGCACTTTTGATTTCTCCCATAGACTTTTAAAGGGTGTTCCGCGGCATTCGAATTTGTTCGGCGAACTTGCGAACAGCCAATGTTCGAGTAGAACATGAGTTCGACTCGAACTCGAAGCTCATCCCTAGTCTTCAGGTAGCTATACTGTAGGTGCAACTGTGCAGGGTTACACAGTACACTAACTGTAAGTACTTCAAGAGCCTATCTGTGCTATTAATAGGATCAGAAGAAGCACACAAGCATCTGGTTTCAGGTAGCTATACTGTAGGTGCAACTGTGCAGGGTTACAGAGTACACTAACTGTAAATGCTTCAAGAGCCTGCCTGTGCTATTAATAGGATCAGAAGAAGCACACATACACCTGGCTTTAGGTAGCTATACTGCAAGTGCACCTGTGCAGGGTACACAGTACACTAACTGGAAATACTTCAAGAGTCTGCCTGTGTTATTAATAGGATCAGAAGAAGCACAAAACCACCTGTCTTCAGGTAGCTATACTGTAGGTGCAACTGTGCAGGGTACACAGTACACTAACTGGAAATACTTCAAGAGCCTGCCTGTGCTATTAATAGGATCAGAAGAAGCACATAAGCACCTGGTTTCAGGTAGCTATACTGTAGGTGCAACTGTGCAGGGTTACAGAGTACACTAACTGTAAATGCTTCAAGAGCCTGCCTGTGCTAGTAATAGGATCAGAAGAAGCACAAAGGCAACCGGCTTCAGGTAGCTGTACTGTAGGTGCAACTGTTCAGGGTTACACAGTAAACTAACTGTAAATATTTTGAAAGCCTGCATGTGCTATTAATAGGATCAGAAGAAGCACACGAGCACGTAGCTTCAGGTAGCTGTACTGTAGGTGCAACTGTGCAGGGTAAACAGTACACTAACTATAAATACTTCAAGAGCCTGCCAGTGCTTTTAATATGATCAGAAGAAGCACACAAGCACCTGGCTTCAGGTAGCTATACTGTAGGTGCAACTGTGCAGGGTTACACAGTACACTAACTGGAAATACTTCAAGAGCCTATTTGTGCTATAAATAGTATCAGAAGAAGCACACAAGCACCTGTCTTCAGGTAGCTATACTGTAGGTGCAACTGTGCAGTGTACACAGTACACAAACAGTAAATACTTCAAGAGCCTGCCTGTGCTATTAATAGGATCAGAAGAAGCACACAAGCACCTGGCTTCAGGTAGCTATATTGTAGGTGCAACTGTGCAAGGTTACAAAGTACAATAACTCTAAATACTTCAAGAGACTGTCTGTGCTATTAATAGGATCAGAAGAAGCACACAAGCACCTGGCTTCAGGTAGCTATACTGTAGGTGCAACTGTGCAGGGTAAACAGTACACTAACTGGAAATACTTCAAGAGCCTGCCTGTGCTATTAATAGGATAAGAAGAAGCACACAAGCACCTGTCTTCATGTAGCTATACTGTAGGTGCACCTGTGCAGGGTTACATAGTAAACTAACTGTAAATACTTCAAGAGCCTGCCTGTGCTATTAATAGGATCAGAAGAAGCACACAAGCACCTGTCTTCAGGTAGCTATACTGTAGGTGCAACTGTGCAGGGTTACACAGTACACTAACTGGAAAATCTTCAAGAGTCTGCCTATGCTATTAAAAGGACCAGAAGAAGCAAAGAAAAACCTGGCTTCAGGTAGCTATACTGTAGGTGTAACTGTGCAGGGTACACAGTACACTAACTGGAAATACTTCAAGAGCCTGCCTGTGCTATTAATAGGATCAGAAGAAACACACAACACCTGGCTTCAGGTAGCTATACTGTCGGTGCAACTGTGCAGGGTTACACAGTAAACTAACTGTAAATACTTCAAGAGCCTGCCTGTGCTAGTAATAGGATTAGAAGAAGCACAAAGGCACCTGGCTTCAGGTAGCTATACTGTAGGTGCAACTGTGCAGGTTTACACAGTAAACTAACTGTAAATACTTTGAGAGCCTGCATGTGCGATTAATAGGATCAGAAGAAGCACCCGAGCACGTGGCTTCAGGTAGCTATACTGTAGGTGCAACTGTGCAGGGTAAACAGTACACTAACTGTAAATACTTCAAGAGCCTGCCTTTGCTTTTAATAGGATCAGAAGAAGCACACAAGCACCTGGCTTCAGGTAGCTATACTGTAGGTGCAACTGTGCAGGGTTACAGAGTACACTAACTGGAAATACTTCAAGAGCCTATTTGTGCTATAAATAGGATCAGAAGAAGCACACAAGCACCTGTCTTCAGGTAGCTATACTGTAGGTGCAACTGTGCAGGGTAAACAGTACACTAACTGGAAATACTTCAAGAGCCTGCCTGTGCTATTAATAGGATAAGAAGAAGCACACAAGCACCTGTCTTCATGTAGCTATACTGTAGGTGCACCTGTGCAGGGTTACATAGTAAACTAACTGTAAATACTTCAAGAGCCTGCCTGTACTATTAATAGGATCAGAAGAAGCACACAAGCACCTGTCTTCAGGTAGCTATACTGTAGGTGCAACTGTGCAGGGTTACACAGTACACTAACTGGAAAATCTTCAAGAGTCTGCCTATGCTATTAAAAGGACCAGAAGAAGCAAAGAAAAACCTGGCTTCAGGTAGCTATACTGTAGGTGTAACTGTGCAGGGTACACAGTACACTAACTGGAAATACTTCAAGAGCCTGCCTGTGCTATTAATAGGATCAGAAGAAACACACAACACCTGGCTTCAGGTAGCTATACTGCGGGTGCAACTGTGCAGGGTTACACAGTAAACTAACTGTAAATACTTCAAGAGCCTGCCTGTGCTAGTAATAGGATCAGAAGAAGCACAAAGGCAGCTGGCTTCAGGTAGCTATACTGTAGGTGCAACTGTGCAGGGTTACACAGTAAACTAACTGTAAATACTTTGAGAGCCTGCATGTGCTATTAATAGGATCAGAAGAAGCACCCGAGCACGTGGCTTCAGGTAGCTATACTGTAGGTGCAACTGTGCAGGGTAAACAGTACACTAACTGTAAATACTTCAAGAGCCTGCCTTTGCTTTTAATAGGATCAGAAGAAGCACACAAGCACCTGGCTTCAGGTAGCTATACTGTAGGTGCAACTGTGCAGGGTTACAGAGTACACTAACTGGAAATACTTCAAGAGCCTATTTGTGCTATAAATAGGATCAGAAGAAGCACACAAGCACCTGTCTTCAGGTAGCTATACTGTAGGTGCAACTGTGCAGGGTTACACAGTACACTAACTGTAAATACTTCAAGAGCCTATCTGTGCTATTAATAGGATCAGAAGAAGCACACAAGCACCTGTCTTCAGGTAGCTATACTGTAGGTGCAACTGTGCAGGGTACACAGTACACTAACTGGAAATACTTCAAGAGCCTATCTGTGCTATTAATAGGATCAGAAGAAGCACACAAGCACCTGGCTTCTGGTAGCTATACTGTAGGTGCAACTGTGCATGGTTACACAGTACACTAACTGTAAATACTTCAAGAGTCAGCCTGTGCTATTAATAGGATCAGAAGAAGCACACAAGCACCTGGTTTCAGGTAGCTATACTGTAGGTGCAACTGTGCAGGGTTACAGAGTACACTAACTGTAAATGCTTCAAGAGCCTGCCTGTGCTAGTAATAGGATCAGAAGAAGCACAAAGGCAACCGGCTTCAGGTAGCTGTACTGTAGGTGCAACTGTTCAGGGTTACACAGTAAACTAACTGTAAATATTTTGAAAGCCTGCATGTGCTATTAATAGGATCAGAAGAAGCACACGAGCACGTAGCTTCAGGTAGCTGTACTGTAGGTGCAACTGTGCAGGGTAAACAGTACACTAACTATAAATACTTCAAGAGCCTGCCTGTGCTTTTAATATGATCAGAAGAAGCACACAAGCACCTGGCTTCAGGTAGCTATACTGTAGGTGCAACTGTGCAGGGTTACACAGTACACTAACTGGAAATACTTCAAGAGCCTATTTGTGCTATAAATAGTATCAGAAGAAGCACACAAGCACCTGTCTTCAGGTAGCTATACTGTAGGTGCAACTGTGCAGTGTACACAGTACACAAACAGTAAATACTTCAAGAGCCTGCCTGTGCTATTAATAGGATCAGAAGAAGCACACAAGCACCTGGCTTCAGGTAGCTATATTGTAGGTGCAACTGTGCAAGGTTACAAAGTACAATAACTCTAAATACTTCAAGAGACTGTCTGTGCTATTAATAGGATCAGAAGAAGCACACAAGCACCTGGCTTCAGGTAGCTATACTGTAGGTGCAACTGTGCAGGGTAAACAGTACACTAACTGGAAATACTTCAAGAGCCTGCCTGTGCTATTAATAGGATAAGAAGAAGCACATAAGCACCTGTCTTCATGTAGCTATACTGTAGGTGCACCTGTGCAGGGTTACATAGTAAACTAACTGTAAATACTTCAAGAGCCTGCCTGTGCTATTAATAGGATCAGAAGAAGCACACAAGCACCTGTCTTCAGGTTGCTATACTGTAGGTGCAACTGTGCAGGGTTACACAGTACACTAACTGGAAAATCTTCAAGAGTCTGCCTATGCTATTAAAAGGACCAGAAGAAGCAAAGAAAAACCTGGCTTCAGGTAGCTATACTGTAGGTGTAACTGTGCAGGGTACACAGTACACTAACTGGAAATACTTCAAGAGCCTGCCTGTGCTATTAATAGGATCAGAAGAAACACACAACACCTGCCTTCAGGTAGCTATACTGTCGGTGCAACTGTGCAGGGTTACACAGTAAACTAACTGTAAATACTTCAAGAGCCTGCCTGTGCTAGTAATAGGATCAGAAGAAGCACAAAGGCACCTGGCTTCAGGTAGCTATACTGTAGGTGCAACTGTGCAGGGTTACACAGTAAACTAACTGTAAATACTTTGAGAGCCTGCATGTGCTATTAATAGGATCAGAAGAAGCACCCGAGCACGTGGCTTCAGGTAGCTATACTGTAGGTGCAACTGTGCAGGGTAAACAGTACACTAACTGTAAATACTTCAAGAGCCTGCCTTTGCTTTTAATAGGATCAGAAGAAGCACACAAGCACCTGGCTTCAGGTAGCTATACTGTAGGTGCAACTGTGCAGGGTTACAGAGTACACTAACTGGAAATACTTCAAGAGCCTATTTGTGCTATAAATAGGATCAGAAGAAGCACACAAGCACCTGTCTTCAGGTAGCTATACTGTAGGTGCAACTGTGCAGGGTTACACAGTACACTAACTGTAAATACTTCAAGAGCCTATCTGTGCTATTAATAGGATCAGAAGAAGCACACAAGCACCTGTCTTCAGGTAGCTATACTGTAGGTGCAACTGTGCAGGGTACACAGTACACTAACTGGAAATACTTCAAGAGCCTATCTGTGCTATTAATAGGATCAGAAGAAGCACACAAGCACCTGGCTTCTGGTAGCTATACTGTAGGTGCAACTGTGCATGGTTTCACAGTACACTAACTGTAAATACTTCAAGAGTCAGCCTGTGCTATTAATAGGATCAGAAGAAGCACACAAGCACCTGGTTTCAGGTAGCTATACTGTAGGTGCAACTGTGCAGGGTTAGAGAGTACACTAACTGTAAATGCTTCAAGAGCCTGCCTGTGCTAGTAATAGGATCAGAAGAAGCACAAAGGCAACCGGCTTCAGGTAGCTGTACTGTAGGTGCAACTGTTCAGGGTTACACAGTAAACTAACTGTAAATATTTTGAAAGCCTGCATGTGCTATTAATAGGATCAGAAGAAGCACACGAGCACGTAGCTTCAGGTAGCTGTACTGTAGGTGCAACTGTGCAGGGTAAACAGTACACTAACTATAAATACTTCAAGAGCCTGCCTGTGCTTTTAATATGATCAGAAGAAGCACACAAGCACCTGGCTTCAGGTAGCTATACTGTAGGTGCAACTGTGCAGGGTTACACAGTACACTAACTGGAAATACTTCAAGAGCCTATTTGTGCTATAAATAGGATCAGAAGAAGCACACAAGCACCTGTCTTCAGGTAGCTATACTGTAGGTGCAACTGTGCAGTGTACACAGTACACAAACAGTAAATACTTCAAGAGCCTGCCTGTGCTATTAATAGGATCAGAAGAAGCACACAAGCACCTGGCTTCAGGTAGCTATATTGTAGGTGCAACTGTGCAAGGTTACAAAGTACAATAACTCTAAATACTTCAAGAGACTGTCTGTGCTATTAATAGGATCAGAAGAAGCACACAAGCACCTGGCTTCAGGTAGCTATACTGTAGGTGCAACTGTGCAGGGTAAACAGTACACTAACTGGAAATACTTCAAGAGCCTGCCTGTGCTATTAATAGGATAAGAAGAAGCACATAAGCACCTGTCTTCATGTAGCTATACTGTAGGTGCACCTGTGCAGGGTTACATAGTAAACTAACTGTAAATACTTCAAGAGCCTGCCTGTGCTATTAATAGGATCAGAAGAAGCACACAAGCACCTGTCTTCAGGTTGCTATACTGTAGGTGCAACTGTGCAGGGTTACACAGTACACTAACTGGAAAATCTTCAAGAGTCTGCCTATGCTATTAAAAGGACCAGAAGAAGCAAAGAAAAACCTGGCTTCAGGTAGCTATACTGTAGGTGTAACTGTGCAGGGTACACAGTACACTAACTGGAAATACTTCAAGAGCCTGCCTGTGCTATTAATAGGATCAGAAGAAACACACAACACCTGCCTTCAGGTAGCTATACTGTCGGTGCAACTGTGCAGGGTTACACAGTAAACTAACTGTAAATACTTCAAGAGCCTGCCTGTGCTAGTAATAGGATCAGAAGAAGCACAAAGGCACCTGGCTTCAGGTAGCTATACTGTAGGTGCAACTGTGCAGGGTTACACAGTAAACTAACTGTAAATACTTTGAGAGCCTGCATGTGCTATTAATAGGATCAGAAGAAGCACCCGAGCACGTGGCTTCAGGTAGCTATACTGTAGGTGCAACTGTGCAGGGTAAACAGTACACTAACTGTAAATACTTCAAGAGCCTGCCTTTGCTTTTAATAGGATCAGAAGAAGCACACAAGCACCTGGCTTCAGGTAGCTATACTGTAGGTGCAACTGTGCAGGGTTACAGAGTACACTAACTGGAAATACTTCAAGAGCCTATTTGTGCTATAAATAGGATCAGAAGAAGCACACAAGCACCTGTCTTCAGGTAGCTATACTGTAGGTGCAACTGTGCAGGGTTACACAGTACACTAACTGTAAATACTTCAAGAGCCTATCTGTGCTATTAATAGGATCAGAAGAAGCACACAAGCACCTGTCTTCAGGTAGCTATACTGTAGGTGCAACTGTGCAGGGTACACAGTACACTAACTGGAAATACTTCAAGAGCCTATCTGTGCTATTAATAGGATCAGAAGAAGCACACAAGCACCTGGCTTCTGGTAGCTATACTGTAGGTGCAACTGTGCATGGTTACACAGTACACTAACTGTAAATACTTCAAGAGTCAGCCTGTGCTATTAATAGGATCAGAAGAAGCACACAAGCACCTGGTTTCAGGTAGCTATACTGTAGGTGCAACTGTGCAGGGTTAGAGAGTACACTAACTGTAAATGCTTCAAGAGCCTGCCTGTGCTAGTAATAGGATCAGAAGAAGCACAAAGGCAACCGGCTTCAGGTAGCTGTACTGTAGGTGCAACTGTTCAGGGTTACACAGTAAACTAACTGTAAATATTTTGAAAGCCTGCATGTGCTATTAATAGGATCAGAAGAAGCACACGAGCACGTAGCTTCAGGTAGCTGTACTGTAGGTGCAACTGTGCAGGGTAAACAGTACACTAACTATAAATACTTCAAGAGCCTGCCTGTGCTTTTAATATGATCAGAAGAAGCACACAAGCACCTGGCTTCAGGTAGCTATACTGTAGGTGCAACTGTGCAGGGTTACACAGTACACTAACTGGAAATACTTCAAGAGCCTATTTGTGCTATAAATAGGATCAGAAGAAGCACACAAGCACCTGTCTTCAGGTAGCTATACTGTAGGTGCAACTGTGCAGTGTACACAGTACACAAACAGTAAATACTTCAAGAGCCTGCCTGTGCTATTAATAGGATCAGAAGAAGCACACAAGCACCTGGCTTCAGGTAGCTATATTGTAGGTGCAACTGTGCAAGGTTACAAAGTACAATAACTCTAAATACTTCAAGAGACTGTCTGTGCTATTAATAGGATCAGAAGAAGCACACAAGCACCTGGCTTCAGGTAGCTATACTGTAGGTGCAACTGTGCAGGGTAAACAGTACACTAACTGGAAATACTTCAAGAGCCTGCCTGTGCTATTAATAGGATAAGAAGAAGCACATAAGCACCTGTCTTCATGTAGCTATACTGTAGGTGCACCTGTGCAGGGTTACATAGTAAACTAACTGTAAATACTTCAAGAGCCTGCCTGTGCTATTAATAGGATCAGAAGAAGCACACAAGCACCTGTCTTCAGGTTGCTATACTGTAGGTGCAACTGTGCAGGGTTACACAGTACACTAACTGGAAAATCTTCAAGAGTCTGCCTATGCTATTAAAAGGACCAGAAGAAGCAAAGAAAAACCTGGCTTCAGGTAGCTATACTGTAGGTGTAACTGTGCAGGGTACACAGTACACTAACTGGAAATACTTCAAGAGCCTGCCTGTGCTATTAATAGGATCAGAAGAAACACACAACACCTGCCTTCAGGTAGCTATACTGTCGGTGCAACTGTGCAGGGTTACACAGTAAACTAACTGTAAATACTTCAAGAGCCTGACTGTGCTAGTAATAGGATCAGAAGAAGCACAAAGGCACCTGGCTTCAGGTAGCTATACTGTAGGTGCAACTGTGCAGGGTTACACAGTAAACTAACTGTAAATACTTTGAGAGCCTGCATGTGCTATTAATAGGATCAGAAGAAGCACCCGAGCACGTGGCTTCAGGTAGCTATACTGTAGGTGCAACTGTGCAGGGTAAACAGTACACTAACTGTAAATACTTCAAGAGCCTGCCTTTGCTTTTAATAGGATCAGAAGAAGCACACAAGCACCTGGCTTCAGGTAGCTATACTGTAGGTGCAACTGTGCAGGGTTACAGAGTACACTAACTGGAAATACTTCAAGAGCCTATTTGTGCTATAAATAGGATCAGAAGAAGCACACAAGCACCTGTCTTCAGGTAGCTATACTGTAGGTGCAACTGTGCAGGGTTACACAGTACACTAACTGTAAATACTTCAAGAGCCTATCTGTGCTATTAATAGGATCAGAAGAAGCACACAAGCACCTGTCTTCAGGTAGCTATACTGTAGGTGCAACTGTGCAGGGTACACAGTACACTAACTGGAAATACTTCAAGAGCCTATCTGTGCTATTAATAGGATCAGAAGAAGCACACAAGCACCTGGCTTCTGGTAGCTATACTGTAGGTGCAACTGTGCATGGTTACACAGTACACTAACTGTAAATACTTCAAGAGTCAGCCTGTGCTATTAATAGGATCAGAAGAAGCACACAAGCACCTGGTTTCAGGTAGCTATACTGTAGGTGCAACTGTGCAGGGTTAGAGAGTACACTAACTGTAAATGCTTCAAGAGCCTGCCTGTGCTAGTAATAGGATCAGAAGAAGCACAAAGGCAACCGGCTTCAGGTAGCTGTACTGTAGGTGCAACTGTTCAGGGTTACACAGTAAACTAACTGTAAATATTTTGAAAGCCTGCATGTGCTATTAATAGGATCAGAAGAAGCACACGAGCACGTAGCTTCAGGTAGCTGTACTGTAGGTGCAACTGTGCAGGGTAAACAGTACACTAACTATAAATACTTCAAGAGCCTGCCTGTGCTTTTAATATGATCAGAAGAAGCACACAAGCACCTGGCTTCAGGTAGCTATACTGTAGGTGCAACTGTGCAGGGTTACACAGTACACTAACTGGAAATACTTCAAGAGCCTATTTGTGCTATAAATAGGATCAGAAGAAGCACACAAGCACCTGTCTTCAGGTAGCTATACTGTAGGTGCAACTGTGCAGTGTACACAGTACACAAACAGTAAATACTTCAAGAGCCTGCCTGTGCTATTAATAGGATCAGAAGAAGCACACAAGCACCTGGCTTCAGGTAGCTATATTGTAGGTGCAACTGTGCAAGGTTACAAAGTACAATAACTCTAAATACTTCAAGAGACTGTCTGTGCTATTAATAGGATCAGAAGAAGCACACAAGCACCTGGCTTCAGGTAGCTATACTGTAGGTGCAACTGTGCAGGGTAAACAGTACACTAACTGGAAATACTTCAAGAGCCTGCCTGTGCTATTAATAGGATAAGAAGAAGCACATAAGCACCTGTCTTCATGTAGCTATACTGTAGGTGCACCTGTGCAGGGTTACATAGTAAACTAACTGTAAATACTTCAAGAGCCTGCCTGTGCTATTAATAGGATCAGAAGAAGCACACAAGCACCTGTCTTCAGGTTGCTATACTGTAGGTGCAACTGTGCAGGGTTACACAGTACACTAACTGGAAAATCTTCAAGAGTCTGCCTATGCTATTAAAAGGACCAGAAGAAGCAAAGAAAAACCTGGCTTCAGGTAGCTATACTGTAGGTGTAACTGTGCAGGGTACACAGTACACTAACTGGAAATACTTCAAGAGCCTGCCTGTGCTATTAATAGGATCAGAAGAAACACACAACACCTGCCTTCAGGTAGCTATACTGTCGGTGCAACTGTGCAGGGTTACACAGTAAACTAACTGTAAATACTTCAAGAGCCTGCCTGTGCTAGTAATAGGATTAGAAGAAGCACAAAGGCACCTGGCTTCAGGTAGCTATACTGTAGGTGCAACTGTGCAGGGTTACACAGTAAACTAACTGTAAATACTTTGAGAGCCTGCATGTGCTATTAATAGGATCAGAAGAAGCACCCGAGCACGTGGCTTCAGGTAGCTATACTGTAGGTGCAACTGTGCAGGGTAAACAGTACACTAACTGTAAATACTTCAAGAGCCTGCCTTTGCTTTTAATAGGATCAGAAGAAGCACACAAGCACCTGGCTTCAGGTAGCTATACTGTAGGTGCAACTGTGCAGGGTTACAGAGTACACTAACTGGAAATACTTCAAGAGCCTATTTGTGCTATAAATAGGATCAGAAGAAGCACACAAGCACCTGTCTTCAAGTAGCTATACTGTAGGTGCAACTGTGCAGTGTACACAGTACACAAACAGTAAATACTTCAAGAGCCTGCCTGTGCTATTAATAGGATCAGAAGAAGCACACAAGCACCTGGCTTCAGGTAGCTATATTGTAGGTGCAACTGTGCAAGGTTACAAAGTACAATAACTCTAAATACTTCAAGAGACTGTCTGTGCTATTAATAGGATCAGAAGAAGCACACAAGCACCTGGCTTCAGGTAGCTATACTGTAGGTGCAACTGTGCAGGGTAAACAGTACACTAACTGGAAATACTTCAAGAGCCTGCCTGTGCTATTAATAGGATAAGAAGAAGCACACAAGCACCTGTCTTCATGTAGCTATACTGTAGGTGCACCTGTGCAGGGTTACATAGTAAACTAACTGTAAATACTTCAAGAGCCTGCCTGTGCTATTAATAGGATCAGAAGAAGCACACAAGCACCTGTCTTCAGGTAGCTATACTGTAGGTGCAACTGTGCAGGGTTACACAGTACACTAACTGGAAAATCTTCAAGAGTCTGCCTATGCTATTAAAAGGACCAGAAGAAGCAAAGAAAAACCTGGCTTCAGGTAGCTATACTGTAGGTGTAACTGTGCAGGGTACACAGTACACTAACTGGAAATACTTCAAGAGCCTGCCTGTGCTATTAATAGGATCAGAAGAAACACACAACACCTGGCTTCAGGTAGCTATACTGTCGGTGCAACTGTGCAGGGTTACACAGTAAACTAACTGTAAATACTTCAAGAGCCTGCCTGTGCTAGTAATAGGATCAGAAGAAGCACAAAGGCACCTGGCTTCAGGTAGCTATACTGTAGGTGCAACTGTGCAGGGTTACACAGTAAACTAACTGTAAATACTTTGAGAGCCTGCATGTGCTATTAATAGGATCAGAAGAAGCACCCGAGCACGTGGCTTCAGGTAGCTATACTGTAAGTGCAACTGTGCAGGGTAAACAGTACACTAACTGTAAATACTTCAAGAGCCTGCCTTTGCTTTTAATAGGATCAGAAGAAGCACACAAGCACCTGGCTTCAGGTAGCTATACTGTAGGTGCAACTGTGCAGGGTTACAGAGTACACTAACTGGAAATACTTCAAGAGCCTATTTGTGCTATGAATAGGATCAGAAGAAGCACACAAGCACCTGTCTTCAGGTAGCTATACTGTAGGTGCAACTGTGCAGGGTTACACAGTACACTAACTGTAAATACTTCAAGAGCCTATCTGTGCTATTAATAGGATCAGAAGAAGCATACAAGCACCTGTCTTCAGGTAGCTATACTGTAGGTGCAACTGTGCAGGGTACACAGTACACTAACTGGAAATACTTCAAGAGCCTATCTGTGCTATTAATAGGATCAGAAGAAGCACACAAGCACCTGGCTTCTGGTAGCTATACTGTAGGTGCAACTGTGCATGGTTACACAGTACACTAACTGTAAATACTTCAAGAGTCAGCCTGTGCTATTAATAGGATCAGAAGAAGCACACAAGCACCTGTCTTCAGGTACCTATACTGTAGGTGCACCTGTGCAGGGTTACATAGTAAACTAACTGTAAATACTTCAAGAGCCTGCCTGTGCTATTAATGGGATCAGAAGAAGCAAATAGTCACCTGGCTTCAGGTAGCTATACTGTAGGTGCAACTGTGCAGGGTAAACAGTACACTAACTGGAAATACTTCAAGAGCCTGCCTGTGCTATTAATAGGATCAGAAGAAGCACACAAGCACCTGACTTCAGGTAGCTATGCTGTAAGTGCAACTGTGCAGGGTTACACAGTACACTAACTGTAAGTACTTCAAGAGCCTATCTGTGCTATTAATAGGATCAGAAGAAGCACACAAGCACCTGGCTTCAGGTAGCTATACTGTAGGTGCAATTGTGCAGTGTACACAGTACACTAACTGTAAATACTTCAAGAGCCTGCCTGTGCTTTTAATAGGATCAGAAGAAGCACACATACACCTGGCTTCAGGTAGCTATGCTGTAGGTCCAACTTTGCAGGGTACACAGTACACTAACTGTAAATACTTCAAGAGACTGCCTTTGCTATTAATAGGATCAGAAGAAGCACATAAGCACCTGGCTTCAGGAAGCTATATTGTAGGTGCAACTGTGCAAGGTTACAAAGTACACTAACTCTACATACTTCAAGAGCCTGCCTGTGCTATTAATAGGATCAGAAGAAGCACACAAGCACCTGTCTTCAGGTACCTATACTGTAGGTGCACCTGTGCAGGGTTACATAGTAAACTAACTGTAAATACTTCAAGAGCCTGCCTGTGCTATTAATGGGATCAGAAGAAGCAAATAGTCACCTGGCTTCAGGTAGCTATACTGTAGGTGCAACTGTGCAGGGTAAACAGTACACTAACTGTAAATACTTCAAGAGCCTGCCTGGGCTATTAATAGGATCAGAAGCACACAAGCACCTGGCTTCAGGTAGCTATATTGTAGGTGCAACTGTGCAAGGTTACAAAGTACACTAACTCTAAATACTTCAAGAGCCAGCCTGTGCTATTAATAGGATCAGAAAAAGCACACAAGCACCTGGCTTCAGGTAGCTATACTGTAGGTGCAATTGTGCAGGGTTACACGGTACACTAACTGTAAATAATTAAAGAGCTTGCCTGTGCTAATAATAGGATCAGAAGAAGCACACAAGCACCTGACTTCAGGTAGCTATACTGTAAGTGCAACTGTGCATGGTACACAGTACACTAACTGGATATACTTCAAGAGCCTGCCTGTGCTATTAATAGGATCAGAAGAAGCACACAAGCACCTGTCTTCAGGTAGCTATACTGTAGGTGCAACTGTGCAGGGTTACACAGTAAACTAACTCAAAATACTTCAAGAGCCTCCCTGTGCTATTAATAGGATTTGAAGAAGTACACATGCACCTGTCTTCAGGTAGCTAAACTGTAGGTGCAACTGTGCAGGGTTACACAGTACACTAACTGGAAATACTTTAAGAGCCTACCTGTGCTATTAATAGGATCAGAAGAAGCACACAGGCACCTGGCTTCAGGTAGCTATACTGTAGGTGCAACTGTGCAGGGTACACAGTAAACTAACTGTAAATACTTCAAGAGCCTGCTTTTGCTTTTAATAGGATTAGAGGAAACACAGAAGCACCTGTCTTCATGTAGCTATACTGTAGGTGCAACTGTGCAGGGTACACAGTACACTAACTGGAAATACTTCAAGAGCCTGCCTGTGCTATTAATAGGATCAGAAGAAGCACACAAGCACCTGTCTTCAGGTTGCTATACTGTAGGTGCAACTGTGCAGGGTTACACAGTGCAATAACTGGAAATACTTCAAGAGCCTGCCTGTGCTATTAAAAGGACCAGAAGAAGCACACAAGCACCTGGCTTCAGGTAGCTATACTGTAGGTGCAACTGTGCAGGGTACACAGTGCACTAACTGGACATACTTCAAGAGCCTGCCTGTGCTATTAATAGGATCAGAAGAAGCACACAGGCACCTTGCTTCAGGTAGCTATACTGTAGGTGCAACTGTGCAGGGTACACAGTACACTAACTATAAATGCTTCAAGAGCCTGCCTGTGCTAATAATAGGATCAGAAGAAGCACATAGGCACCTGGCTTAAGGTAGCTATACTGTAGGTGCCACTGTACAGGGTACACAGTACACTAACTGGAAATACTTCAAGAGCCTGCCAGTGCTATTAATAGGATCAGAAGAAGCACACAAGCACCTGGCTTCAGGTAGCTATAGTGTAGGTTCAACTGTGCAGGGTACACAGTACACTAACTGTAAATGCTTCAAGAGCCTGCCTGTGCTATTAATAGGATCAGAAGAAGCACACAAGCAATTGTCTTCAGGTAGCTATACTGTAGGTGCAACTGTGCAGGGTTACACAGTACACTAACTGTAAATACTTCAAGAGCCTGCCTGTGCTATTAATAGGATCAGAAGAAGCACACAAGCACCTGGCTTCAGGTAGTTATACTGTAGGTGCAACTGTGCATGATTACACAGTGCACTAACTGTAAATACTTCATGAGCATGCCTGTGCTATTACTAGGATCAGAAGAAACACACAAGCACCTGTCTTCAGGTAGCTATACTGTAGGTGCAACTGTGCAGGGTTACACAGTACACTAACTGGAAATACTTCAAGAGTCTGCCTATGCTATTAAAAGGACCAGAAGAAGCACAGAAGCACCTGGCTTCAGGTAGCTATACTGTAGGTGTAACTGTGCAAGGTACACAGTACACTAACTGGAAATACTTCAAGAGCCTGACTGTGCTTTTAATAGTTTAAGAAGAAACACACAACACCTATCTTCAGGTAGCTATACTGTCGGTGCAACTGTGCAGGGTTACACAGTAAACTAACTGTAAATACATCAAGAGCATGCCTGTGCTATTAATAGGATCAGAAGAAGCACACAAGCACCTGTCTTCAGGTAGCTGTACTGTAGGTGCAACTGTGCAGGGTTACACAGTACACTAACTGTAAATACTTCAAGAGCATGCCTGTGCTATTAATAGGATCAGAAGAAGCACACAAGCACCTGTCTTCAGGTAGCTATACTGTAGGTGCAACTGTGCAGGGTTACACAGTACACTAACTGGAAATACTTCAAGAGTCTGCCTATGCTATTAAAAGGACCATAAGAAGCACAGAAGCACCTGGCTTCAGGTAGCTATACTGTAGGTGTAACTGTGCAGGGTACACAGTACACTAACTGGAAATACTTCAAGAGCTTGCCTGTGCTATTAATAGGTTAAGAAGAAACACACAACACCTGGCTTCAGGTAGCTATACTGTCGGTGCAACTGTGCAGGGTTACACAGTAAACTAACTGTAAATACTTCAAGAGCCTGCCTTTGCTAGTAATAGGATCAGAAGAAACACAAATACACCTGGCTTCAGGTAGCTATACTGTAGGTGAAACTGTGCAGGGTTACACAGTACACTAACTGGAAATACTTCAAGAGCCTATTTGTGCTATAAATAGGATCAGAAGAAGCACACAAGCACCTGTCTTCAGGTAGCTATACTGTAGGTGCAACTGTGCAGGGTTACACAGTACACTAACTGTAAATACTTCAAGAGCCTCCCTGTGCTATTAATAGGATCAGAAGACGCACAAAAGCACCTGGCTTCAAATAGTTATATTGTAGGTGCAACTGTGCATGATTACACAGTACACTAACTGTAAATACTTCATGAGCATGCCTGTGCTATTAATAGGATCAGAAGAAGCACACAAGCACCTGTCTTCAGGTAGCTATACTGTAGGTGCAACTGTGCAGGGTACACAGTACACTAACTGGTAATACTTCAAGAGCCTGCCTGTGCTATTAATAGGATCAGAAGAAGCACACAGGCACCAGGCTTCAGGTAGCTATACTGTAGGTGCAACTGTACAGGGTACACAGTACACTAACTGGAAATACTTCAAGAGCCTGCCTGTGCTATTAATAGGATCAGAAGAAGCACACAAGCACCTGGCTTCAGGTAGCTATACTGTAGGTGCAACTGTGCAGGGTTACACAGTACACTAACTGTAAATACTTCAAGAACCTATCTGTGCTATTAATAGGATCAGAAGAAGCACACAAGCACTTGGCTTCAGGTAGCTATACTGTCGGTGCAACTGTGCAGGGTTACACAATAAACTAACTGTAAATATTTCAAGAGCCTGCCTGTGCTAGTAATAGGATCAGAAGAAGCAAACGAGCACCTGCCTTCAGGTAGCTATACTGTAGGTGCAACTGTGCAGGGTAAACAGTACACTAACTGTAAATACTTCAAGAGCCTGCCTGTGCTATTAATAGGATCAAAAGAAGCACACAAGCACCTGGCTTCAGGTAGCTATACTGTAGGTGCAACTGTTCAGGGTTACATAGTAAACAAACTGTAAATACTTTGAGAGCCTGCATGTGCTATTAATAGGATCAGAAGAAGCACACAAGCACCTGACTTCAGGTAGCTATACTGTAGGGGCAACTGTGCATGGTACACAGTACACTAACTGGAAATACTTCAAGAGCCTATCTGTGCTATTAATAGGATCAGAAGAAGCACCCAAGCAACTGGCTTCAGGTAGCTATACTGTAGGTGCAACTGTGCAGGGTACACACTACACTAACTGGAAATACTTCAAGAGCCTATCTGTACTATTAATAGGATCGGAAGAAGCACACAAGCACCTGGCTTCCGGTAGCTATACTGTAGGTGCAATTGTGCATGGTTACACAGTACACTAACTGTAAATACTTCAAGAGCCTGCCTGTGCTATTAATAGGATCAGAAGAAGCACACAAGCACCTGGCTTCAGGTAGCTATATTGTAGGTGCAACTGTGCAAGGTTACAAAGTACACTAACTCTAAATACTTCAAGAGCCAGCCTGTGCTATTAATACGATCAGAAGAAGCACACAAGCACCTGGCTTCAGGTAGCTATACTGTAGGTGCAATTGTGCAGGGTTACACAGTACACTAACTGTAAATAATTAAAGAGCTTGCCTGTGCTAATAATAGGATCAGAAGAAGCACACAAGCACCTGACTTCAGGTAGCTATACTCTAAGTGCAACTGTGCATGGTACACAGTACACTAACTGGATATACTTCAAGAGCCTGCCTGTGCTATTAATAGGATCAGAAGATGCACACAAGCACCTGTCTTCAGGTAGTTATACTGTAGGTGCAACTGTGCAGGGTTACACAGTAAACTAACTAAAAATACTTCAAAAACCTCCCTGTGCTATTAATAGGATTTGAAGAAGTACACATGCACCTGTCTTCAGGTAGCTATACTGTAGGTGCAACTGTGCAGGGTTACACAATACACTAACTGGAAATACTTTAAGAGCCTGCCTGTGCTATTAATAGGATCAGAAGAAGCACACAGGCACCTGGCTTCAGGTAGCTATACTGTAGGTGCAACTGTGCAGGGTACACAGTAAACTAACTGTAAATACTTCAAGAGCCTGCATGTGCTATTAATAGGATCAGAAGAAGCACACAAGCACCTGTCTTCAGGTAGCTATACTGTAGGTGCAACTGTGCAGGGTTACACAGTAAACTAACTAAAAATACTTCAAGAGCCTCCCTGTGCTATCAATAGGATTTGAAGAAGCACACATGCACCTGTCTTCAGGTAGCTATACTGTAGGTGCAACTGTGCAGGGTTACACAGTACACTAACTGGAAATACTTTAAGAGCCTGCCTGTGCTATTAATAGGATCAGATGAAGCACACAGGCACCTGGCTTCAGGTAGCTATACTGTAGGTGCAACTGTGCAGGGTACACAGTAAACTAACTGTAAATACTTCAAGAGCCTGCCTGTGCTATTAATAGGATAAAAAAAACACACAAGCACCTGGCTTCAGATAGCTATACTGTAGGTGCCACTGTGCATTGTACACAGTACACTAACTGGAAATACTTCAAGAGCCTGCCTGTGCTATTAATAGGATCAGAAGAAGCACACAAGCACCTGTCTTCAGGTAGTTATACTGTAGGTGCAACTGTGCAGGGTTACACAGTAAACTAACTAAAAATACTTCAAGAGCCTCCCTGTGCTATTAATAGGATTTGAAGAAGTACACATGCACCTGTCTTCAGGTAGCTATACTGTAGGTGCAACTGTGCAGGGTTACACAATACACTAACTGGAAATACTTTAAGAGCCTGCCTGTGCTATTAATAGGATCAGAAGAAGCACACAGGCACCTGGCTTCAGGTAGCTATACTGTAGGTGCAACTGTGCAGGGTACACAGTAAACTAACTGTAAATACTTCAAGAGCCTGCATGTGCTATTAATAGGATCAGAAGAAGCACACAAGCACCTGTCTTCAGGTAGCTATACTGTAGGTGCAACTGTGCAGGGTTACACAGTAAACTAACTAAAAATACTTCAAGAGCCTCCCTGTGCTATCAATAGGATTTGAAGAAGCACACATGCACCTGTCTTCAGGTAGCTATACTGTAGGTGCAACTGTGCAGGGTTACACAGTACACTAACTGGAAATACTTTAAGAGCCTGCCTGTGCTATTAATAGGATCAGATGAAGCACACAGGCACCTGGCTTCAGGTAGCTATACTGTAGGTGCAACTGTGCAGGGTACACAGTAAACTAACTGTAAATACTTCAAGAGCCTGCCTGTGCTATTAATAGGATAAAAAAAACACACAAGCACCTGGCTTCAGATAGCTATACTGTAGGTGCCACTGTGCATTGTACACAGTACACTAACTGGAAATACTTCAAGAGCCTGCCTGTGCTATTAATAGGATCAGAAGAAGCACACAAGCACCTGTCTTCAGGTAGCTATACTGTAGGTGCAACTGTGCAGGGTACACAGTACACTAACTGGAAAAACATCAAGAGCATGCCTGTGCTATTAATAGGATCAGAAGAAGCACACAAGCACCTGTCTTCAGGTAGCTATACTGTAAGTGCAACTGTGCAGGGTTACACAGTACACTAACTGGAAATACTTCAAGAGTCTGCCTATGCTATTAAAAGGATCAGAAGAAGCACACAAGCACCTGGCTTCAGGTAGCTATACTGTAGGTGCAATTGTGCAGGGTTACACAGTACACTAACTGTAAATAATTAAAGAGCTTGCCTGTGCTAATAATAGGATCAGAAGAAGCACACAAGCACCTGACTTCAGGTAGCTATACTGTAAGTGCAACTGTGCATGGTACACAGTACACTAACTGGATATACTTCAAGAGCCTGCCTGTGCTATTAATAGGATCAGAAGATGCACACAAGCACCTGTCTTCAGGTAGTTATACTGTAGGTGCAACTGTGCAGGGTTACACAGTAAACTAACTAAAAATACTTCAAGAGCCTCCCTGTGCTATTAATAGGATTTGAAGAAGTACACATGCACCTGTCTTCAGGTAGCTATACTGTAGGTGCAACTGTGCAGGGTTACACAATACACTAACTGGAAATACTTTAAGAGCCTGCCTGTGCAATTAATAGGATCAGAAGAAGCACACAGGCACCTGGCTTCAGGTAGCTATACTGTAGGTGCAACTGTGCAGGGTACACAGTAAACTAACTGTAAATACTTCAAGAGCATGCATGTGCTATTAATAGGATCAGAAGAAGCACACAAGCACCTGTCTTCAGGTAGCTATACTGTAGGTGCAACTGTGCAGGGTTACACAGTAAACTAACTAAAAATACTTCAAGAGCCTCCCTGTGCTATCAATAGGATTTGAAGAAGCACACATGCACCTGTCTTCAGGTAGCTATACTGTAGGTGCAACTGTGCAGGGTTACACAGTACACTAACTGGAAATACTTTAAGAGCCTGCCTGTGCTATTAATAGGATCAGATGAAGCACACAGGCACCTGGCTTCAGGTAGCTATACTGTAGGTGCAACTGTGCAGGGTACACAGTAAACTAACTGTAAATACTTCAAGAGCCTGCCTGTGCTATTAATAGGATAAAAAAAACACACAAGCACCTGGCTTCAGATAGCTATACTGTAGGTGCCACTGTGCATTGTACACAGTACACTAACTGGAAATACTTCAAGAGCCTGCCTGTGCTATTAATAGGATCAGAAGAAGCACACAAGCACCTGTCTTCAGGTAGCTATACTGTAGGTGCAACTGTGCAGGGTACACAGTACACTAACTGGAAAAACATCAAGAGCATGCCTGTGCTATTAATAGGATCAGAAGAAGCACACAAGCACCTGTCTTCAGGTAGCTATACTGTAGGTGCAACTGTGCAGGGTTACACAGTTCACTAACTGGAAATACTTCAAGAGTCTGCCTATGCTATTAAAAGGACCAGAAGAAGCACAGAAGCACCTGGCTTCAGGTAGCTATACTGTAGGTGTAACTGTGCAGGGTACACAGTACACTAACTGGAAATACTTCAAGAGCCTGCCTGTGCTATTAATAGGTTAAGACGAAAAACACAACACTGGGCTTCAGGTAGCTATACTGTCGGTGCAACTGTGCAGGGTTACACAGTAAACTAACTGTAAATACTTCAAGAGCCTGCCTTTGCTAGTGATAGGATCAGAAGAAGCACAAAGACACCTGGCTTCAGGTAGCTATACTGTAGGTGCAACTGTGCAGGGTTACACAGTACACTAACTGGAAATACTTCAAGAGCCTATTTGTGCTATAAATAGGATCAGAAGAAGCACACAAGCACCTGTCTTCAGGTAGCTATACTGTAGGTGCAACTGTGCAGGGTTACACAGTACACTAACTGTAAATACTTCAAGAGCCTGCCTGTGCTATTAATAGGATCAGAAGAAGCACACAAGCACCTGGCTTCAAATAGTTATATTGTAGGTGCAACTGTGCATGATTACACAGTACACTAACTGTAAATACTTCATGAGCATGCCTGTGCTATTAATAGGATCAGAAGAAGCACACAAGCACCTGTCTTCAGGTAGCTATACTGTAGGTGCAACTGTGCCGGGTACACAGTACACTAACTGGTAATACTTCAAGAGCCTGCCTGTGCTATTAATAGGATCAGAAGAAGCACATAGGCACCTGGCTTCAGGTAGCTATACTGTAGGTGCAAATGTACAGGGTACACAGTACACTAACTGAAAATACTTCAAGAGCCTGCCTGTGCTATTAATAGGATCAGAAGAAGCACACAAGCACCTGGCTTCAGGTAGCTATACTGTAGGTGCAACTGTGCAGGGATACACAGTACACTAACTGTAAAAACTTCAAGAACATATCTGTGCTATTAATAAGATCAGAAGAAGCACACAAGCACCTGGCTTAAGGTAGCTATACTGTCGGTGCAACTGTGCAGGGTTACACAATAAACTAACTGTAAATATTTCAAGAGCCTGCCTGTGCTAGTAATAGGATCAGAAGAAGCAAACGAGCACCTGCCTTCGGGTAGCTATACTGTAGGTGCAACTGTGCAGGGTAAACAGTACACTAACTGTAAATACTTCAAGAGCCTGCCTGTGCTATTAATAGGATCAAAAGAAGCACACAAGCACCTGGCTTCAGGTAGCTATACTGTAGGTGCAACTGTTCAGGGTTACATAGTAAACAAACTGTAAATACTTTGAGAGCCTGCATGTGCTATTAATAGGATCAGAAGAAGCACACAAGCACCTGGCTTCAGGTAGCTATACTGTAGGTGCAACTGTGCAGGGTATCCACTACACTAACTGGAAATACTTCAAGAGCCTATCTGTGCTATTAATAGGATCAGAAGAAGCACACAAGCACCTGGCTTCAGGTAGCTATACTGTAGGTGCAATTGTGCATGGTTACACAGTACACTAACTGTAAATACTTCAAGATCCTGCTTGTGCTATTAATAGGATCAGAAGAAGCACACAAGCACCTGGCTTCAGGTAGCTATATTGTAGGTGCAACTGCGCAAGGTTACAAAGTACACTAACTCTAAATACTTCAAGAGCCAGCCTGTGCTATTAATAGGATCAGAAGAAGCACACAAGCACCTGGCTTCAGGTAGCTATACTGTAGGTGCAATTGTGCAGGGTTACACAGTACACTAACTGTAAATAATTAAAGAGCTTGCCTGTGCTAATAATAGGATCAGAAGAAGCACACAAGCACCTGACATCAGGTAGCTATACTGTAAGTGCAACTGTGCATGGTACACAGTACACTAACTGGATATACTTCAAGAGCCTGCCTGTGCTATTAATAGGATCAGAAGAAGCACACAAGCACCTGTCTTCAGGTAGCTATACTGTAGGTGCAACTGTGCAGGGTTACACAGTAAACTAACTAAAAATACTTCAAGAGCCTCCCTGTGCTATTAATAGGATTTGAAGAAGTACACATGCACCTGTCTTCAGGTAGCTATACTGTAGGTGCAACTGTGCAGGGTTACACAGTACACTAACTGGAAATACTTTAGGAGCCTGCCTGTGCAATTAATAGGATCAGAAGAAGCACACAGGCACCTGGTTTCAGGTAGCTGTACTGTAGGTGCCACTGTGCAGGGTACACAGTAAACTAACTGTAAATACTTCAAGAGCCTGCCTGTGCTATTAATATAATCAGAAGAAACACACAAGCACCTGGCTTCAGGTAGCTATACTGTAGGTGCAATTGTGCATGGTTACACAGTACACTAACTGTAAATACTTCAAGATCCTGCCTGTGCTATTAATAGGATCAGAAGAAGCACACAAGCACCTGGCTTCAGGTAGCTATACTGTAGGTGCAACTGTGCAGGGTATCCACTACACTAACTGGAAATACTTCAAGAGCCTATCTGTGCTATTAATAGGATCAGAAGAAGCACACAAGCACCTGGCTTCAGGTAGCTATACTGTAGGTGCAATTGTGCATGGTTACACAGTACACTAACTGTAAATACTTCAAGATCCTGCCTGTGCTATTAATAGGATCAGAAGAAGCACACAAGCACCTGGCTTCAGGTAGCTATATTGTAGGTGCAACTGCACAAGGTTACAAAGTACACTAACTCTAAATACTTCAAGAGCCAGCCTGTGCTATTAATAGGATCAGAAGAAGCACACAAGCACCTGGCTTCAGGTAGCTATACTGTAGGTGCAATTGTGCAGGGTTACACAGTACACTAACTGTAAATAATTAAAGAGCTTGCCTGTGCTAATAATAGGATCAGAAGAAGCACACAAGCACCTGACTTCAGGTAGCTATACTGTAAGTGCAACTGTGCATGGTACACAGTACACTAACTGGATATACTTCAAGAGCCTGCCTGTGCTATTAATAGGATCAGAAGAAGCACACAAGCACCTGTCTTCAGGTAGCTATACTGTAGGTGCAACTGTGCAGGGTTACACAGTAAACTAACTAAAAATACTTCAAGAGCCTCCCTGTGCTATTAATAGGATTTGAAGAAGTACACATGCACCTGTCTTCAGGTAGCTATACTGTAGGTGCAACTGTGCAGGGTTACACAGTACACTAACTGGAAATACTTTAGGAGCCTGCCTGTGCTATTAATAGGATCAGAAGAAGCACACAGGCACCCGGTTTCAGGTAGCTATACTGTAGGTGCAACTGTGCAGGGTACACAGTAAACTAACTGTAAATACTTCAAGAGCCTGCCTGTGCTATTAATAGGATCAGAAGAAACACACAAGCACCTGTCTTCAGGTAGCTATACTGTAGGTGCAACTGTGCAGGGTTACACAGTAAACTAACTAAAAATACTTCAAGAGCCTCCCTGTGCTATTAATAGGATTTGAAGAAGCACACATGCACCTGTCTTCAGGTAGCTATACTGTAGGTGCAGCTGTGCAGGGTTACACAGTACACTAACTGGAAATACTTTAAGAGCCTGCCTGTGCTATTAATAGGATCAGAAGAAGCACACAGGCACCTGCCTTCAGGTAGCTATACTGTAGGTGCAACTGTGCAGGGTACACAGTAAACTAACTTTAAATACTTCAAGAGCCTGCCTGTGCTATTAATAGGATAAAAAAAAACACACAAGCACCTGGCTTCAGATAGCTATACTGTAGGTGCCACTGTGCATTGTACACAGTACACTAACTGGAAATACTGTAAGAGCCTGCCTGTGCTATTAATAGGATCAGAAGAAGCACACAAGCACCTGGCTTCAGGTAGCTATACTGTAGGTGCAACTGTGCAGGGTACACAGTACACTAACTGTAAATACTTCAAGATCCTGCCTGTGCTAATAATAGGATCAGAAGAAGCACACAGGCACCTGTCTTCGGGTAGCTATATTGTAGGTGCCACTGTGCATTGTACACACTACACTAACTGGAAATTCTTCAAGAGCCTGCCTGTGCTATTAATAGGATCAGAAGAAGCACACAAGCACCTGGCTTCAGGTAGCTATACTGTAGGTGCAACTGTGCAGGGTTACACAGTACTCTAACTCTAAATACATCAAGAGCCTGCCTGTGCTATTAATAGGATCAGAAGAAGCACACAAGCACCTCTCTTCAGGTAGCTATAATGTAGGTGCAACTGTGCAGGGTTACACAGTACACTAACTGTAAATACTTCAAGAGCCTGCCTGTGATATTAATAGGATCAGAAGAAGAACACAAGCACCTGTCTTCAGGTAGCTATACTGTAGGTGCAACTGTGCAGGGTACACAGTTAACTAACTGGAAATACTTCAAGAGCCTGCCTGTGCTAATAATAGGATCAGAAGAAGCACACAGGCACCTGGCTTCAGGTAGATATACTGTAGGTGCAACTGTGTAAGGTACAAAGTAATCTGACTGTAAATACTTCAAGAGCCTGCCTGTGCTATTAATAGGATCAGAAGAAGCACAGAAGCACCTGGCTTCAGGTAGCTTTACTGTAGGTGCAACTGTGCAGGGTTACACAGTACACTAACTGGAAAAACTTCAAGAGCCTATCTGTGCTATTAATAGGATCAGAAGAAGCACACAAGCACCTGGCTTCAGGTAGCTATACTGTAGGTGCAACTGTGCAGGGTTACACAGTACACTAATGCCCCGTACACACGATCAGACATTGATCAGACATTCCAACAACAAAATCCATGAATTTTTTACGAGGGATGTTGGCTCAAACTTACACATGGTCGCACAAAGACGTCGGAATTTCCGATCGCCAAGAACGCGGTCACGTACACCACGTACAACGAGGCTATAAATGGGCAGTTCAGAACCAAGCGCAGCACCCTTTGGGCTCCTTTTGCTAATCTCATTTTAGTAAAAGTTTGGTGAGAGACGATTCGCACTTTTTCAGAATCATGGGTTTCAGATACTTTTCTGCTGTTCATTTTGTGCTTGTGGGTTTGTATCTGTTCTTCAGTGCGTGCAGTGAGTACAATTGACTTGTCATTGTGTTCGTGTCCGTTCGTTACTGAATTTCAGGTTGCTCTTCACAGGCCTTGCTGTTCTTCAGTCCGTTCTGTTACTTTGTTTTGAGCAGCCAAATGTTTTCTAGCCATGTTGCATATACGTACTCATCGTAGAGTTCGTGCTATGCGGGGGCTTGGTGATTGATTTTTATCCTTTAACATCAAATTTTATCGTCTAGAATGTTTGTTAATATATTGTATTTCTTTCCTCATTCCCTAGTTATCATGATTGTAATATGCTGTGAATGTCCCCTTTGTCCTCATGCATGCTGGATTTTTATGTGATTTTTTTGTCCTTCATACATATTTGCCTTCACTTACCTCCCCAGCATGCTCTCCTGGGCCTATATTCACCTCATGTAGTCACTTCACAATGTATTTTGTCAGATCCATAGTAGTGCTTTACCCTAGACACCCCCTAAAATGTGTATAATTGTGATGTGTGCTTTAAATTCAGATAGAGTGCCAGAGGCTAACGCAGCTGATACCAATCCTCTATCTGTTGACTTTGCCAAACCCGTACACACTATACCCACCTCTTTAGTGGTCAGATTTATAGATGAATTTCCCAAAGCATGCAGTGCAAGGGCCTGCCAGAATACTTTCAAATGGTACTGTTTAAAGTTTTTGTATCCTATTATTATCTTGATAGGTAATAGCAGAATGTAAAAATGTGCTCAAATGTGTACAGTGTGTATTTATATCTTTGTATTATGACACTTCTTACCTGTCCAGTGTGCTGCCAATAGTGTAAGTAAGGAGGGGCTGGCCAACGTAATACACATTATTTAGGCATTCATCTCTCAGTGAAGTGGAGAGGGTTACCTGTCCAAAACACCCCCCCCCCACATAAAATTTATAAAATGGCCCATGGGGGGGGGAATCTGATAGGTAGACCTTATTTGTGTTTAAACACTCCCTAAAATAAATGTTATACTGATGTAGTCCAAGAATGTTTGTTTCTACTTTCAATAGATTTTTATTGGTGGTAACACACAAAAAAAAATTTTTTACAGAACAGTTGTATAAGGCAATACATGGTAGGAGGTTACAAAAGTACATAAGGAGCAAATTAATTCGAGGGGAAGCCTCTTAATGCAAGATGTAAGAGAAAAGGTCCTGCCTGCAAAAAGCTGTGTTACAGTGTAAAGTATTTCGAAATTATAAGATAAAATTATACAAAAACGATAGATATGTCTCTGGCGCTAGGACAGTAACAATTGAATATTCTGTCAAACCAGAACCCAACAGGGGTCATGTAAAACTCATTTACCAGGTTAAGTAGGGCATGGTTGTAAAGAGTAAGGGAGACTTAAATCCAATGTTTGCAAGGGATCAGGGATCAGGAGAGACGCCCGCCACCCGCCCCCTATGGGAGCTTACTGCGGGTTTGAGGCCACCCCCCCCCGGATCCCTCACCCACTGGCAATTCCTGCCCATAGAGGGTAAACCAGTCTCAAAAGCTAGATGTAGTAAAGAGTAATGTCCTGTCCCGTTAGTGATTATATACGGGTGGTAAAACCAACATAGGACCAAAGATTTCTCCTTATCGGGAGTAATATGAACAGACGTGCAGCCCCTGGGGCCTGGGACCCTGGGGTATTTAGGGCATTAACTTATCCATCCAAAGGGGGGCGTGGCTTGACCTCGTAGAGAATGGCTGCTTAACTTCAGAGCTCTGCTGACAGGGATAGAAATCTGAATTTTAAAGACGGTCAACGGCCTCCCAAACACCCGAAAAGCGATGGGTACATCCTCTAGAACTTCGTCGACCTCCCGGTCCCGTTCTCCCCGTGAAATACCGGCAAGATCCAGTCAGAACAACCTGGAGATGTTTCGGGCACAGATGGGAACTTCGGCGCCGGCTCCCACCTCACGGAGCCAGCATCAGCATCCTCCTCACTCTAATGCTGCTGCCTCTCCATCTCACGCTGAACTCAATGACAGGGGAATTCTCCTCACTCCTCATCAGCATCCGAGCCTGAGCGATCTCAGATCCGTAGCTGAGGACATTAAGGACACCCTGACAGCAGCAATCTCAGATTTAAAAATTGAAATCCAAGCTATTACAGGCAGAGTTCAGGCGGTGGAACAAACGACTGCCCTTCATTCATCCAAGATCCGTCACCAGCATCTGGCAATTGACACACATACACGGCAATTAAGAGATGTCAATCGCCACTTGGAAGATTTAGACAATCGCGGCAGACGCCATAACCTCAGGCTGAGAGGTTTGCCTGAAACCGTGGATGCGGATCATCTTCAAAGTGAAGTTATCCATATCTTTAATAACATACTCGGCAGACCCAGAGAGGTTCCTATTGCGATGGAAAGAATCCACCGTGCCCTGAGACCGAAGGGAAAGGACTCTGACCCGCCTAGGGATGTGGTATGCTGCATTATTGACTACCGTTTGAAGGAAGAAATTCTGAGGGCTGCACGTTCCCTGACCCCTTTACTACATAACGGCACAGAACTTCGTCTATTCCAGGATTTATCAAACATAACCTTGCAGCGCAGAAGGGAACTGCAACCCCTTCTGACAGTACTCCGGGCTAAAGGTATAATTTACCGCTGGAAGTTCCCTTTTGGTTTGGCGGCAACAGTACAAGGACGCTCAGCACTCCTCAGAGTCCCTGAGGATCTACATTCCTTCTGTGACACGCTCGGAATCCCTCTCATGGAGGTCCCAGATTGGTACGCGGAATTTCGTACCCCTACAGCATCTAAAGCACCTTCCAGGAGTGAAGCAATGGAGACCCAACATACAAGCTACAGAAGACACCGTTCGCCATCGGAACCGAGAATTCATCAACCCGACCCGCAGTCTCCTTCCATCTACAGCCCGACGAAACCTCCACGCTCCAGAAGAGCTAGAAGAGATCGGTGAACACAGATGGCATCTGCAACATAGACTGAAAGATTTCCTCTGACTGTTCATGTGCCGTTTTTAGAATATTGAAAGTTCATTCCCCGGCTGGTAATATGCTCCTAAAGTATTTCAATATGTTAAGTTTAGTTTATGTAGATCATAGTTCATACACACAGGCATATCTATATCCCCCTTAACGCTGATTATCAAAGCAGCGCTGTGTCTGCATGGCTTATTCTGTCACACCTTACTCTCCAATACAGCCCTACACTAGCAGTTCCACCCTTCATTAGAGCTTTATTATAATTAAATTCTTATGTGGCTGTATTTTCCAATCTAGTGAGGTATAGTGTCATCAGAGATCTCCAATCTACTTTATCTCTCCCTCCTCTAGCTGATCGGTACACTGACAGTTTAACAGGGTTTCATCCCGCTCCGATTACACGGATTGATAATTATAACTGCAAATATGCCCTTCTTTTACACACAACAGGCTGCTAGTAATATTCATTGACACCCCTATTTTGATCCTGTATTAACTCTCTGTTCCTCTTAGATAGCAACTACATTAGTAGATAACTACTAGAACTACCACACAATCTTATTGCCATGACAACCAGCTGTTCATCGCTCTATTGGTTGCTGTCTTTCGGCACGAATTCATGAGAGGAGCCAAGGTCTGAGGTAAAAAGTTCTCTCCCACCATGACTCATGCACTCGCTCATTGGCTCTCACAAGGTTAGAGACCTGACTTGTTACCGTGGTGACACACTGCAGACCTCTCTCCCCTGCCTCCACACAAGCACCTCCCATAGGAGGATGCCTGTGTCATCCCAGTCCGAGATGGTTGTGACACATGATTCATCTCCTTAGTAGTCCTAACATCACCTTATCTGTCATGAATTACGCAAAGATTAGGGCACTCACTACCCTGTATGGTTATATAGAACTTATCCTTGCGAGTGCCTTTCCCTGACTAGACAGCAGTCTACACACCAAAAACGGAACTGACAGGCTTCCCAGATAAAGGCACTCTAAGGGAGTTTCACAGACACTGATCTTTCTCATATATTCATCCCCTCCTATCCACTGAGATATGCTCCTAAATAGCATAACGATCTACATGGATACTTCGTTTTATTAATTATTTTGACAAGCTTCTTCATAGCCTTCAGGGGTAGTTCATTATTAATTAGTTCAGGCACGGTTTATCTATCTTAAGAGATAATACTTTCTACCTATGTTGAATACTCTGATCTGCAAACTGTTCAAGTTTTCTGGCTGACTGTTTAACTGAATTATTACATAGACTTTTGCGTTATGAATATCTGCGCCTCACCAGATGTTTATTTTATGTGCTACTCATGGGGATTTTTATTTCTTTTATTTCTTTTATTTTTCTGTTTCTTTTTGGTTTTTTTTCTCATTCTTTCCTCTCACTTAACGATCACCAGGGGAACGATCTCACAAAATATGTCATTAACTTAAAGTTTCATCTGACCATACACCTAATTCTTTATCTGCTTTTCGCAAATCTGACCCATGCTGTTTCTCCAAATCCACTGAGAAAGTTAATAGGCGGCATTCACAGCAATCTAAATGCAACCATTTCACACATGGACCGTCTTCAGTCCATGCCTTCTTCCTACATCTATCCCATATGTCAGCGGCTCTTGTCCCTTATTGACAGGTTTTACTTTTCTCTACGTTACCGTTTGGTCACCTTCCCAAACAGTGGTTTCAATTGATTACCTGATTTCTTCACTCAACCCTCCTTTAAACCACCACTGACCCATTCCGGTACCATATATCACGAGTGTATACTCGTACATAGCCTAGCGAGCAGGCATCGCTAGTCCCCGGATTACTTTCCACTACCTATAACCCCTAACAACACTACACAGTGGTCTTCACAGTTTCCTCTCCCCCGCATACCCAATATCCCTCACATCACTCTCTACTCCTGAACAATCTACTTTCATCCTGAATAGAATCTCATCACTCTCCTAGAGCACACCTTCCACACATAAGAGCATAAGGCACAAGTCCAACTACTGTTCTTTTTCTGCCACACATACACCTGCACCGCGGACTATCTTCAGTAAACACCACTCCAGTCTAACTCACAACACCTCCCAAATTACAGAATGACACCGGTCTCACACAATTCTACACCAATATCTCACCACAAAGCCACTACTAAACTAGTCTCGCTCAACGCACGGGGACTAAATGTCCCTGAGAAACGTACACAAGTTCTCCTTTCTATGCATAAACTCAAGGCAGACATTATATACATCCAGGAAACGCATTTCAAAACGGACTCTATCCCCAAATTCTCCGACTTACGTTATCCAACAGCTTTTCATGCTACCAACAAACAATCAAAAACAAAAGGAGTTTCTATCCTTATCTCAAAACAGTGTCCACTCATAATCAAAGACACTCTAGCGGATGAAGATGGAAGATTTCTTTTTGTCAAAGGTTCACTTTTCGGTAAACCTTTAACCTTAGCAAACATATACGCCCCCAACATTAAACAAGTCCCGTTCTTCCGACACACACTGCAATTGCTCGCATCGTTTCAAGAGGGTATACTATTAACTGGAGGAGATTTTAATGTTCCCTTAAACCCAATACAGGATACATCTTCGGGTGCATCCAAATTACCCTTCTCAGCGTTACGAGCAATTAAACAATGTTTTCAAGAATTGACATTACATGACGCATGGCGTACTTTAAACCCCTCAACTAAAGATTACACTTTTTTCTCCAACCCACATGGCAGCTACTCCAGACTTGACTATTTCTTTATTTCACAAAACGATCTCCCCATGCTCAAGCACACCTCCATCGAACCAATGTACATATCAGATCACCACCCGATAACCATGTCCTTGGAATTTCCATCCAAACATACTCGCTCACAAATATGGCGTCTTGATCCCTCACTGCTGACAGACATTTCAATTGTGTCTACTATACACGACAATCTAAAACTTTATTTCCAGGATAACGACTCCTTGGACATATCCCCAATGATAAAATGGGAAGCCCACAAATGCACCATACGGGGAAAATTAATAGCTATCGCTTCCAAGAGAAGACGAGAAAGACAAGCGCATATTTCTATCCTTTCCAAACGCATACAGAATTTAGAAAAAATACATAAGAAAACTCGAGCGCTCTCCACGCTTGAGGAACTTACTCAGGTGAGGACAGAGTTGAAAGAAGTGTTACATAAACAAATAAAACGCAAATACATATTATCACAAAAAATATTCTACGAACATGGCAACAAATCCGGTAAAATTCTAGCCAGAGCCCTCCGTGCAAAACGATCATCTACAACACTTCATTCCATCAATGACCCTTCGGGTTCTAAAGTAACGTCTAATACACTGATAGCAGACCAATTTGTGAATTATTTCTCGCAGCTCTATAATATCAATCCTCATCAACCCACGATAAACAATGATCGTAGAACACACTTGATTAAAGAGTTCCTAGCCCAACATGGTCCCAAACCCATTTCTGATGCAGAAGCTTCGCATCTAGAACGTCCCATCTCTAAGGACGAACTAGAGACTGTGCTCAAACAACTCAAAACAGGCAAAAGTCCAGGTCCAGATGGCCTAACAGCAGGATACTATAAGGAATTCATAGCTACGCTTTATCCTCACTTCTTAAATGCTTTCAACTCCCTTTCATCCGAGAACCCCCCTCCCAGAGATCTTCTCACAGCTCACATAGTGGTTATTCCAAAACCTGATAAAGATCCAAATTTAGTTCACAATTACAGACCAATATCTCTACTAAATGTTGACCTGAAAATATATGCAAAAATTTTGGCTAATAGACTTTTACCCCTTCTCCCTGGCCTCATCTCCTTGGACCAAGTTGGTTTTGTCCCAGGTAGAGAGGCAAGGGACAACACCCTAAAGGCAATTAGTATTCACAATTGGCTGACTTCAAAGAAACAACCGGGATTCCTTCTCTCCCTTGATGCGGAGAAGGCATTCGACAGGGTAGCCTGGGACTACCTAAAAGAGGTCCTAACACACATTGGCATACGAGATCGCATGCTACAATTTATTCTTGCTCTATACTCCACCCCAACTGCCAAAGTCCGGATAAATGGACACCTGTCGAATGCCTTCTCCATATCTAACGGTACAAGACAAGGATGCCCACTCTCTCCGCTTATTTTTGTCTTGGCACTGGAACCATGTCTAACGCATCTAAAAAACAATCCAAACGTTAAAGGAATAACCATCGCAAAATCTACCTATAAATTAGCGGCATTTGCGGATGACATCCTACTATTCCTGAAAGAGCCACACATTACGCTACCCAATCTCCTCAAAGATCTTACTCTCTTTGAAAATCTCACATATCTTAAAATTAACTTCCCTAAATCAGAGGCCCTAAATATCACTCTACCACCAGATATAGTGAAACAATGTCAAACTAATTTCCCTTTCATATGGAAACCGAGCGCCATTAAATACCTTGGGGTCTACATTCCAACCTCGCTATCGGACTTATACAGCAAAAACTATACTCCCATTATCCAAAAGATTCAAAAAGACCTCAACACTTGGTCAACGGGTTTGTTCTCATGGTTTGGCAGAGTCTCCATTATAAAAATGACTATAATGCCAAAATTACTGTACCTGCTCCAAACAATCCCAGTGTCTCTACCACAAACTTTTTTTAATGCGTACCGCAAATCCTGTATGAAATTCATCTGGAACGATAAGCGACCTAGAATGAGTTTCAACAGAATGACCGTACCCAAAATGAAAGGTGGATTAGGCCTACCGGATCTTCGAAAATACTATTGGGCCTGTCAACTCTCTCGAATAGTGGACTGGAATGTTCACCCTAAAACTAAAGCGTGGATCGCAATTGAACAAGCCTTCTCACAAATCCCGATCCATAACCTACCCTGGATTCACCCTCGCCACATCTCTCCACATTGCAAACAACATCCCCTTATCGATACGACACTGAATTCCTTTAAAAAGACATGTAAAAATTTGCACATTTCCTCCTCTCCAGGCCCTCTCACGCCAATCAAACATAACCCAGACTTTCCACCAGGCAATGATGATTCGTTCCTTCATCACATAGGATCCCAGACAAGGATGACAGCGGGAGATTTCTTCGCTAAGGGGAATATTAAACCGCTGTCCTCATTGAACTCCCAAGAAACGAATCACCAGATCCCTTTCTGGTCTTATATGCAACTCAGACATTTTCTTCTTGATCCCCAAACTAGGGCTGCATACTCAAGAAACCAATCACACTTTGAATCCCTTTGCTCTGCCACTGAACCCCAAAGACACCTGATATCCACCATATACTTGAACCTCTTTCTCGAGCATACTCCTAAAACAAATATAGCTAGTGCAAAATGGGAAAAAGATCTTTCCATCCACCTCTCTGATAAGGAATGGGAAAAGATATACTCTAACATACACAAAGGCTCCATTAATGTAACAACTCAAGAAAACGGATACAAGCTTTTCTCCAGATGGTACAAAACGCCTCTCAAGTTACACACCATTAATCCAGAGATCCCATCTAATTGTTGGAGATGTAATGACAAAAACGGATCACTCCTTCACATATGGTGGGACTGCACTGCGATTTCTGCCTTCTGGACTAAAGTTTTTCACCTCTCCTCCCAAATCACTACACTTCAGCTAGAATTCTCTCCAGCACAAGCCCTCTTACACCACTCCTCCCTACCGATGAAAACTTATTACAAATCCCTAGCACTACATCTAATCAATGCTGCCAAACTCTGTATCCCAGTTCTCTGGAGATCTCCCAACCCACCCACAATCGCAGACTGGTTCAAAAGAGTAAACAAAATAGCTGAAATGGAGGAACTTGTACATCAAGCACAGGATTCCTATACTAAATACAGGAACACTTGGGCCTGTTGGCTACATTTCCGCACAACATCTGAATATACCCAATTAATCAATTAGGAACCCTCCTCCAGCACACCATTAGACACATCATACATCCCATCCCAACTGTCTATAGTCCTCCCTATAGTCGTGCATGAAACAAAATTCAGGAGGTAACTATATCATTACGCATACAGAATCCACTTCAAAAGCTCTATTATGCTTTTCTTCCTGGGACTTGGTCCTTCTGTAAAGATATTTCCCGTTAGACCCATGGCTGAGCCAGGGACGGGAAATAACTTTCCCCTACCTTCCCTTTGTATTTCTCACTATATTTTGACCACCATTTAATCGAAACTTTGCTATGTTAGATATCCATGGTTGTATGCTATGATTATATCTCTATCTACAGACATTACCCGACTTATGGACACCAAGCACCAGGATCAATTTCACACTCTCACACAGACATAGTAATTAACGATTATTCCAAACACAATCCAACAAAAATCTCAGACTCATACACTAAGGCTATCATAGGCAATCTATTATAATACGGTTTTTACTCCTCTCTCCCTTTTTAATCTTTTTCGCCCTCAAAAATCAACATGTTTAAAAACTGTTTTACCTGTTTTACTATATGTTCTTTATATTTTCTGCCCACACTACTCTGTAATCCCATTTATCCACACACCAGATGTAATGTGTTTTTCAACAAATCCACAGTCGTAGATTTGAATACTTGTTAAAATACAACGTTGTACTCTCTGGACTGTTCCCTCTGTATAACACTATTGTCATTTTATCTCAAACCTTGCTTTTATGTACTACTTTTCTGTATGGATTTAACTTAATAAAGCTTTATTTGGAAAAAAAAAAAAAAACTTATCCATCCAAAAAATGGGCAAAAGGAAGGTGCCCAAATAATCTAACGAAATGCCAGGGAATAACATTTTACAAAGGAGAGCAATCAGAGGGTCGGGGGTACTAAAGGGAGAAGGTAGGGGGAAGAAAAGTGAGATGAGAAGCAAGGGGGAGGGAGTACTATCGCTCTTGATGAGGAATGGCAGCGGAGTCACTCAGATAGCCTGTTGCCCTGGATGGGTGATGCCAGGGCGTAATGAAATATGACAGAAATTGGCCCAAGGTTCCCAGGTTAACTCAAATTTATTAACTTTATCTTGGATAATACTAACTATCTTTTCTTGTGCCATAATCCAGGAAATTTTATGCTTCACCGCTGTGAATGGGACTCTGTGTTTTTTCCAGCAAGAGGCTATCGTTATTTTGGTGCCCAGTAGAATGTGGAAGATCAGTTGTTGGGTATATTTATCAACCTTATCTACTTTCAGGTTCAGTAGGGCTATTTCTGGAGTTTGAGGAATCTGGGCGGAGGATATTTTGCGGATGACTGAAAATACTTTGTTCCATAATCCCCTTATCCGTGAACATGTCCACCAAACGTGGAGCAGAGTTCCTGTGTAATTGCAGCCCCGGAAGCACAGCGGGGAAGCATCCGGATATATCTTAGCCAGAAGATAGGGTACCCTATACCATCGCATGAGCACTTTAATGCTGCCCTCCATGAGGGAAACATTAAGGATACCCTTAAATGAGCAAAGAAAGCAGTAAAACCATTGGTCACTATCCCAGGAGAAATCAAGGTCTTTCTCCCAGGATAAGGCGTATGGAGGCTTGGACACTGCAGAGGCAAGTGATGCATATATGATGGAGATCCCCCCTCTCTGATCCACTGCACCCGCACACCATGATTCATAGTTAGTTATTGAGGGGGGTTCTGGTTTATTTGGCCAAATGGAGTGAAGGAAATTGTGGATCTGCATAAAGCGAAAACGTTCGGCCGAGGGCATTTCAAGCTTACTTGTGCAGAACGCCAAAGAGAGTGGGCCTGAGGAGGAGAAATAGTTCCCTATTCTGAGTAAGCCTTTATTTAACCACCAACCAAAAGCTAAAATGTTCATTCCAGGTGGGAAGTCCGGGTTATGAAAGATATGTGTCAGGGGTTTAAGGGGGGAAATCAGGGATGGATTTTTATAAAGTCGGTCACATAGTGCAAGAGAGTGTGATAGTGTGGGGACTAGAATGGGTGGTCTCAATTTAGAGGGGGACCAGAGTAAAAAGTTAATCATGTGACGAGGGACTGCAAGTCGTTCCATTGATACCCAATCAGGTTTCTGGCCCTTTGAGTATACAATGGAGATCTGGGCCAATTGGGCTGCCTGATAGTACCACCAAATGTTGGGTAGAGCTAGACCCCCTTGTGATTTGGGGCAGAATAGAACGTGTTGTGCGCAGCAACTTCCCCTCATTCCCCATATGAATTTTACGATTTTGGATTGGAGTAGGTGAACTTGCGATTTATGGATAGGGATGGGCAGAGATCTGAATAAGTAAAGGATACGGGGCAGGAGGGTCATTTTGACTGCGTTAATACGGCCTAGCCAAGATAAGTTATGATTGTCCCAAATGAATAGGTCCGAAATCAATTTACGAAAGGTGGCAGGGTAGTTGGCTGAGTAGAGAGAGGCTACATTTGCTGTAAGATTGACCCCTAGGTATGGAAGGGAGACCTCGTTCCAGGAAAACGGAAAGTGGTCTGGAAGGCTACTTAGAACATTAGAAGGGACCGAGATGTTCAGGGCAGAAGATTTGGCTACATTAACTCGCAGTCCCGATATCTCTCCGAACTTATCTAGCAAGGCGAAGATATTAGGAGTAGAGATTAGGGGGGAGGTCACGAAAAGCAACAAATCGTCGGCAAAAAGGGCACATTTGTGCTCGCTTTCACCACATACCACTCCTTTGATGTCAGGGTGAGTTCTAATTGCGATAGCCAAGGATTCCATGGCTATGGCAAACAGGAGGGGGGAGAGCGGGCACCCCTGTCTAGTACCCCTTTCTATAGTAAAAGGCTCAGAGTAGTAGCCCTGTAGTCTGACCTGTGCAGTGGGGCCGGAGTACAGGGCTCTAAGGATGTTCATAAAACGTTGACCAAATCCCCAACGTTCTAGTACATGGAATAAGTAGGGCCAGGTGACTGTGTCAAAAGCCTTTTGCAAATCTATGGATAACAAATAGCCTTGTTGCGGGGGTCCTCCATCCCATTGAGATTTGAGGAGAGAAATAATGTTAATTGCTCTCCTGATCTGATCAGGTCCTTGTCTCCCCGGGATAAAGCCCACTTGGTCCTTGTTGATATAGGTGGCTATGCAAGAAGCTAACCGATTGGAAAGAACTTTAGTTAATATTTTTAGATCATTGTTGATTAAGGAAATAGGACGGTAATTGGAGACCATAGTCTTATCTTTGCCAGGTTTCGGAATGACCGAAATGAAGGCAAGATTGAGGGCTTTATCCAGGGGAGAGCCGGACCTGAGTGAGTTAAAAAATTTGGTCAAGTACGGTGTTAAGATAGGTCCGAATTTTTTGGAATAAAACGCGGATAAGTTTTGTTTCAGGTGTTTAATCACCCCGAGTACCTCTACTTCTGAAATAGGATCATCCAGAAGGTCTGAATGTTCCGACGCTAATTTGGGGAGTGATAAGCTATTTAGGAAGTCCGATATAGAATGGTCAGGTGTTGATCGTTCTTTTTTGCATAGTGAAGTGTAAAAATTGTGGAATGTTTCCATTATACTTTTAGGGTTTTGAGAGAGTACGCCAGATAGAGTGCGGATTTTGGGGAAAGCAGCTGAATGAGGTCTTGGGGATAATTTGGTGGCTAATTTAGTACCTATCTTGTCAGTCTGGTGGTAAAAGCGTGCACCTGACCACCGGAGCTGTTTCTCAGCTTCGGAGGTGAGGGCCAGGTTCAAAGATGTCCGCGCATTTTCGAGCGCCTCAAGCGAATCCCTAGTGGGATTCTTCTTATGTGCTCTAGACAAGGAGTGAAATCTTAAGCGAAGATTATCAATGTCAGTCTTGCGTTCTTTTTTAAGGTTGGAAGAGATTTGAATAATCTTCCCTCTGAGAACCGCCTGATGGGCCGCCCACAGCGTTTCCGGAGAAACTTCTCCCGTGTCATTTAAGCTAAAATATTCCTGAATCTCTTTAGTTATAATCAAGCATTGTATTGGGTCACTAAGGAGCCCTTCATTGAGGCGCCAAATGAATTTGCTTCCCTGGTTAGGAGATTGCTGTAGGTATAGGAGAACCAAAGAGTGATCTGAAATAGGGGAGTCTCTAATAACTGCTCTTTTAACACTGGGGATATTTTGGGATTGTATAAAAATATGGTCGATTCTGGTGTAGAGGTGATGGGGGGCGGAATAATGGGTAAAGTCTTTGGACCTAGGGTTCATTTCTCTCCATATGTCCACCAAGCCCAGAGAATACAGAGCGGAAGCTATTTTAGTACTTTGCTTTGGGGGTTTTTTGGATCGAGAGGGTCCCGACCCTGATTTATCTAGGGAAGAATGTTTGTTTCTAATCTGCTTTCCATGTTTATGTGCAAAATGATTAATTTATCTTTCTGGTTTGACTCCACCGTTTCCTTCGAACCCACAGGAATGGCAGACTGTGGCCTCCCACTTTGCACAGTGGTGGGACTTTCCTAACTGCAGAGGGGCAATTGATGGGAAAAACGTCCACTTCGTCCCACCACCCAACTCGGGGTCATACTATTACAACTACAAGGGGTTCAATAGTATTGTGATGTTGGCAGTGGTGTCGGCTACTTATGAGTTCCTGTATGTGGATGTGGGGAAGAATGGCCGGATGTCAGATGGTGGAGTCATCGCCAAAATGGAGTTCTACAGGCGTCTCCAGAATGGCAGCTTGGACTTGCCACCTCCAGAAGACAGTGTGGAAGGACTCCCATTCATCTTCCTTGCGGATGAAGTGTTTGCGCTGGTGGACCATCTTATGCGGCCATTCCCGATGAGGGCCCTCACCCCAGACCAGAGGGTTTTTAATTACCGGCTGGCCAGAGCCAGAAGAGTGGTGGAGAACACGTTTGGAATAATGGCCAGCCGGTTCCGCCTATTTCTTACACCCATACACATGGCGGAGTATAAACTGAATCATACCATCCTGGCGTGCTGTGTTCTCCACAACTTCTTAAGGCGAAATTCTGCCAACTATGCTGCCTCAGTGGGGCCTGAGGCTGGAATTCATGTAAATGAACCAACCCTGATGGCGCTTGAGGCTGGCCGTCCTGGCTTGCCCCCCCTGAGTGCCCGCGAGGTCCGTCTAAGATACCTTGATTACTTTGCGGGTAGGGGGGCTATCAATATGCCAGATAATGTCTGAGCCTGTTTTTAAATAAAAAAATTAGTTACCTACTAAAATATTTGCTGACATTTCTAACTGCTTGTGTTACTTTTAGCTGACCCTGACTGAAATGTGTGTAGTCCTGGCGTGATTGTGTAACATTAGAAAGCACTGTTGGCTGTTATTTACTAAAGGCAAATACACTTTGCACTACAAGTGCACTTGAGACTGCACTGAAACTGCCCTTGTAGTGCAAAGTGGATTTTCCCTTATGCTGGCCATACACTATACAGAAAATCGGCCGAACCCCTTTTCGAAAAACGAACGTTCGACCGTGACCGCAAACGATCGTGCCATCATATAATGACCGATAATCTGTTCAGTGGACATGAATAAATAATTTTGTGTTCGTTTTTTTACATATACCTAGTGCAGGCAGTTCGGACGGGAAACACATTAACCTTGCAATTTATCGTACGTTCGGCAGAAATTTTCCAAAGATGCCGTTCGTTTTTTTTCCACAAAAACGTCACAAACGATTATCGATTTGTACCCACTAACTTGCCGAAAAACGAACGAAGTGTCCATACGAACGATTTTTCGGCCGATTTTTCGTATAGTGTATGGCCAGCATTAGGAAATAACCCCCATTGTCACAGAAAACCACAATTTTACCACAACAAAAGTTTTGGAGCATTGAAAGAAGAATCCACACATTCTTGATTATCAATCTTTTTAATACAAGCACAATCACATGTGCATTTATAAAAGGTTTTTTAAAACAAACCAACATGTTTGTTTATAACAATTTTTTGGGTCACATTAATCACTTGCTGACCACCTAACGCTGATATACTGCGGCAGAATGGCACGGGCAGGCAAAATCACGTACCTGGTATGTGATCTGCCTCTCGCGGGCAGGGGGCGCATCGCGCCCCCCCCCCGGTGCCTGAGGCGGTCGGCATCGTTAGGGGAGCGATCCAGGCTGAGGGGGAGACCACTCATTCGTGGCCACCCTCGCGATCGCTCCCAACGAATGAGAATCTTCCTCTGCTGATGTATAGTAAACAGCGGCGGAGGAAGTGATGTTATCTCTCCTCGGCTCTGTATTTTCCGGTGCCGAGGAGAGAAGACATCTGAGTAAGTGCACAACACACACACTTACAGTAAAACTCACTAGGCATACTTTACACCCCCCCCCCCGATCACCCCTGATCATCCCCTAATCACCCCCCTGTCACAGTGACACCAAACAGTTGTTTTTTTTCTGATTACTGCATTGGAGTCAGTTTGTGACAGTTAGAAGTGGTAGGGCAGTTAGTGTTAGCCGCCTTTAGGTCTAGGGTACCCCCTAACCCCCCTAATAAAGTTTTAACCCCTTGATCACCCCCGTCGCCAGTGTCACTAAGCGATCGTTTTTCTGAACACTGTATTAGTGTCACTGGTGACGCTAGTTAGGGAGGTAAACATATAGGTTCGCCGTCAGCGTTTTATAGCATCAGGGACCCCCATATACTATCTAATAAAGGTTTTAACCCCTTGATTGCCCCCTAGTTAACCCTTTCAACAGTGATCACGTATAACTGTTATGGGTGTTTGTTTATTTTTTATAGTGTCAGGGCACCCGCCGTTTATTACCTAATAAAGGTTTAGCCCACTTGCTCGCCCGGCGGTGACATAAGTTAGGTTTTAGGGTCAGATAGGGTCTGCGTCGCCCCAGGCAGCGTCAGGTTAGCGCCAGTAGTGCTAACACCCACGCACGCAGCTTACACCTCCCTTAGAGGTACAGTATCTGAACAGATCAATATCTGATCCGATCAGATCTATACTAGCGTCCCCAGCAGTTCAGGGTTCCCAAAAACGCAGTGTTAGTGGGATCAGCCCAGATACCTGCTAGCACCTGCATTTTGCCCCTCCACCCAGCCCAGCCCACCCAAGTGCAGTATCAATCGATCACTGTCACTTACAAAACACTAAACGCATAACTGCAGCATTCGCAGAGTCAGGCCTCATCCCTGCGATTGCTAACAATTTTTTGGTAGCGTTTTGGTGAACTGGCAAGCACCAGCCCCAGGCAGCGTCAGGTTAGTGCCAGTAGCGCTAACACCCACGCACGCACCATACATCTCCCTTAGTGGTATAGTATCTGAATGGATCAATATCTGATCTGATCAGATCTATACTAGCGTCCCCTGCAGTTTAGGGTTCCCAAAAACGCAGTGTTAGCGGGATCAGCCCAGGTACCTGCTAGCACCTGCGTTTTGCCCCTCCGCCTAGCCCACCCCAGCCCACCCAAGTGCAGTATCGATCGATCACTGTCACTTACAAAACACTAAACACATAACTGCAGCGTTCGCAGAATCAGGCCTGATCCCTGCGATCGTTAACAGTTTTTTTGGTGGCGTTTTGGTGAACTGGCAAGCACCAGCAGCCTAGTACACAACGGTTGTAGTCAAACCAGCACTGCAGTAACACTTGGTGATGTGGTGAGTCCCATAAGTGCAGTTCAAGCTGGTTAGGTGGCAAGCACAAGTAGTGTCCTGCTGCCACCAAGAAGAAGACAAACACAGGCCCGTCATGCCCATAATGCCCTTCCTGCTGCATTCGCCAATCCTAATTGGGAACCCACCACTTCTGCAGCACCCGTACTTCCCCCATTCACATCCCCAACAAAATGCAGTCGGCTGAATGAGAGGCATTTTCTTTATGTTCTCCCGAGTACCCCTACCCAACGAACACCCCCAAAGAAGATGTCGTGTCTGCAGCAAGTGCGGATATAGGCGTGACACCCGCTATTATTGTCCCTCCTGTCCTGTCAATCCTGGTCTTTGCATTGGTGAATGTTTTGAACTCTACCATACACTAGTTGAGTATTAACGTAGGGTACAGTATTGCACAGACTAGGCACACTTTCACAGGGTCTCCCAAGATGCCATCGCATTTTGAGAGACCCGAACCTGGAACCGTTTACAGTTATAAAAGTTACAGTTACAAAAAAAAGTGTAAAAAAAAAAAACACAAAAAAATATATAAAATAAAAAAACAAAAATAGTTGTCATTTTATTGTTCTTTCTCTCTCTATTCTCTCTCTATTGTTCTGCTCTTTTTTACTGTATTCTATTCTGCAATGTTTTATTGTTATTATGTTTTATCATGTTTGCTTTTCAGTTATACAATTTTTTATACTTTACTGTGTTTTATTGTTAACCATTTTTTTGTCTTCAGGTACGCCATTCAGCTGCAGAGCGGATTTATTTATCTTGACAGCAACAGCGTTTGCTCCCATGATACATAAAGCTGTGACTTCAGCAGAGTTGATATATGCTGAAGCATGGGGGCAGCAGGGGCGGAGGAGCAATTTGCTCCTAACTTTTGGGGCGGATGCCCCCATGCTTCGGCATATATAAATGGTGCATGTATGCCCATCATTAGAAGTGGGTGGATGAAGGGAGGTAGTCTAATGGTGGGCATACCCACCAATCATTCCCTTTTTTCATTCAGCCCACAGGCTGCATGAAAAAAAAGATTACAATATATGCCCAACAATGACCAGCAACGTACTGGTATGTTGCTGGACTTTGATTGGTTATACCAGAATGATGCCTGCAGGTTTAGGTACCATCTTGGTATCATTCTTTTCAGCCAGTGGTCGGCTTTCATGTAAAAGCAATCCTAGTGGCTAATTAGCCTCTAGACTGCTTTTACAAGCAGTGGGAGGGGATGTCCCCCCCTCCCACCATCTTCCATGTTTTTCTCTGGCTCTCCTGTCCCAACAGGGAAACTGAGAATGCAGCCGGTGGTTCCTCCAGCTGACCATAGAGCTGATCAGCGACCAGAATGGCTCCAATCATCTCAAAGGCCTAAGAAACCAGAAGCTACAAGCATTTCATGACTTAGATTTCCCTGGTAATAAACAGCACCATTGGAAAATTGGGAAAGCATTTTATCACACCGATCTTGGTGTGGTCAGATGCTTTGAGGGCAGAGGAGAGATGTAGGGTCTGATAGACCCCAATTTTTTCAAAAAGAGTACCTGTCACTACCTATTGCTCTCATAGGGGATATTTACATTCCCTGAGATAACAATAAAAATGATTACAAAAAATAAATGAAAGGAACAGTTTAAAAATAAAATAAAAAAGCAAAATAAATAATTAAAAAAAAAAAAGCACCCAGGTCCCCCCCTGCTCTCCTGGCATCATATGTAAACAGCAATTGCACCATGCATGTGAGGTATCACCGCGAAGGTCAGATCGAGGGCAGCAATTTTAGTAGTAGACCTCCTCCCTAAATCTAAAGTGGTAACCTGTAAAGGCTTTTAAAGGCTTTTAAAAATGTATGTAGTTTGTCGCCACTGCACGTTTGTGCGCAATTTTAAAGCATGTCGTGTTTGGTATCTATGTACTCGACCTAAAATCATCTTTTTTATTGCAGTAAACATTTGGGCAATATAGTGTGTTTTAGTGCATTAAAATGAAAAAAAGTATGTTCTTTCCAAAAAAAATGCGTTTGAAAAATCGCTGCGCAAATACTGTGTGAAAAAAAATTAACCACCCACCATTTTAATCTGTAGGGCCTTTGCTTTAAAAAAATATATAATGTTTGGGGGTTCAAAGTAATTTTCTTCCAAAAAAAAATATTTTTTCATGTAAACAAAAAGTGTCAGAAAGGGCTTTGTCTTCAAGTGGTTAGAAGAGTGGATGATGTGTGACATAAGCTTCTAAATGTTGTGCATAGAATGCTATGACATTTCAAACCCCCCCAAATGACCCCATTTTGGAAAGTAGACACCCCAAGCTATTTGTGAGAGGCATGTCGAGTCCATGGAATATTTTAGATTTTGACACAAGTTGCGGAAAAAGACAATGTTTTTTCCTTTTTTGCACAAAGTTGTCACTTAATTATATATTGCTCAAACATGCCATGGGCATATGTGAAATTACACCCCAAAATACATTCTGTTGCTTCTCCTGAGTACGGGGATACCACATGCGTGAGACTTTTTGGGAGCCTAGCCGCGTACGGGACCCCGAAAACCAAGCACCGCCTTCAGGCTTTCTAAGGGTGTAAATTTTTGATTTCACTCCTCACTGCCTATCACAGTTTCGGAGGCCATGGAATGTCCAGATGGCACAAAACCCCCTACATGACCTCATTTTGGAAAGTAGACACTCCAAGCTATTTGCTGAGAGGTATGGTGAGTATTTTGCAGATCTCGCTTTTTGTCACAAAGTTTTGAAAATTGAAAAAAAAAAAAATATTTTCTTTCTTCACTTTCAAAAACAAATGAGAGCTGCAAAATACTCACCATGCCTCTCAGAATATAGCTTGGGGTGTCTACGTTCAAAAAGGGGGTCATTTGGGGGGTTTTGTGCTATCTTGGCATTTTATGGCCTTCAAAACTGTGATAGGTAGTGAGGAGTGAAATAAAAAATGTATGCCCTTAGAAATCCTGAAGGTGGTTCTTGGATTTCGGGGCCCCGTACGCAGCTAGGCTCCCAAAAAGTCCCACACATGTGGTATCCCTGTACTAAGGAGAAGCAGCAGAATCTATTTTGAGGTGTAATTCCACATATGCCAATGGCATGTTTGAGCAATATATCATTTAGTGACAACTTTGTGCAAAAAAAAGTTTGTAATTTTCCTGCAACTTGTAGCAAAAAATAAAATATTCCATGGACTCAACATGTCTCTCAGCAAATAGCTTGGGGTGTCTTCTTTCCAAAATTGGGTAATTTGGGGGGGGGGGGTTTGCTATCTTGGCATTTTATGGCCTTCAAAACTGTGATAGGTAGTGAGGAGTGAAATAAAAAATTTACGCCCTTAGAAATCCTGAAGGCGGTGATTGGGTTTTGGGGCCCCGTACGTGGCTTGGCTCCCAAAAAGTCCAACACATGTGGTATCCCCGTACTAAGGAGAAGCAGCAGAATTTATTTTGGGGTGTAATTCCACATATGCCCATAGCATGTGTGAGCAATATATCATTTAGTGACAACTTTGTGAAAAAAAAAAGTTTGTCATTTTCCCGCAACTTGTAGCAAAATATAAAATATTCTATGGATTCAACATGCCTCTCAGCAAATAGCTTGGAGTGTCTACTTTCCAAAATGGGGCCATTTGGCTGTGTTTTGTGCCATCTTGGCATTTTATGGCCTTCAAAACTGTGATAGGTAGTGAGGAATGAAATCAAAAATGTATGCCCACTGTGTAGCTCTCTGGGGCATTGCCAGGAAAGGGTCCATCCGCTGGTAAGATATATCGTTTGGCGTGCAGTACTGGGGTCCACCAGCAGGTGTCTCCTGGCAGTTTTGAACTGTCAGGGGAATATTTCCCTGCTGGTGTCATTTCACCTTTTGGCCGCAGTACCGACGTCCACCAGCGGATGGATCCTGGCAGTATGGAGCAGACAACACTCCCTTCGCTCAGGTGTTACTTGAAGACAATGGTCTTGGTCAGTCACATAAATGGAAAAAGAAAAAGTGGCACATACTGTGACTACACGTTACCCTTGTAGGGGATTAACAGCTGGTAAGTCTCTGCACAATCACAACGCGAGACACCGGCACTGGAAGACTATCTCCTGCTTGTTTTAAAGAATTTTCACAGCGGACGCCGTTTTTCACTTTTAGTGCACTGGGCACACCTCATATGGACTGTTTATTATTATTATTTATACTAATAGCCATATATGGTTTATTCTAATATTTACATGACACGTGTGTACAACTATTTTTCAAGAAGGCACATGTCACTTTGTTATTTATAAGAGTTGATTGATTTATCATGTTGCTTTAATTTTTAGCACAACACACTTTTGGCTAATTTTGCATGTCACGTGTGATATATTATTTTATGTTATTGTGTTTTTAAATGTTAAGGCACAAGTCACTTTCAGTAGTGGAATAGTAGATTCATCTCCGGAGTTGATGTATATACATTACTACTGAGGGAACACAGCACTATACACTTAAACACTAATTTCTACACCCACTACCTTTGCCAATAAGATTTTTTGGACAGCGCCACACTCACATATTTCTTCTTCAGTCACATAAATACCCGGCAAGTCCTCACATGCTTGCCTTGGTATCTCTCTCCTTGAGCCCTGACCTTGTTCGCCTGTTTACTGATCCTGAGCCTGCAACCGACCTTGTTCCCGAGCTTATCCTGACCCGGTCCCTTCTGTGTTCCTGTACCCTCCAGCCTGATCCATCCCCTCTCTGTCCTGTTGGTTCCCTGTCCCTCATTTACTGATGTTCCTGTGTATGACCTTGGCTTGGCTAATGTTTACGCTTCTGGTATATCCCTTGTCCTGCTGACCTGCCGTGTATGACCCTGGTCTGGCTGACATCTGTGATTCCGGTACTGCCCCTTGCTGTATATATTGTTGTTGTTGGTTGGTTTGTTGTGTTGGTTGTGCACTGTTTGTATTTTCTGATTTATCACCTATTTTAATAAATATTATTATTCACTTACATGCGTTTTGGGTTATCTCCATGCAGTCCACACAGTCTGGTCTACTAAGTCTCCTGACAGGCGTGCTGGATGGTCTGCACATCAAAAGCTGACTTTCCCCCAAGTTTCACATGCAGGAGAGAGGAATGCCCATAGCGTGATATTGTTTTAAAAAAGCTTTATTTATAATAAAAAATGTCGATGTATACTCACATTGAGTCAGAATTATACATGCAGCAATGAAATAGAGTAAAAATGGAGCCAGCGCCGTATACAAACAATCGCCGCTCTGACCGGAAGTGATGCAAAGACGTACGGTACCTCATTAGTAACTAAGGATAATAGTTATTGCCATCTGGTATTGAAGGAGTGGGCCAGGGATCAACTATTAGAGTGTATCCGTCTGGCCCATTCTCTGGTGGATCAGGGCGGTATGCTATTTGAAAATGTTCAGCCTCTGATTCAGCTGTGTGCAGAGCTAGCCTTGTCCAGTACTCCAGAGGGCAGGGATGATTTTTCTCCCCCCTTCAGTTTAGATCAGGTTGAATCTCTGGTGTGGTTATTAGAGGATGATCCAGCCTTTTTCATGGAACGTTATGCCTCTTGTTCACAGCAGGTGTTGTCTGATTGCATCCATTCAGTGCAATCGCTGGTTAGTCAGGCTGTGTGCGAATCAATGTTTGTTCAACCTGTGCTACAGACATGGTCAGGTCTCTTGCATTTAGCCAAACCACAACATTCCAGCCCTGCCATTAATCACCTGCCTTCCCAAGAATCTATTCCCCCATCACTTATGGCAACCTCAGCTACAGTCCAGTATACACAGCTTCCCACCAAGTATTATTACCCAGTCTCTACTCACTGCACCTATCCTGCTTTCGATCCACCTGCCTCTTCTCCCCACCTGTAACAATCCCACAAAACCCTCCTACAGCCACTGTTCCTTTGTCTTCTTTTTGCCCAACTACTTTCTTTTCTTATAGCCCTGCACCTACGTACAAAGCTGCAGTGGCTAAAACAAAAAAGAAACAAAAGTTCTTTCCGACCCACACAATCCAGCCAGTAAACCAACCTGCCTCCACACCAACCAGCCTATTCCAGCCTGCGTTCACGCCAGTTGAACCTGATGACCCACCTATGTCTGACGTCCCAGTGCCTGCTACCCATCCTGACGTCCCAGTGCCTGCTACCCAGCCTGACGTCCTAGTGCCTGCTACCCAGCCTGATGTCCTAGTGCCTGCTACCCAGCCTGACATCCCAGTGCCTGCTACCCAGCCTGACGTCCCAGTGCCTGCTACCTAGCCTGACATCCCAGTGCCTACTGACCGGTCTGATGACCTTGTGCCCATGTTCCAGCCTAAAGTTTTGCTGCCAGTGTTCCAGCCTGATGTGTTCCTGTCCGCTGCCCAGCCTGATGTGCCAGTGTCTTCTACTCAGCCTGTTGTGCCAATGCCTGTGACCGCTGCCCAGTTTGAGGTCCCAGTGCCTGCTGCTCAGCCTGACATGCCAGTGCCCATGTTCCAGTCTGACGCTTCAGTGACTACTGTCCAGTCCGATGTACCTATTGTTCAGCCTGTTATGCCAGTACCTGCTGTTCTGCCCTATGTGCCAGCGCCTGTGTCTGCTGCCCAGTCTGAAGTTCCAGTACCTGCTGCCTGGTCTGATGTCTCGGTGCCAGCTTTCCAGTCCGCTTTCCAGCCTGATGTGTCCACTTTCCGGTCTGATGTGCCACTGTCCGCTGCCCAGCCTGATGTGCCAGTGTCTTCTACTCAGCCTGTTGTGCCAATGCCTGTGCCCGCTGCCCAGTTTGAGGTCCCAGTGCCTGCTGCTCAGCCTGAAATCCCAGTGTCCATGTTCCAGACTGACGCTCCAGTGACTACTGTCCAGTCCGATGTACCTGTTGTTCAACCTGTTGTGCCAGTACCTGCTGTTCTGCCTGATGTGCCAGCGCCTGTCTCTGCTGCCCAGCCTGAAGTTCCAGTACCTGCTGCCCGGTCTGATATCTCGGTGCCCACTTTCCATCCTGATGTGCCCGCTGTTCAGCCTGATGAGCCTGCTTTCCGGTCTGATGTGCCCATCTTCCAGCCTGATCTCCTGGTACCTGCCTTCCAGCCTGATGTTGTGATATTGGTATCTCAACCTGAAGTTTCGGTGCCCGTGTCTCAGCCTGAAGTTTCGTGCCCGTGTCTCAGCCTGAAGTTTCATGCCCGTGTCTCAGCCTGCTGAACCGGTGCCCGTTACCCAGTCTGTTGAATCGGTGCCTGTTACCCAGTCTGCTGAACCGGTGCCCGTTACCCAGTCTGCTAAACCGAAGTCCGTCACTCTGCCTGTTAAGCCAGTACCGTTATTTGGCTTGCCAAACCAGTGCCTGGTGTCCAGCTCGCTGAGCCGGGGACCGTTACCCAGCCCACTGGGCCGGGGGGCCGTTACCCAGCTTGCTGAGCCGGTGCCTGTGATCCGCCTGCCCTTAAGGTGCTCGCTGTTCGGCCTAATGCTCCAGAGTCTGCTGCCCAGCTCGATTATCCGGAGCCTGCTGCCCAGCTCGATGACCCGGAGCTTGCTGCCCAGCTCGATGACCCGGAGCTTGCTGCCCAGCTCGATGACCCGGAGCCTGCTGCCCAGCTCGATGACCCAGAGCCTGCTGCCTAGCTCGATTTGTTCCTGTCTGCTGCTCAGCTCGGTTTGTTCCTGTCTGCTGCCCAGCTCGGTTTGTTCCTGTCTGCTGCCCAGCTCAATGACCTGGATGTGCCAGCTGTCTGCCCGGATGTGCCTGACGACCAGCCTGAAATGCCTTCTTCCACCATTCTGCCTGATGCCATAGACTATGGACAATTAAGACTGGTTGAAGCGTCCGGAGGCCGCTCCTTTAGGGGGGTACTGTCAGGAAAGGGTCCATCCGCTGGTAAGATATATCGTTTGGCATGCAGTACTGGGGTCCACCAGCAGGTGTCTCCTGGCAGTTTTGAACTGTCAGGGGAATATTTCCCTGCTGGTGTCATTTCACCTTTTGGCCGCAGTACTGACGTCCACCAGCGGATGAATCCTGGCAGTATGGAGCAGACAACACTCCCTGCGCTCAGGTGTTACTTGAAGACAATTATGGTCAGTCACATAAATACCCGGCAAGTCCTCACATGCTTGCCTTGGTATCTCTCTCCTTGAGCCCTGACCTTGTTTGCCTGTTTACTGATCCTGAGCCTGCATCCAACCTTGTTCCAGAGCTTATTTTGACCCGGTCCCTTCTGTGTTCCTGTACCCTCCAGCCTGATCCATCCCCTCTCTGTCCTGTTGGTTCCCTGTCCCTCATTTACTGATGTTCCTGTGTATGACCTTGGCTTGGCTAATGTTTACGCTTCTGGTATATCCTTTGTCCTGCTGACCTGCTGTGTATGACCCTGGCCTGGCTGACATCTGTGATTCCGGTACTGCCCCTTGCTGTATATATTGTTGTTGTTGGTGGGTTTGTTGTGTTGGTTGTGCACTGTTTGTATTTTCTGATTTATCACCTATTTTTTTTTTTTTCACATTCAAATATTTTTATTGGGTTTATAAAGTTTTACAGAAAAGGTTGGAAGTAGAGAATATACACAAATGATGATGATAAGATAATAAAATAAAAATACAATAATAAGAAGCACATATCTAGAGCAATCGTATGATGTATCTTCAGGTTATGTTTAGTTATTTATGTATAATGATATTTATCAGTCCATGTTTTCCACAGTTTGTCAAATTTATCACATCTTAGCGAGTTAATTGCTATAAGTCTTTCAAAGGTATAATTTTGCTGGACCTTCCTAGTGACATCCGTGATGTTAAGTGTTGGAGCGCTTTTCCAGTTACTGAGAATTAGGGACCTAGCAACCAGTAGTATGTGTGTTACTACATGTCTTACATAGTAGGGGAATTTTTCTAATCCAATTAATAATATAGCTAGCTTTGGGTCTAGGGGTATTATGATGCCTGTGATTTCCCTTATTAGTTTAAAGATGTTGTTCCAGAAGCTGGTAACGTTAGGGCACTCCCAAAACATATGGAGAAGATGGCCCTTTTGTCCGCATTCTCTCCAGCATAAAGGTGAGGTGTTAGTGAACATTTTTGAGATTCTACAGGGGGTATATTGCCAGCGGTGTATTATCTTGAGCGATGTTTCCCAGTGTGTGGTGCAGTGTGACACCGTTTGTATGGTCTTAAACGCGAATTACCATTGATTATCAGTAATAGAAGTTTTGAGGTCCATTTCCCATCTAGTGTGTGTTCTTGATTTTTGGAACTTTGTTTTCCCCTGGAGTAGATTATAGTATAAAGATATTCCTTTGTTATGGAATGACCCTCGGGTTAGGTGAAGCCATGCTAGGTTTGGAAGGTGGACACCATTCCGCGGGTGCTTGTGTGTGAGGTGAGCTACACGTAAGCAGGTGAAAAGCATGTTATGTGGCATGTTGTGGTCCTTCATTAAGCAGGTTGCTGATTTTAGTCTATTTTTATGGTATAGGTCTTGTACACTGTTGATCTTATGGGAAGGGAATTTTTCAAAGATATCATTGGTATGTTGGCTTCAACCACACTTAGAGGGAGTGTATAGTCTATTTCTCTACTGTCAGTAACTTGACGAGATATGAGGAATCTCCATGCTTTGAGTGATATGATGATAGTGGGGGGCAGGTTTTTAAGATTCCAGGGTATCCAGCTGCCCCTTTGAGGATCGATGGTAGGTCTGATATTGGAGCTAAGGTTTTTTCAATCTCCCCAGAGTGGAACTTCTTTAGGTGAAAACCAATATTTGAGTTGGTCTAGCCTAGTTGCCCACATATAATAATGAATATCTATTAGTCCCGCCCCTCCTGCTCTTTTATGGGGAATTAGTGTAGCTTGTGAGCATCTTGCTTTCTTTGTACCCCATAGGAGTTTCCATTGGAGACTAGAGAGGGATTGGAGATAATGTTCCGGGATGGTGATCGGGAGTACCCTAAAGATGTACAGGATTTGAGGGAGGATTAACATTTTAAATGCTGCTAACCTACCTAGCCATGATAATTCGTGTTTGGCTATGTTGTTGGTTTGAATCGTTAGTTTGATTTATCACCTATTTTAATAAATATTATTATTCACTTACATGCGTTTTGGGTTATCTCTGTGCAGTCCACACAGTCTGGTCTACTAAGTCTCCTGACAGGCGTGCTGGATGGTCTGCGCATCAAAAGCTGGCTTTCCCCCAAGTTGTCACATGCAGGAGAGAGGAATGCCCATAGCATGATATTGTTTTAAAAAAGCTTTATTTAGGGGGTGCATGCGCGGACTCCTCCAAGATGGCCGCTTAAGCCCGGAGCTCCGCACTGCCCTGACCACCCGGCGCACATAGCGGGGGAACCAGGACCCCGTGGACCACAATACCCACCTTAAAGTCAATAGGAAGTGCTGGGGAACAAATCTATGCCTGTCGGATCGTCCAGGAGGGACCTAGAGCCACTGTTTAAAACCTCGGCGGAGCGGGCCGAATCCAAGATGGCGGGCGCCATGCTGCAAGGTACACAGACAGCTGCAGAGAGCCCAGGAGACAAACTATCCTATGCTGCAGTGACCCGCTCTCTCCCTTCTGGGACCCCAGTGAGTACCCCTCAACTTCTGGCACAGTCCACGGTTCTCTCAGAGCACCTTAGGGAACAGCCCATGACACCCCCCTCACAGCCTCCCTCCCCTCACATTACAACAGGGCCTGAGATGATGCTCGCTCCAGCCCACACTGTCCTCACAGCCCCTGACCTCTTCTCCCAGTTATCAGCCCTGCTGGATAGAGGTCTGGCTCAAACTGCAGCCAAAATAACTGGCAATATTAGGGAGGACTTGCAGGCCCTGGGCTCCAGAATGGAGGCAATTGAAGATAAACTTGACCAGACCATATCTAAAACCAGACAGAACTCTAACCACATACAGGTCCTACAGGATCAACTGGACATTGCTCTCTCACGCATCGATGACCTTGAAAACAGGTTCAGAAGGGAAAACTTTAGACTTAGAGGACTCCCAGAATCTATAAACGACTCCACGACGGTGGTTCAAGACTTCATTAAGCAACTTATCCCTGATATTCCTCCACATAAGTTAGAAATTGACCACGCACACAGGACATTAGGACCCCCAAGGAAAGATGGCCTCCTCAGAGATATCGTGGTCAAGCCACACTACTTCTCGGTTAAGGAAGAGGTGATGAAAAAGTGCAGATATCAACAGCCCCTCACGTGCAGAGGACACGCCATACAAGTCTTTGCAGATATTTCACCTAACACAATACAAAAAAGGAGGGCACTGAAGCCCCTACTCTCGGTGTTGGCGCAACATGAAATTAAATACAAATGGGCCTTTCCATTTGCGCATAAGTTTGATCACAGAGGTAAAACACACTCTTTCCGCAGCCTCCCAGAAGGAGAACGGATCCTGTTAGACCTCCGTCTCATCTCTCAAGAGTCAGCTATGGACTTCAACAATTCATCGGTGGAGTCCTACAAACGCCCATCTCCTGCAAGCCCCTTGCAGCCCCTGTGGGAAAAACCTAAATACAAACGCTCCAAAGAAGCCAGACCTCCATGAGACCATGAGTGAAGAAGATGTTTGACTGACTGTCCCTTGTCTCTTTTTTTCCTTTATGCTCCTACACAAACTCAGTTGACTTTTTTCAATTAATATTTTCTACGTTTTCCTTTTTGAATTTTTCTGAGATCTTTTTTCCCTCGGAGCGCTTATAGAGCTCCGGGTGAGGGATTAGGAGGTAGCCCCTGTTATTTCCTCCCAATATACGGGGGAAAGAGTGGTGTGCTTAATTATCTCAACACTAGGTGGCCAGCTTTAGAAATTTTCTTTTAGGTGGGGGGAGGGGGGGAGGGGGAGGGGACTTTTGTCCCCTTTTTCTTCTCCTCTTTCTCTCTTTACCTTCTCTTAGTAAGAATGCCATACGTACAACACTCTAATCCAGTGCAGTCCCATGGGGGTAACCCTATTGGGCCTTGCTCAGGTTTACATATTTCACTGTGAGCCAACACGATCCTCAGGTGGTTTTCAAATATTACTTCAATGTAAGGATCTTACCCTCTACACTAATTTAAGATCCAGATATCCAAGGCATAGTGCAACAAAGTACTATTCCATGACACTTCCTAATGCAGTGCTTTCGTCGCAGGAAGAGTTCTGTTTTGCCTGGGCTGTAGCCCAGGTAGTCCTCCCCACCCTCTAGGAACCATATCCTGGGTAGGGGGGAGGACGATGGGACAAAGGGTTGGCGGGTCCCCTTCGGATCCCCAGTTCGGACTTGCTCCGATCAGTAGTTTTATTGTTCTTTATTTCATTAAGGTGCGCCGAGGTGGCGGCAGTTAGGTTGCACCTCCACTAATCCCAGGGACCATGTGATGCCGGTTCCCTGGGTTAGGAGTCCCCCCTGCTCACAGGGTTCGGACACATCCTCTACTGTGAGGGGTGATGTGCTCCGTTGCCATCACTGCTCACCCAAGTTCCGCAAGGACTTGATTTACCCTTCTTCCCCTCCTCCTCTTTTCTCTCCTCTACTTTCCTCTCTAACAATTTATTCTCTTGTAGTTGGCTGTCTGCTGGGTAATACCCATTCTTCCAGTAAGACGCAAAGGGATGTTTTAGCGGGTCTAACTACGGTTCCCACTCTCCAACTGGAACAGGTAAGCGCTGAGGGATGGGGGGCAAGACCTCTACTTCTGCTCCATGGCTGTCACTGACAATTTGACCTCCCTATTAAAGGTGGCCACACATAATACCCAAGGGCTGAATTCACCTTCTAAACGAAGAAAAGTAATCGATTTTATGAAATCCCGCAAGATTGATCTTTTGGTTTCTCCAAGAAACCCACTTCCCGATCCGGTACAAACCTAACTTTATCCCTGCTCAGTTCCCCTTATTTTATTTAGCTAATGCGGAAGATAAGACCAGAGGGGTTGCTATCCTTATCTATAAAAATTGCAGATTCACACTACATAAGGTACAGCGAGACCCAGAGGGAAGGTACATCCTAGTGAAGGGCTCCATAGAGGGCAGACTATATTCCCTGGTATCTTACTATGCCCCTAACACAGGACAGCAAACATTTTTTAGCTCAAAGTTTAAGACGCTTGGACCAATGCTAGAAGGCTCCATAATTTTTGGTGGAGACTCCAATGTAGCCTTTGACCAGGGCCTAGATAGATCTAAACCCCCCAATGCCCAAAACATCCGTCCAACTAAAACCAGTTCGAAAATAGCTAAGTTGTTATATTCACAAGGACTCACAGATATTTGGAGCGAGTTGAATCCCACCAAAGAAGATTACACTCATTTCTCCCATGCCCACCAATCCTATGCCCGTCTAGACCATCTGCTAGTCTCGAATAACTTGATCCCGGCAGCCCAAAGATCACAAATTATTGACACGGTTTGGTCAGATCACTCCTTGTTAAGTGTTCTGATAAATAACCAAACCCCACACCACAAATACAACCTTTGGAGACTAAAAGAAAACATTCTTTCTGACCCCGCCTGGAAAGTAGAAATTGAAAAGGCCATTACTGAATATTTCAATCAAAATGACACTGCAGATGTCTCCGCAGAAACCTTATTGGCAGCTCATAAGGCCACAATAAGAGGGAAATTAATACAAATAGCAGCCAAAATTAAAAAAGAACACAGGATAGAATTAGACACCGTAGAAAAGAATTTTCAAAAATTGTGTGCGGAGCACAAGAGAGACCCTGCTTTAGTACCCGTATCCCGATTGGATGCGGCGCGCCTAGAACTAAGCTTAGCTCCTACAGCTAAGGCTGAAAAAAGTTTATCATGGCTAGGAGCAAAATATTACTATCAGAAGGACAGGGCTGGGTCTCTCTTGGCGTCCCGTCTTACACCGCTCCCTCGTTCCTATACCTTCCCTAAAATTAAAATAGCAGGCCAACCCCACACAACAAACCCTCTGAAAGTTATGGAAGCTTTCCATGGCTTCTACGCAGATCTGTATAGCGAACATAAGAGGGGGAACTTGATGGTGGTAGTTAATGTTTCACAACAAGTTCGGGTATTAGTCCATGTAAGGATAAAATGATGCTGAATAAATGGAAGGCAGCCAGTCTATAAAAGCTAGAAGAAGCTCTGGAACAAATAAAAAAGAAAGAAGGACGGCGCCCTCTAAGTGCAGCATGTATGTTAAAAATATTTATTACAATAGATAAAAACACTCACATTTGAGTTGCTAAAAACCAGCATGTAAAGTAGTTTCATCCGCGTGCTCTCGGGGGATGTGGGTGTCACGGGCCAGTGGAGGGGTTCCTGGGATGTGAGTCCTGTAACCTGGGTCCTGGTAGCTGTTCCGGTGGTGCCGAGGGTCCTCAGAGCCTCCGGGCGGCCAGGATATCGGTCATGGATCCTCCGTGGAGCGCCGTGCTGACCTGCGTCTTCACTTCCGGGAGCGGGGTGAGGCGGGCGGTGCTTCGCGTTCGGAGCATGCGTGCTCCTTCATCAGGCTATGAAAATTATGGCAGACCGTCTGGCTTCCTTTATTGGAAACTATATTCATAAGGACCAAGTAGGGTTCATCCCTGGAAGGCAAGGTCCTGACCAAATCAGAAGAATGGTGGATGTGGTCTCCCTCCTGCAATCTGGCTGGGATGGCAGTGGAGCTCAAAAGGGAATGTTACTGTCCCTAGACCTACAAAAAGCGTTTGACTCTGTCTCTTGGTCCTACCTATTCACAATTATACAACACTGGGGTTTTGGTCCACGTTTTTCAGGGTTACTTCATTCCCTATACTCTTGCCCTGAAGCTAGAATTAAACTACAAGGACAACTCTCTGAACCAATTAAAATAGCAAGAGGGACTCGCCAGGGCTGCCCGTTATCGCCACTGATTTTTGCAATAGCGATTGAATCATTAGCAATTGCTATCCGCACTAATCCGGATATAGCGGGGGTGCGCTGCGGGCCAACAATACATAAATGCGGCTTGTTCGCTGATTACCTCATTCTTTACCTCACGTCACCAGTGACCTCACTCCCAGTGCTATGTAAGCTCCTAGAAGACTTTGCACAGATCTCAGGATTATGTGTTAACTACTCCAAGTCCCAGGCACTCAATGTGTCCCTCCCGTCAGCTCTGGTGTCTCAGCTGCAGGACTCGTTCCGCTTTTCGTGGAGCGAGTCCAGCATAAGATACCTTGGAGTCAATCTTACTCCTAAATTCGAACAGCTATACCAAGCAAATTATCCTCCCATATACAAAAAATTTGAATTCGATCTCAAACAATGGTCGCTGCACCACATTTCCTGGCTAGGTAAAATAAACTCTGTCAAAATGACTCTTCTCCCGAGTCTACTATATATTTTCAGAGCGCTTCCGATCGCCATATGGAAGGATCACCTCTCAGCACTCCAAAACAAGGTTGTGAAATTTATTTGGGGATCGAAGGGGCATCGTCTCCCGAGACGCTCCCTATTCGATTTAAGAACTAAGGGAGGATTGGGACTTCCAAATCTTTTTTGGTACTACCAAGCGGCTAGACTGGCACAGATATCGATGGTTTACGTCAAAACAGCCAGACCTGATTGGGTGGAAATGGAGAGACAGGCGGTGCCAACCTATACAATCAATTTCCTCCTCTGGTACACACCAAAGGCTAGGCCCTCAGTCTTGTCTCCCGCCTTATCACAATCTCTGAAGATATGGGACACTCTCAGAAAGAGCCCTTCTTTAGTGTCGCAAAGCAAACCTCTATCCCACATATTCCGTAATCCTGCTTTTCCCCCGGGCATGGACATAAAAGCATTTCAGTGGTGGCTAGACAGGGTAATGTACCGGATCGGGAACTACTTTACCACAGCTGGGCCGATTTCCCTCAACCACTGCGTTAAACATCTGAATCTCCCCAACTCGGAAAGGTTCAGGTTCTTTCAAATATCACATTTTCTCCAATCAGCCTGGGTTGAGAAACCAGAACCACCGCAAGTCACCCCATACGAAATATGGTGTGGGGGACTCCTGGAGCAGAGGGGGGGAATCTCCTTAATCTACTCTTCACTTGCTGCTACAGATAGGAAAGCAACGTTCATGCTGTCTTGGGAGAGGGATTTACAGGACACATGGGACCTAGATCATTGGCACATGACCTTCTTCCGATCCTTCAAGGGCATATATAATATTTCCCTGATTGAAGCTAGCCTAAAGGTAATCACCAGATGGTACTTAACCCCCTCCTGGCTTTCTATGATGCTTCCCTCGGTATCCCCTCTCTGCTTTCGCGGATGTCAAATGAAAGGTTCCATGATTCATGTATGGTGGAAATGCCCTAAAATCAGTAACTTTTGGCAAAAAATATTTTACACCATATCCAAAGTAACAGGCAAGACCATTCCCAAGTCTCCTCAAACAGCTCTTCTCAACCAACCCATATCAGGGATCTCAAAATCATCACAAAAATTAATATTTTTTATTCTCCTGGGAGCCAAAATCACCCTAGCTAAAGCATGGAAGAAGCCCTCAGTTTCTCTTATAGCGGCAAAACGAAAAGTGTCATGGATAATGGCCCAGGAGAAATTAGTAAGCTCTTTACTAGACACCTCAGCGCAGTTTGAGAAGACTTGGGAACCATGGTCCAAATATATAGGAATAGGGGAGCATCCAAAACCTTAGAAATACTCCCCCAACAGATATGGGACTGCCTAGCAGACAGCAAAACTCCTCTCTTATCTATACTCTATAGCAATATTTCACTTCTCTCCTCCTTACTCTTCTTTCTTCTCTCTTGCCCCAACCCATCTTTCCTTCACCTCTGGCAGGTAAAAATGGGACTCACCCCTTTAGTTGGATTCCACTGGTGGGGACAGTAGTAGAAAGTTTCACTAAGTAGTTTGTCCCTGTGATTAAAATAAAACCAATAATATCTTTACGCTTCTTAACTAAGCAGCGTCTTCGCCAGAGGGAATTATATTGTAAGTTTGGAATGTTATCCGTTTAGCAGGCTATTTTTTGTTACCAAGGTTTATTTGGTTTTTGTGTTATTGCATCTCTCCGCCATTGGGCCTTCAGTGGACGGTACCCATTCCTCTCTCCAGCACATTGTGATCCCATATAGGGGTGCTGGTGGAGGAACTGGAATGAGACTCTAGGCCCATAAACCAGGGCTGGAAGTGACACAGATATTTTAATATCTGACCCTAGGTAAAACTAAGCAAATCTATTGTATGATGTATCTCTAGTATATAAGATGTTACCTGGAAAAAACATACCGCTGTATCATTTATATATGGTTTTCTTGATATGTCTGACATATAATTGTAGCTTGTCAATTTTTAAAATCTAATAAAAATCACTTAAAAAAGCTTTATTTATAATAAAAAATGTCGATGTATACTCACATTGAGTCAGAATTATACATGCAGCAATGAAATAGAGTAAAAATGGAGCCGGCGCTGTATACAAACAATCACCGCTCTGACCGGAAGTGATGCAAAGACGTACGGTACCGCCCTACGTGTTTCGTCATCAAGATGTCATGCTATGGACATTCCTCTCTCCTGCATGTGACAACTTGGGGGAAAGACAGCTTTTGATGTGCAGACCATTCAGCACACCCCAGAGAGCTACGCAGTGGCTAAAACTGTGAAGGTTGAGAGAAAATAATCAGCACTAAATCCGAACAGTCACTGAACACAGTTTGAAGCACAAAGTCACTTTAATCAATGAAACTCTATATTTTCTAAAACAGTTGGACTATTTTTTCACCATTTTTTGTATTCAATATTTAATTGTTTATCATGGAATATTCACTATTTATATTTGTGGTTATAAGTTTTATATTCTGATGCAGAGGATGAAACACACTTATTATGTTGCTTGCAAAAAGTTTTTTCTCTAAACATCCTCTATTCCCAGACGGTTTAACACTCCTAGTTTATTTCTTATTTCTTGTTTCCACATATTTTATGCTGGATTATTGTAGTTTTTTTACAGTTTCACCTTTTTGACACCCACCAGAGGGTGTAACACACCTATTCATTTTGCGTTTTTTGGCAATAATTTAATTAGTTTATTACATATATATTTTATATTACCAAGAATATTAAATTGCACTATTTGCACACATTCCACATGTTTTATGAAAGGCAGGGGGTGTAACACAATCTACACGAATATTTTTTAATTTCAAAGGTGGTTTGAAATCTGAAGTTCACTATACTCTCCAGGAAGAGTAACACCACTACATGAATCTTTTTAGCCTAGTTGTCTGATCCAATAATGCAGAGGGTGTAACACTGTTTTTCACGGTTCATGTTTTTTCATTGGAACAATTTTGGTTTATTCCTATTTTTTGTTTCGTGACATCTCTATATGTACAGAATACGTTAAGCCATAGGTACAGTTAAATTGTTAGGTACTTTGTTTTTCATTATATTATTTTTTTGAGTAGAATAGCGCCATTTCTACACTTCATCATTCATCTATGTACTCCACCTAGGTGGTAGTATTATGTAGAAGCAGCAATTCTCCATTCTCTTACCCACACACTTGTCTTATAATTTTTATAATTTCATACATTTCTTCATTATCTCCTACCACCTTTTTTACCACTTTTTTATTTATTTTTTGATTATCGTGGCATCCATTTACTGGACCTCAATATTAGGGCCACTTTCTTTTCTTTTCACTTGATAGATACCGTAGCACAGGGTCACCTACTATCTCTCAAAAAAGTAGAAAATATCATTTATTTTCAAAATTTTCAGTCTTTTTCCGTTTATATCACAAAAAATAAAAATCGCAGAGGCAATCAAATACCATCCAAAGAAAGCTCTATTTGTGGGAAAAAAAGGATGCAAATTTCGATTGGGTACAACATTGCATGACTGCTCAATTACCAGTTAAAGCAGTGCAGTGCCAAATTTTAAAAAGTCCTCTGGTCTTTGACCAGCCAAATGGTCTGGGGCTGAAGTGGTTAAGAGATAGGATTTTGAGTCCCATTTGTGTGTGTGGGGTGCTGATGTGTGGGCGCTTTACTCACAGTTAAGGTGCACATACAGTAGTTAAGAGGACAAGTCGCCTTGAGGCATCTGGAAGGCAGTTTCCGCTTGCAGGGATGACCAGATGCAAATTTCCATTCGATGAACAGGCAAGGTGTATGGTGTATGGTGTATTCCGCAGAAGAGTCAGAGGGAGAAAAGAAAAAGAAAATTGTGAAAGTCTGTAACAGAACGATGCAAACAAAACAGACAGCGGTGGCAAATGCTGTGACTGAACCACTGTCTGTAACCAATGGGGAAAGAGTCCAAAAGACCACCAAGTCTCAGGCACTGTGTGGCTTCAGCCGGGCTAAGGGCTATCATGTTGGAGAATGAAATTAAAGTTGAGGAGGGGGACCCTGTGAGCATTTATCTGTTCCCGCACTGTGGGTAGATGGCGGATTTTTGCCATGAGGGTGATACCTTCCCTGAAGGCTTATGCGTGGCCACTTGTGGCGGTGGCTTAGGTATGATTCCCCAAGTATGAAGAAGAGCTAAGCCTTTGTTCACAGAGGTAATATTGTGTGACACTCCATTTCTTTCCACAATGAACCTAGTGGGGTTGCCCCATTTATAGGTGATATTATGATTACGGCATGTTTTTAATATCCTGTGGGGCAAAATAAGCATGCAGGGAGGTCTGCAGTGATAAGAAGTAGGAAATAAGGCTATGGAGGAACAGTGGGGAGTCTGCAATGGCTCACCTCAGTTCCTTGTAGGCTGTCATCCAGGCTCATTCTGGCTTTAGATAGACTGGCACATAGCTGACAGGGCAATAAAGGTGAATTTGGTGAAGAGCCTTCACCCTGGTTTCCTTCAGCCCCACAGATCTGTGTAGTGGCCTGTTAGAAGAGAGGAGGAGGCAGGGGCCGGAGCGGTGGCACCATCTTGTCGGCCTCCTTGTGTGGGCTGAAGGAAAAAGGCTGTTAATTCTTGAGGGTGCTGATCGTCCTTCCTCTTCCTGGATATTGCGGTGGTGTGCCTGTGGGAACCAGGCAGGTCCTGAGATGGTTTGGGTGTCTCCCGATCATCACTGGCAGCCCTAATTGCCCTGGAGCTCAGCTCCTATGCTGCCATCCAGTGTGCACGCTGGTCACACACCCCCAAACCCCACTTTCTATGACACCCCATCTTAATTGATCTTCAGTGTGTTCCATGTGCAGTCCACCCTCACCAAGCATTCATTCTTCAGTGTGTTCCCTATGCATTCAAACCATATACAGAATTCCTGCTCCATTGTATTCCTTATGCACTCCACTGCACCCAGCATAACTGCATCCTCTGAGAGCCCTGTGCTTCCAGTGTCTCATTCCTGTGCACACCTGTGACCCCAGTATCTAGTATCTTCGGTAATCCTTGCAAACTGTCACTGACCCTGACTTTGTTCTTTACACTGTTCCCTATTGCCTCTGTGTCTCTCAGCCTCCCTGTACCTGTGTACTCCTGCTTCCAGTACATCCAGTATCCCAGTGTTGCATGATAATTCTGCATTCCTGCCTTCTCGCAATCCCAACACCTTGGTATTATCAGATTCCCCTGCACTCCGGCCACTCTTGTGAGTTCAGCATTCTTTCCTAACACTTGACTTATATGCTTTTCTGAATTTGCTCACCTGTAGCCTGTATGGGTGTGCTTGGGAGCCACAACCTGGGAGCCATCCTGCAGTGAAATCCGTGACCACCTGCAGGGTGTTCAGTCAAAAACTTAGTTCCTGCACCCAGAGCAAACCTCTAGCAAGCATGCAGGCTTAATGGTGGCTCTGGAATCCCCAGCCATGCATGGTAGAAAGAATTTCATATCCCCGAATAGGTATTACATTTGGGTTCACCACATTGTTGAGTGTGTTCTTTTCTGTTTTGTCAATCTATCAGCTGTTGAAGAATAGAGTGCACTTAGCATAGAATCAGGGAGAATCAATTGGCAGTAATGGTCAGCAGCTGCAGCTTACTGCTATTTTGACGGCAGGGATGAAGAGAACGGGGATCATGAGGTTGTACCTGGGTGTCTGATAATGCGGAGTATAATATGAATAAGTGAGGCAGAGGCACAACTGCCAAACAAGGTGTTGTCCTTGGGCAACTTGCAGGAGCCCTAAGACTTTTAATCAGTTGGTAGCATTTAAAGTACAAGTCAGGTAATATAAGTGAATTGCTATGGAAAATTTGATTTAATTGTCTGAAATTTGGCAGACTTTCTTGAAGAAACAGAAAGTATCAATTAGTCATAGGGTCCTGTAGCAAGAGACTTATCCTTTCCACATTAGTCTGTGTCATCACTCTCAACTGAGAATTGCGGTTGACAGGGGGGGCAGAGCTGGCAGCTGGGGAAGATGGCCGCATGAGGAGAAAGCTCCTGGAGCCTACAGATTTTTGCCACCTTCCCAAGCAACGTGGGGTAGCTAACTATCCATCTCCTACCTTCCAAGAAACCACAGGCACCCTCGGCATTCTATGGGAAACTGGAAGCCGGCACCGGGGCCCCGCAAATTAATGGAATTATTTGGGTCGGCTGGGGCTCCAGCATCGCAAGATGGCACTGGCTGCAGCAAGTCCCGGTCCTTTTCAGCAAGCGACTCGCCATGGGGCTCTCACTCCAGAGTAAGGATGGGCGAACGGTTTGGCCTGAGCATGACATTGTCTGTTTGTAAGTTCTCAGAACAACTGAACTATAGGGTCGTTCGACCGTTTGTTCGGCCCGCCAAACGACCACAATGCACTGCGCTGCCGCACAGTGCATTGAAAGCCATGATTAGCTAAAGCAATGAAAGCTTCATAATGACTGCATCCAATCATGGCTCATTGCTCTTAATCCTGCCCTACACTATAAAGATATTCTTTCCATAGTGGCCATTTGTAGTGTGATAGCGGTGTGGAGAGAGATAGAACAGGTTGCTCTGTTCAGTGATATTAGACAGTTTATGCCCTGTACACACGGTCGGACATTGATCGGACATTCCGACAACAAAATCCATGGATTTTATCCGACGGATGTTGGCTCAAACTTTTCTTGCATACACACGGTCACACAAAGTTGTCGGAAAATCCGATCGTTCTGAACGTGGTGACGTAAAACACGTACGTCGGGACTATAAACGGGGCAGTAGCCAATAGCTTTCGTCTCTTAATTTTTTCTGAGCATGCGTCAGATTTGTGTACACACGATTGGAATTTCCGACAACGGATTTTTTTATCGGAAAATTTTATAGCAAGCTCTCAAACTTTGTGTGTCGGAAATTCCTATGGAAAATGTGTGATGGAGCCTACACATGGTCGGAATTTCCGACAACAAGGTCCTATCACACATTTTCCATCGGAAAATCCTATCGTGTGTACAGGGCATTAGTGTGCTATAGTGTTCTATTCTGATTCTATTGTCAGTGTAGAATATCAGTTTAGTGTGCCTCTAGGGATAGTTTAGTGTGAATGTAGTGTGACCATTCATATTTACATTATTGTGAATGTAGGGACAGTTCCATCATTGTGAGTGCAGTGACCACCATTCATCTTTACATTAGTGCCAATGTAGTGATAGTTCAGTCAGTGTGAGTGTAGTGACTGTTTAACACAGTATATTTTATTGCGTTACTGCAAGTTTTTTTTTAACTTTGAAAATTTTTATTAGATTTTCAGGTTATACAAGATACAGAGTAGCGGAATACAAAGTAGTTGTACAGAAAGGAAAGGAATACAGATTTACATGGAGCATATAAAGAAAAAAAAAAGAGAAAAGTAAAATTGAGTATTCTTGGTTCAGTACATCAACAGTTGAGAACATATGGAATGTCATGGTTCCTCATAAAACCGTTTGAGTATTCGGCATTGGAGGGAGAAGCCTGTCACCCCATTTGGGAACATTCTGTGAGCAGGCTTGCCAGTTTTTCTCTGAGGAACTGTGTTAGCGACCCAGAAGGCGGTCATTTGAAGCAGATCATGTAGTATAATTAATACTTTTGTTTCGGAACCAAGTAATATTAGCTGTAACCTTTCCTAGTATGTATTATCTGAAATACAAATTGCTGGTACTAAATCTGAACAATAACCATAACCATAGTACGTCTTTACGTTTATAGCTCTAGGCATAAATCCCTTAGCTCTGTGACTGCTAAAGCACCTTAGATGCGCTGTATGTTTCAATAATCGAGTGTAGTAAGTATTATCAAGCTCAACACTAGAGGTTATCTTGGATGTTTAACCAACTTCCCCAATATTTAAAATAAGTATTTATCCTGCCTTCTTTATGTGCTAGCATTTTTTCCATAAGGCTTTGTGATTTCACTCTAGCAATAACCTCTGTGATGTTGGGGGGAGAAATTGTCTTCCACCGTTTTGTTATTGAGACGCGTGCTGCAAATAGAATGTGTATTATCACCTTCCTATGCAGGGGGGAAAAAGATTCTATCCCTAGGCCTAATAAGGCTAGTGCTGGAGAGGGTGTACATATAGTATCGGTAGTTTTCGATAGCAGGGAGAACACATCTTTCCAGAAGGTGTGTAGGGCTTTACAGTGCCACAGGATATGTAGGAGGTTGCCCTTGTGATAGCATTCTCTCCAACATAGTGGCGATAGTGTGGGGTCTATTGTATGTAAACGCATGGGAGTCAAGTACCATCTGTGAAACATTTTGTGGAAGTTGTCCCAGTGGTCAACACATGCCGAAGAGGAACTATTGTGCTTTATTGCTAGCAGCCATTGTGGTAAAGTGAAAGACATTTGCAGTTCAGTTTCCCATTTCTCCATCGTTGGCATTTTAACATGGGAGGAGTGGGAGTTACACAATTTATAGCATAAGGATATGCCTTTAATACTGGGATTGTGTTTGTTCAGCAGAAAATTCCAAATGGAAAGTGGTATTTTCGTATTTGGGAGTGGATGTTTTTGTTTGTAGAGATTCATTTGCAGAATCATAAGATTGTCTAGGGTAGTTGGGTTCACTATATCTTCCGTAGAGAAGTGGAGGCCTTTTTGTTTCCAGTGGTGTGTGGAAAAATTTTGTATAAGGAATTCATAGGTCGTTAGGGGTATGTTAAGTTGGAAGAGTATTTCATTAGGGAATTGCTTTCTGATCAATAATGACCAGGCTGTGAGTGTTGCTTGTATGGTAGGGTAGGGTGGTATAAATGGTTTGTGATGAATAGTAGAGGCCATGAGCAGTGCCGTTAGGTCATGTCCCGGGGTGATGGCACGTTCAATGTGAGACCATAGATTATCCTCTTGGCAAGAGAACCAATATTTCACCTGGTCCAGTAAAGACGCTTGATAATACGCATGGGCGTTGGGTAGTCCTCCTCCTCCTAGTGTCTTAGGTTTATAAAGAGTGGCTAGGGCTACCCTGGGTTTTTTGTTTAGCCAGATAAATTTATTCAGGCTTGAGGCTAAGTCAGTAAAGAATTTTGTGGGGATGGGAATTGGGAGAGTTCTAAAGAGGTAGAGCAATTTGGGGAGTGTTTGCATTTGGTAAGCTGCAATGCGTCCCACCCATGTTAAGTGAATCTTTGATAATTGAGTGAATTCTTTCTGTATTTGTGATAAAAGGGGTAGATAATTGGCGGTTTACAGATTAGAGGTAAGCTGGGTCAGTTGTATACCCAGATATGTAATAGAAGGTAGATCCCAGGTGCAAGGGAATACCTCTTTAAGTTTGGATATGTTTTTTGTGGAGAGGTTTAAAGGGAGAGCGAAGCATTTAGTGGTGTTGATCTTATGGTAAGTCATGCTTCCAAATTCATGTAGGATTTTTTTAACTGTGTGTAAGGAAGATTCAGGCTTAGATAGTGTTAGTATGACATCGTCGGCAAAAAGCCCGATTTTGTGGGTCTTCTGTCCTACTGTGAGACCGTGGATGTCAGTATTGTTCCTTATAAGTTCTGCTAGCGGTTCAATAGCTAGAGAAAATACAATTGGGGAAAGTGGACATCCTTGGCGCGTACCATTGGTCAGGCTGAAGGGGTCGGATAGCATGCCTGAGGTATACACTTTGGCTGTGGGGTTAGAATATAGGGCCATTATGGCCGTGTGAACAAATCCTTGTAGACCGAATTTAGTTAGTGTTTTAGATAGGTAGTTCCAGTGCACCCTATCAAATGCCTTTTCTGCATCTAAGGCTACAAATATACTGGGAGTGCGAGTTATTTCAGCGTGTCTTATTAGATTTATCATCCTTCTGGTACCATCCGGGGCTTGTCTGCCTTTAACAAATCCCACCTTTTCCAGTCCTACGAGGGTAGGGGTGATATCCAGTAATCTATTGGCGATTGCTTTGGCATATATTTTGAGATCTGAGTTTAATAGGGAAATGGGTCTAAAGTTTTGGGGATGGGAGGGGTCTTTTCCTGTTTTTGGTATAGTTACAATTATGGCCTGTAACATTTCTTTCGGGAAGCCACCTGATTCTGCTGCGTTATTAAAAATTTCTACTAATCTAGGTATCAGAAGGGGGGAAAATGTTTGATAATATTCAGCTGAGAAACCATCTGCTCTGGGGGATTTATTTTTTGGGAGGCGTTTGATTACAGCTTCAATTTCAGCTTCAGTGAACGGCCTGTTCAAAGTATGTAGTGTGTTCGCATCTATCGCGGGAAGATTAATTTTCTGGAGAAAATTTGTGATATCTGTATCTGTGGGCTGATAAATGTTCTTATCCTGGTTAAGATTGTATAGAGAGTCGTAGTAGTCTTTGAAGGCGTTTGCTATATCTTTGGGGTTGGTATAAATTCTATTGTTCCCATGGTGTTTAATCTCTGAGATATTTGCCCTGGTTTGACGTTTTTTAATTTGTGAGGCTAAAAGTTTGCTCGCTTTGTTACTCTGGGAGTAGTATGAGAGTTTAAGCCTTTTAAAGTATAAATCGTAATCATGTTGTAGTGTTTGTTTGAGTTCTTCTCTGCAGGTGTTTAGTTGGAGGAGTAGGGAGTGGTTGGGCGATTGTTTGTGTCTGGTTTCCAGATCCGAGATGTTGTTATGTAGTCGTTCTATGTGCCGCATTTTTTTCCTTTTCTCTCTAGCAGCTATTTGTATAAGCACCCCTCTAGAGAAGGCCTTGTGTGCGCACCATACTGTACTAGGGCGGGTCCCCCGGTGTTCATTTAATGTAAAATATTCCTCTAATTTTGTTTGCATTTCCTCCCTAATTTGGGGTAGAGAAAGAAGATAAGTGTTGTTACGCCATAGGGGAGCGAGGTTGGTTTTGCGGGTATCCATAATGTCTATTGTAATGGGGGCATGGTCAGACCAGGTGATATTGTGGATATTCGCTTTGACCACATTTTGTAAGAACTTATCTGTAAGAAAGAAATCAATTCTGGAGTAACTTTTATGTAGTGGTGAGAAGTATGTATAGTCCCTCTCTGTGGTGTGGAGGCACCGCCATGGGTCGTATAGCTCTTCTGATAGACAGTAGTGGCCCAGGGATGGCGTGCGCCTCCGCCCCACAGAGGAGGAGTCCATTTCGTTATTCATGAGTACATTGAAATCTCCACATATCAATAATTTGCCTTTTCGCAAACACTTAGCCTTTTTTAAGGTTTTGTATATGAGTCTCATTGGTCTTTTCGTGGGAGCATATATATTTACCAACGTGTATGTATCGTTATTGATTTCAGCAATCAAGATAATATACCTACCAAGGGAATCAGTGTATTGCTCTAGAAGTTTAAAAGTGACAGAGTCCTTAATGGCAATTAATACCTCATTGCGTTTGCAAGAGTTATTTGCTGTAAAAATGTGTGGGAACCTGCTGTGGGTGCATTTAGGCATGCTTAGTTCTGAAAAGTGTGTTTCCTGCACACAGAGAATGTCGCAGTTATCCTGCAGGGCTGTGTTCCACATCATTCTGCGTTTAAATGGGCTGTTGAGTCCTCTAGTATTGAGAGACATTAGTCTAAGAGACATTCATTTCATTGGTGGTGCTTTGGTGCCATCTAATGGTGTAAGTCGTTGTTTGCAGTAAAAGAGATATAGCCTCTAGGGCAGTGGAAAGGGGTTGTCTGCTTGACGTACCTGTAAGTGGAAAGCTCCAGTAAGATGAAGGAGTAAGTAATAGAACTGAGAGAACTGGAATTGAAAACAATAGAACAGTCAACAATAACTGGGTGAATTCGGGAATATCCCAGAATACCGAGTGGGGTATAGTCATGTATGTATCTTCCGGTACAGCCGTACATCCGGTGCTACTTGTATTAGCTTTAGTGAAGCTTGGTGTTTAGGGTGATGCCGCAAGGTGGGTTCGCCAAAAGTATGGGCGTGTAGATTTCTGTTCATGTAGGCGGAGAAAGACGGTCATCCATCGCATTTCCCTCTGTAGTTGCGGTGCATATTAGAACCTGCTTTGGAGGTCCCCGGGCCTTTTCCCTCTGAGTTGTTCTCGGTAGGGAGAATTCTCCACTTGCTCAGCAATTCCAGGCCTTTTTCTAAGGATGAGATGGTGTAAGATTCGTTGCCCCGAGTAATGAATAGTTTGGCTGGGAAGCCCCATCGATACAATATCTTGTGATTCCGTAGAGATTTAGTAATCGGGATCAGGTTGTTCCTGGCTGACATGGTGGCTTGTGAGAGGTCAGCATATAGGGTTATCCCCGCGTATGGGTCCGGGAGGGCGTTGTTTTGCCTAGAAAATCTCATGAGTTGGTCCTTTATATGGAAAAAGTGGATCCTGGCAATGACATCTCTAGGAATTCTCTCTGGGAGGTGCGGGGGCTTGTGCAGCCTGTGGGCTCTATCAATGATGACATCTGCTGGTGATAGGGATGGCAGAGTTTTCATCATAAGTTGTTGAAGGAAAGAGCTTAAGTCAGCTGGTTTCACAGATTCGGGGATCCCCCTAAATTTCACGTTGTTTCTTCGTGAAGGTCCTCGAGGTCAGCGACCTTTAACCTGAGGGCTTTAAGCTCATCCTCCAGATCCACGTGCGCATCCACTAGCTCATTATGAGCTGCTGAGAAATCATCCATTTTAGTTTCTACATAATCCAGCCTGTTACCTAGTGCAGTCATTTCCTTATGTGTGGAGCGTATTACATTAGTGATGTCTTGTTGTATGGCCCCCCTTAATGTGAGAATCATCTCTTTCATGGTGACATCTGTCAGGGGCAGACCTGAGGTGGGGAGAGCATCCAGCTTCTGACTGTACTCATTAGTGTGTTCCATGTCACTTTCCTCATTGACCTGTACAGCCTCAGAGTCATCTGGGGAGTTTAGCTTTCTCTTTTGCTTAATGGGGCTGTTTGAGGCTGAGTGTGGAGGGTTCAGTACAGTGTTAGTGGCAGATGACTTACTGGCTGCAGATTCTGCCGCTCTGCTGTGAGGAGATGTCGCGCCGGCGCCATCTTGTGACAGGCTAGCTGGGACCGTCGTATAGAAGTCGGTCAGCTTCCGAGGCGGCTCTCTCTCCTTTCGTTTAGCCATTAGTGCGGCTCGGTTCCCTGCTGTTTCCGCCGTTCGTGTGGCTGTTATTAGTTCACTATCAGCCGCTGTTAGTAGCTTCTGAGCACTCGGTGTGACGGAGCTCTCTCCTCACTGCTCCATCAGCTCCGGCCGCCGGCTCCACCCCCCGCGTTACTGCAAGTTTAACGCCATATAGTTCTGTGTGTTACTTCAAGTATAACGGCATATATTTCATTGCGTTACTGTAAGTTTAATGCCATATAGTTCTGTGTGTTACTAAAAGTATAACGCCGTATATTTCATTGTCTTACTGCAAGTTTAACGCCATATATTTAATTGTGTTACTGCAAGTTTAATGCTATATATTTCAGTATGATTGTGACTGTTTAACACAGTATATTTTATTGCGTTACTGCAAGTTTAACGCCATATAGTTCTGTGCGTTAATGCAAGTTTAACGCCATATAGTTCTGTGCATTACTGCATGTTTAACGCCGTACATTTCATTGCGTTACTGCAAGTTTAACACTGTATATTTCATTGTGTTACTGCAAGTTTAACGCTATATATTTCATTGCATTACTCCAAGTTTAACGCCATAAGTTCTGTGCGTTACTGCAAGTTCGAAGCAGTATATTGCAGTATATTATAGTGTATTCGTGGAGTGTGTCTGTGTCATGAATACTTAAATTAAAGTGCACCATACACCACTTTCCATTGATTAAAGTGCATCCACGTACACATTTACACATCTTTATTACATTTTGTTAATAAGCACCCCCTACTCCCCCCATCATGTCTGGGAAGACAGCAAGGAGAGGCAGACGTTCCCATGGCACAGTAAGGGGGCCAGCAGCATATGTGTCCACAGGCAAGGTGGATGTGGTCAGTCCACAGGCAGGGCATCATTTCCTCTGTTTAGTGATGCCTGTGCTATCCAGCCACAGCATGCAGAGGAGGTGGTGGACTGGCTTACTAAACCGTCCTCATCCCCCGTCACCCAAGTAGAGACTAGTGCGCAGTCCCCTGCAGCTGCCAGGATGGCTTAACCTGCCTTCTTGTCCACAGCTATTCCTGCCATAGCCCCGGCATCAGGCATGGAGTAGTCAGCAGAGTTATTTAAACACAGTGTCAGCCACTTGCTTCTTGACGATGCACAGCCATTACTCAATTCAGATGTTGGTTCTGACTCTGAGGTTGAGGAAGGCAGGAACATAAGCCTACAGAGAGGGGACAACACTGCTACACAAATTGGTAGTCATGTTCCCCCAGCCGCAGCGTATTGCCAAGTTCTCCCCAGTGGTAGTGAGGATGGAGGAGATGATGATGATGATCACTGACTCGACTTGGGTGCCGGATAGAGCAGAGGAGGAAAGTGAGGGTGAGGCACAACCCCAACAAGGCAGTCATCGTGGAAGGGTAGAGAGCAGCCACCCTATTCCATCACATTGTGGAGCTGTTATCTCCCGGGCCACTTCCCACAGCTCAGCAGCCTGGGCCTTTTGTAGTGCAGCCAATCACACTGTTGCTATTTGCAAACTTTGTCTCAAGCTTGGCAAAAACACCAACCATTTGGGTACCACATGCTTGACAAAGCATTTAACCTCCCTCCACTCAGCCCAATGGCAAGAGTACCTAAAAGCCACACAAAAGGGGTACAAATCTGTCCCTCCTCCTTACTTACCTCAGTCTGTCCCTGCTATACCTCACAACCTCTTAGCATCCTCCACTGACAGGGATGATGGTATAGAGCAGGGTGTCCCAGGAAGCATTTAACCTCCCTCCACTCAGCCCAATGGCAAGAGCACCTAAAAGCCACACAAAAGGGGTACAAATCTGTCCCTCCTCCTTACTTACCTCAGTCTGTCCCTGCTATACCTCACAACCTCTTAGCAGCCTCCACTGACAGGAATGATGGTATAGTGCAGGGTATCCCAGGAACTAGCAGCACATCTGCCAGCAGCACACCACCAGCTGTAGACTATAGCCAGCAAATTTATCTGCCCCATCTATTGCAGCAAAAAAAAAAAATACAGTCCCTGTCAAACTGCTGTGGAAAATGTAAATTGTTCCTTGGGTGTTAAATGTGTCCATGAAAAAACATTCTTCCAGATGACATCAACACCCACAACACTAGGCAGCCTAGAAGTTCTGCAGAGATTTCACATCTCAAAAACACTTAATCAGTGACACTGGCACCAGGGGCTTCATAGCTGCTGGTAATCCAGGACTGACTCATTCTGATAAAAGTCAGATGGTCCAGGGAGTCTGTGGACAGACGCGTTCTATGATCAGTAAGAAAACCTCCATCAGCACTGAATGCCTGTTCGGAAAGCACGCTTAATGCAGGGCAGCCCAGCAGCTCAATAGCATACTGGGCAAGTTCTGCCCACTGATGTATTCTCATGACCCAGTAAGCCAGTGGATTGTCGACTGGAAAGCTCTCCATCTCTGTTTTTGCCCCAATCATCCACCATGTGATGCAGACACTTCCAATGGGATGTGGAAGCTGACAGGCCTGGGCAGCAAGAACCAAATAAATTCAGAAATGCATCACTTAGGCGGCCGCCTTCTCCACGGCTCATCTCTTGACCAACAGAAGCCTCAAAACTATGTTTTCCATTACACTGTAACCTACCAGAGTCAGGAAAAGCATTTGATAACTCCTCTTTAAGGTGTCACCAAGAGATTTCATCTTCTGTACTCTCTGTGGGGACGGGATGAGTTCTGAGACTTTGCCCTTATAACGGTGATCAAGGAGGGTTGTCAATCAATAGTGATCCTTTCCCTTTAAGGCACGTATTCCTGGGTCCTTTCTTAGGCTTTGAAACATGAAGGAACCCATGCGCCGCAAATTTGCGGAGGCATGAGAAGCAGACTCCTCAGGGTCACTCAGGATTGCAGGATCTGGAATTGCCTCCCCCAACCACATACTATTCCCAAGGGTTCTAGGGATGGAAGACCATCTCTTACTGTTTGACGTATGTCTTCCTCTGCTTCAGTACCTCTGAAACTGCCAGAAACTGACAGAATCCTCCTCTTCTCTCTCCTCTTGTGTGTTCTGTGGCATAGGAACAATGGTGTCTACATAAAGTGAGCCTTGAGAGGAAAGGAAGTCCTCCTCTTCATCACGCTGCTCTGCCTTGAGGGCCCTGTCCATAATGCCACGCAGAGTCTGCTCCAGCAGAACCACAACAGGGATTGCGTCACTGATGCATGCATTGTCACAGCTCCCATCATTGTGGCCTTCTCAAATGGTGACAGTACAGTGCATGAATCCTTTATGAGCAGCCATTGGCGTGGGGAAAAAAAGCCGAACTGGCCTGAGCCTGTCGTCATGCCATACTGACACAGGTACTCGTTGACGGCCCTCTGCTGCATGTGCAGCCGCTGCAGCAAGTCGAGTTCCACCTGGTGGGCATGTCACAAATCAGGTGGTTTACTGGCAGGTGAAATTCCTGCAGACTTTCAGCCAACCGAGTTCTGGCTGTGTATTGTAAGGGTATTTATACTGAAATATTAAACAGTTTTATATTTATGGAAAAAAGCAAAAATCTATAATTTAGGAGATTTCCCCATATTTCCACAAATCACCCAAATAACTCAAGTTCATTTATCTTCGCTAAGTTGAAGACGAAGGAATACAATATTGTGCAAAAATATATGTATTTATTTACTAAAATCAGTGCAAAATAATATAAAAATATAACTGGTGATAAATACAGAATATAATTTCAAATATCAACAATATGGGTAAAACATATGCTGAGACACAACCAAAAGCTCTAGTTTTAAAATGCCAATGTCTTAAAACTTAGTAACTGCTTTGTAAATGATTAACTTTTTCTCAATGACACTGCAAGTTAAAAAAACAGACAATTGTTGAAATCGACTGGTGATTTCTCTCAAATAAACAGATCTTGCAAGCTCAAATTTTAAAAACACACGGATAGAATGTTATGCCGTATATCAACTAGGCATAGCATTGGAAGTTTTATTTCTACCTTCAGCATGACAGAATTATATTCCAATTATAAGAGAAATACACATCTTTGTGTTTTCTCTCTCTACAAAAGCTAATTCCAAAGTCTGTACAATGGTTTTGTTATGATATGTTCTTAAACATAAATTCATTTTAAATGTATTTTTACCTTAAATATAGTCTTGGTTAAATTACCTAGTTGTTTTTTATTATTTCCAAATGATTATAATTTGAGCCCAAAAAATTTGATATGTGTACCAACATCAGAAATAAAAATTTAATTCCCAAAAATCAGAGGGTAACATCACTATTCTACACTTACACACCAAGAACCACCAACTATCATAGAACAAATCAAGAAGAAGAAATCCTGACTAATGTAATTCCACCACCTTTATGTCAAAAGAAATGCAGTATTTATGTGTAGGAGGGATTCACATGTGGCAGCACAGTGGCTAACAGGTTAGCACCTCTGCTTAGCAGCGCTGGGGTTGCTGTTTTGAATCTCAAGCATGCCACTTCGTGTAGAGCAGTTGTCATTTCTCCCTATGTTGTTTAACATAACTCCTGACTCAGGTCCTTACATAAATTATGTCTAAATGTAGTATTTATGTGTAGGAGGGTTCCACCACCATTGCAAATCCTGTCATATGGGCAAGGACTATAATCAGCCTTAACATTTCTCCACTAGCAAAAAAATGGAGGTATGGCTAGAAAGGTTGCACTAGATACAGCACCTTATCCAGAAATAATTATATAGGAATTTGAGGGTTTAGAGGGATTATAACGGTGCCAGAGAAGAGGAAGAATAGGAATGCTGGTAAAATTAACAAAGATACTTTATTGGCAAAAATTAGCACATACAAAAAGACAGGTCATTTTCTTTGTGTTACTACTGGGTCCCAGTTATTTTCTATGACCTTGTTAGTTTGTGTGGCTGGACTGATGCGGGGTGGCTCGCCTGGGACTCCCCTTCCATTCCCTGGGGTGCTGGAATTGGTGGGGGGGTCTGTGCCAGGGCGCTCTGCCTCGTGTTCCTCTTCCCCGGGTGGCCCTTTGCTCCCTTCCTCATTGATGTGCCTGTTGGCCTTTTTTCCCCCCCGGTGTGGTGTGGCAGGGGCCCCCTGCCTTGGCTTCGCATTTTGCGATGTTGTTGGCTGTATGGACGCCCAGGGCAGCACCTCAATGTCTGCCCATCTGGCTTCTGTGCAAATGCTTTGTGCCGCTCTGCCCCGCGCCCACCATCTGGCCCTGGTACATGGATTCGCTGTCTTTCCTTTGATTGACAGCGTTGTTCCATTTGCCCTATAGTCCGTCTCAACGCGGGTCACGTGACTCGGGCATTCGCCCGCGGTGTATCTTGGACCTTGTAGGCTCCAAGGATGTCACCGCGGGCGCATGCGCAGAAGCCCATCATTGCTGTGCTGATCGGGTGTGGGGGGCGTACTTAAGCCGGCCTGTCCTGACTGTCAGCTGGACACGAGGAACTCCTGTCATTACAGTTGGAATACTCTCATGGTACGTTGTATCCACTCCACATCATCCCCCCCTTCAGCAATTTACCTTTTTCTTTTCCTTTGGCCATGAGCTTACCTCATTCGTTTTACTTTAGGATTTCAGAAGTAATTACCTGTGCTGCTGCTCAAACTAATCCTATCCTGTGCTTCCTACATATGTGCAGGGTATCTGTTTGGTGCCTCTCACATTTCTAATTGTCCTGTAATTGCTTCCTGGGTAAGCTTCCTTCTAAACACTGTTCCTATCTTTTACACACTGTGTATGTAATTGAACTATCATTTCTTTACGGTTAATTTACATTAGTTTTGGATTTCTAGATAAACATCCATACTCTTCATTCCGTTTCTGAGTACATCCTTCCAGCTTCCTTCAGGCGCTTCTCTTGGAACATATTTATTTTAAACTGTAAGTTATTGCGCCTATGTTAGCCCTATTGATCTGATGTGGCGATAATTATCCCACTCATCTGATTATGTCCTTATTTCCCTTGTACTGTCTCCTTGATACACACCACCTAATGGTATAATATTTGATCGCCAGGCCTTTGTATGCCCCCTGCAGTCATAGATACGGTGCAACCTGCATGGCCTCCGGCTGAGGTGCCCCGTGCCATGCCTCGCCTTGGGTGTCCGGCCTTCAGGTACCTCCTTTGGGATGGGGGGGTTTATGGCCTCTTTTTGGGGATCTAGCTCAGCCACACATCCTAATTTATGTTTTATGACTTGCATACCTTCAATATTACCTGTTTTTATCTTGTTCCTTATTTTGCCTTTTTGTTCCTATGTATAGATCTTTAATGTTGCTACAGGCTCACACTATTCCCTGAAGAAGCCAATGGCTTGGCGAAACATGTAGGAATTGAGCACCTGTTTTGAAGACCCTCTTCACCAGGCCTACTCCATTGTAATTGCTCTGTATCAACTAATGTGTCAACTGCACCCATTTAATGACCTGTCTTTTTGTATGTGCTAATTTTTGCCAATAAAGTATCTTTGTAAATTTTACCAGCATTCCTATTCTTCCTCTTCTCTGGCACCATTATAATCCCTCTAAACCCCCAAATTCCTATATAATTTCCCCACTAGCACTAATTGCAGCCTCTTACTAAGCCAAAACCCATAAAATTATAGCTGTTTATCTCTCAGCATGCTGACAGTAATCAGCCATAACCAGCATTTAAAACAAATGGCATATGCCAGAAACAGGTTGTTCAGTGTCTCTCTGGCCTTACACAGTACATTTGCATTGATTAACTTCTTGCACCCCTGGGACTTAGAACAGTTTGACACCACAGAGATGCAGCCTACAAACATGTAGCAGCACAGTGGCTAACAGGTTAGCATGTCTGCCTAGTAGGGATGAGCTTCGTGTTCGAGTCGAACCCATGTTCGACTCGAACATCGGCTGTTCGACCGTCCGTCGAATTGCGAACGATATGGGCCGTTCGCGCCAAATTCGTGTGGCGCGTCACGGCCCATAATTCACTGCGGCATCGCAGTGCATTGCTGGCTGATGATTGGCCAAGCATGCACTATGACCCGCATGCTTGGCCAATCACAGCGCCGCCTGAACAGAGAGCCGTAATTGGCCAAAGCCAAGGAGGCTTTGGCCAATTATGGCTCAGGGGATTTAGTACACGCCCCACACTATATAAGGCCGCCTGCACGGCGGCCCTGTGTAGTGTGTGTTCCGGCGTTGAAAGAGATAGACAGAGAGACAGTGTTTGATTTGAGTTAGATAGATTAGGCAGAACAGTCAGTCAGTTAGCTGCACTTACAGTGTATTGTGTATATATATGCATCCCAGGTGTTGCATATATATATATACACTGTATTCAGTTTAGCTAGATCCGTTCCTGTTATCTTCTATCTAGACTATTTACATTCAGTGCAGTGTGTCCTGCTCACAGTGTTCAGCTAGATCCGTTCCTGCTATTTACATTCAGTACAGTGCTTCCTGCTCACAGTGTTCAGCTAGATCCGTTCCTGCTATTTACATTCAGTGCAGTGCGTGCTGCTCACAGTGTTCAGCTAGATCCGTTCCTGCTATTTACATTCAGTGCAGTGCGTGCTGCTCACAGTGTTCAGCTAGATCCGTTCCTGCTATTTACATTCAGTGCAGTGCGTCCTGCTCACAGTGTTCAGCTAGATCCGTTCCTGCTATTTACATTCAGTGCAGTGCGTCCTGCTCACAGTGTTCAGCTAGATCCGTTCCTGCTATTTACATTCAGTGCAGTGCGTGCTGCTCACAGTGTTCAGCTAGATCCGTTCCTGCTATTTACATTCAGTGCAGTGCGTCCTGCTCACAGTGTTCAGCTAGATCCGTTCCTGTTATCTTCCTACTGACAGGCAGGCTTGTCTGGTTACAGTATATAAAGCTACCTGAAGAAAATTACAGGTGTTCTTTTTGATCCTATTAGTACCACGGTCAGGCAGCTAGACTATTTACATTTAGTACAGTGTGTCCTGCTCACAGTGTTCAGCTAGATCCGTTCCTGTTATTTACATTCAGTGCAGTGCGTCCTGCTCACAGTGTTCAGCTAGATCCGTTCCTGCTATTTACATTCAGTGCAGTGCGTCCTGCTCACAGTGTTCAGCTAGATCCGTTCCTGCTATTTACATTCAGTGCAGTGCGTGCTGCTCACAGTGTTCAGCTAGATCCGTTCCTGCTATTTACATTCAGTGCAGTGCGTCCTGCTCACAGTGTTCAGCTAGATCCGTTCCTGTTATCTTCCTACTGACAGGCAGGCTTGTCTGGTTACAGTATATAAAGCTACCTGAAGAAAATTACAGGTGTTCTTTTTGATCCTATTAGTACCACGGTCAGGCAGCTAGACTATTTACATTTAGTACAGTGTGTCCTGCTCACAGTGTTCAGCTAGATCCGTTCCTGTTATTTACATTCAGTGCAGTGCGTCCTGCTCACAGTGTTCAGCTAGATCCGTTCCTGCTATTTACATTCAGTGCAGTGCGTCCTGCTCACAGTGTTCAGCTAGATCCGTTCCTGCTATTTACATTCAGTGCAGTGCGTGCTGCTCACAGTGTTCAGCTAGATCCGTTCCTGCTATTTACATTCAGTGCAGTGCGTCCTGCTCACAGTGTTCAGCTAGATCCGTTCCTGTTATCTTTCTACTGACAGGCAGGCTTGTCTGGTTACAGTATATAAAGCTACCTAAAGAAAATTACAGGTGTTCTTTTTGATCCTATTAGTACCACGGTCAGGCAGCTAGACTATTTACATTTAGTACAGTGTGTCCTGCTCACAGTGTTCAGCTAGATCCGTTCCTGTTATTTACATTCAGTGCAGTGTGTCCTGCTCACAGTGTTCAGCTAGATCCGTTCCTGCTATTTACATTCAGTACAGTGCGTCCTGCTCACAGTGTTCAGCTAGATCCGTTCCTGCTATTTACATTCAGTGCAGTGCGTGCTGCTCACAGTGTTCAGCTAGATCCGTTCCTGCTATATACATTTAGTGCAGTACGTCCTGCTCACAGTGTTCAGCTAGATCCGTTCCTGTTATCTTCCTACTGACAGGCAGGCTTGTCTGGTTACAGTATATAAAGCTACCTGAAGAAAATTACAGGTGTTCTATCCCAGCTTAGTGCAGCTACAGGCCATTAGTATGTCTGGAAGGCCAAGAAGGAGAGGCAGACAGTCACAAGCCAATAAGAGAGGGCAAGCAGGCTCTGTGTCTAGTGCTGGTCGTGGAGACGGTGCATCCTCATCAGCACGTGGCCATGGGACACGCTTGGCCTTTTTTTCGGCAGCTGGCCGTGTTGAGCCGCAACATGCGGAAGACTTGGTCGAGTGGATGACCAAGCCGTCCTCATCCTCCTCATCCTCTCTCACCCATGCCCAGGGTGCTTTGTCTGGCAAAGCAGCGGCCTCTTCCCTCAGCTCAATGTCATCAGTGACTCCTTCCCTAGCCCCACCATGTCCTCCTGAGGATTCCCTCGAACTGTTTGACCACAGTGTTGGGTACATGCTCCAGGAGGATGCCCAGCGTTTGGAAGGCTCTGATGATGATACTGAGCTCAATGAAGGCAGTAACATGAGCACGGACAGAGGGGGTGCCCAAGAAGGACAGCAATCTGGCAGTCATGCTCCCCCTGCTGCAGCATACTGCCAGGTTTGCTCCAGTGATGAGGAGGGAGGGGATGATGAGGTCACTGACTCAACGTGGGTGCCTGATAGGAGAGAGGAGGAGGAGGAGGAGGAGGAGGAGGAGGAGGAGGAGGTGGCACATCACCAACTAGGCAGGATGCCCTCCAGGGGCCAGCCTAAGGGCAGCACATTGACTGCATCACACCCCAAAGCTCCACATGTGCAGGGCGCTGCAGTCTCTGCGCGTTATTCAAAAAGTTCTTTGGTGTGGGCCTTTTTTGAGACGAGTGCATCAGATCGCACCGCTGCTATTTGCAATATATGTCTCAAGCGTATCTCGCGTGGCCAAAACATCTCCCGCTTGGGTACCACATGCTTGACCAGACATATGTTGACCTGCCATGCAGTTCGTTGGCAAGCGTATCTAAAAGACCCACACCAAAGAACAAAGACGATCTCTCCTTGCTCCTCATCAGCTGAGATTTCCAACCCCACTAGACCTTCAGTCCTCTCTGCGACCTGCAGTGAGAGGAATGAAGGTGTAGAATTAGGTGTGTCACAGCCAAGTACTTATGGGCAATCTGCTTTTGGTACACCGACGTCAGATTGTACCAGGCAAATTTCCCTGCCCCAGCTGCTGCACCGCCGAAAGAAGTTTGCTCCCAGCCATCCACATGCCCAGCGGTTGAATGCTAGCTTGGCAAAATTGCTAGCACTTCAACTGCTGCCTTTTCAGTTGGTAGACTCTGCCCCCTTCCGTGAGTTTGTGGAATGTGCGGTTCCTCAGTGGCAGGTACCCAAACGCCACTTTTTCTCACGGAAGGCGATTCCGGCTCTCTACCGGCATGTGGAAGGCAATGTCCATGCCTCGCTGGACAGGGCGGTCAGCGGTAAGGTGCATATTACCGCTGACTCATGGTCCAGCAGGCATGGACAGGGACGTTACTTAAGTTTCACGGCGCATTGGGTGACTCTGCTGGCAGCTGGGAAGGATGCAGGACAAGGTGCAGTAGTGTTGGAGGTTGTTCCGCCACCACGCCTCCAAAATGCTGATTGTGACACACCTCTCTCCTCCACCCCCTCCTCTTCTTCTTCCTCCATGGCCTCTTCCTCGGAACCAGCGGTGCTCCGTAGGCGTTCAAGGGGCTACGCAAGTACGCAGGCCAAAAGATGCCATGCGGTGCTTGAGCTGGTGTGCTTGGGGGACAGGAGCCACACTGGGGCAGAGGTTCTGTCAGCTCTGCAGGGGCAGGTTCAGAGGTGGTTGACGCCACGCCAACTTAAGGCAGGAATGGTGGTTTGCGACAATGGCACCAACCTCCTCTCTGCCCTCCGACAGGGACAACTGACCCATGTGCCCTGTTTGGCTCACGTCCTTAACTTGGTGGTGCAGCGGTTCTTGGGCAGGTACCCGGGCTTACAGGATGTCCTGAGGCAGGCCAGGAAAGTCTGTGTGCATTTCCGCCGGTCATATAATGCCAGTGCTCGGCTGACGGACCTCCAAAAGGAGTTTAACCTGCCCAAGAACCGCCTAATCTGTGACATGCCCACCAGGTGGAACTCGACGTTGGCCATGCTGCAGCGGCTGCACACGCAGCAGAGGGCCATCAATGAGTACCTGTGCGACTATGGCACCAGGACAGGGTCAGGGGACCTTGGTTTTTTTTCCCCACGCCAGTGGGCCATGATCAGGGATGCATGCACTGTCCTGTCACCATTCGAGGAGGCCACGAGGATGGTGAGCACTGACAGTGCATGCATCAGTGACACTGTCCCCCTTGTCCACCTGTTGGAGCACACGCTGCGTGGGATAATGGACAGGGCACTTGAGGCAGAACAGAGGCAGGAAGAGGAGGACTTCCTTAGCTCTCAAGGCCCCCTTTATCCAGACAGTGTTCCTGCGTGCCCGCCGATCACACAGGAAGAGGACGAGGAGGAGGAGGAGGAGGAGGAGGAAGATTGTGTCAGTATGGAGGTGGAGCCTGGCACTCAGCATCAGCAGTCTTTAAGGGATCAGTCCCAAGGAACACATGGACTTGTACGTGGCTGGGAGGAGGTGGCTGCGGACGTTGTTGTCCTTAGTGACCCAGAGGACTCCGGACCGAATGCCTCAGCAAACCTACGCTGCATGGCCTCCCTGATCCTGCAAAGCCTGCGTAAGGATCCTCGTATTCGTGGTATCAAGGAGAAGGACCAATACTGGCTGGCAACCCTCCTTGATCCACGTTACAAGGGTAAGGTTGCGGACCTTATCTTGCCATCGCAGAGGGAGCAGAGGATGAAACATCTTCGGGAGGCCTTGCAGAAAGGTCTGTGCAACGCGTTCCCAGAGACTGGGAGGTTACAAACTCCTGTTTCTGGACAACGTGTTGCTGAGGCTTCGGTCAGTCAAAGAAGGAGCGGTGGAGAAGGTGGCCGTCTGACCGATGCGTTCAGACAATTTTTTGGTCCGCAGCCCCAAGGTATGATCGGTTCCAGCAACCATCGCCAGCGTCTGTTTTACATGGTGCAGGAATACCTAGGGGCAAGATCAGACTTGGACACCTTTCCCACCGAAAATCCTCTGGGTTACTGGGTCTTGAGGATGGATCACTGGCCAGAGCTTGCACAGTATGCAATTGAGCTACTGGCCTGTCCTGCATCCAGCGTTCTTTCGGAACGCACATTCAGTGCTGCTGGAGGCGTGGTAACCGATCACAGGGTGCGTCTGTCCACCGACTCGGTCGATCGGCTGACCTTCATAAAAATGAATCAGTCTTGGATCACCACCAGCTACCAAGCACCTGATGCAGATGTAACCGAATAATTTTTTTTGAAATCTCAGATCCCTTCAAAGACTGCCTATGCTGATGCTGAGTGACTATCCCTGAGTAATTATCCTCTTCCTCCTCAATCATCACGCTGATAGCTTGTAAGAACATTTTTGGTTCTGGGCGCCACCACCAGTGCCTAAGGCACAATTTTTCAGCCCCTGTTTAACAGGGGCGTGTAATTACAATTTTTGATGTAATACTTTGCAGCAGGGCTCGTTCCTGCATTCCAACTAGAGTGTCTGTGAGGGGTTGCAGTGTTGTGGCACCAGCACCAGTGCCTAAGACCCAATTTTTCTGCCCCTGTCTAACAGGGGCGTGTAATTACAATTTTTGATGCAATACTTTGCAGCAGGGCTTGTTCCTGCATTCCAACTAGAGTGTCTGTGAGGGGTTGCAGTGTTGTGGCACCAGCACCAGTGCCTAAGACCCAATTTTTCAGCCCCTGTCTAACAGGGGCGTGTAATTACAATTTTTGATGCAATACTTTGCAGCAGGGCTTGTTCCTGCGTTTCAACTAGAGTGTCTGTGAGGGGTTGCAGTGTTGTGGCACCAGCACCAGTGCCTAAGACCCAATTTTTCAGCCCCTGTCTAACAGGGGCGTGTAATTACAATTTTTGATGCAATACTTTGCAGCTGGGCTTGTTCCTGCGTTTCAACTAGAGTGTCTGTGAGGGGTTGCAGTGTTGTGGCACCAGCACCAGTGCCTAAGGCCTAATTTTTCAGCTCCTGTTCAACAGGGGCATGTAATTACAATTCTTGATCTAATATTTCACAGCAGGGCCCTGTGAGGGCTTACAGTGTTTTGGCCACAGCAACACCTAAGGCCCAAATTTCTGCTGAGTATATAGGGCAGGACCCTACTTTCAAACATCTAACTTACAAACGACTCCTACTTGCAAACGGAAGGAGACAACAGGAAGTGAGATGAAATCTACCCCTAAGGAAGGGAAATTCTCTCCTGTAAGAGTTAATATGGGAAAACAATTTTTCCTTTCCACTGATGCTTTCCAATCCTTGTTCCACAAAAAAACCAAAATTTTCAAAAAACATTTTTCATTGGGACAAAAAAGTGAGGTGAAATCTTCTGAAGAGGAGGAAAGACGCAAAACAAATGTCACAGGGGTGATAACCCTTCCCTATGTTTTCCAAAAAGCTTAGAAAAGATTTTTTGGCTGGAGCTAAACACATTAAAAATGTTCAAAATTACAAACAGATTCTACTTAACAACAAACCTACAGTCCCTGTCTTGTTTGCACCGCCTGTATACTGCTGTTCAGAGTATATAGGGACCTTTCCTTATTTTAATTTGGGTGCGGGGTTCCCCTTAATATCCATACAAGACCCAAAGGGCCTGGTAATGGACTGGGGGGTACCCATGCCGTTTGTCTCACTGATTTTCATCCATATTGCCATGACCCGACATGACATTAAACCCGCAAGCAGTTTTAAATGAGATTTTTTCCTTTAAAAATGACATTTGGTGCAGGGACTGTTCTAAACATGGGAAACACGCGTCACTTTACAGGCATACTATAGACACCCCCCAGGTACGATATTTAAAGGAATATTTCACTTTTTTTTTTTTACTTTAAGCATCATTAAAATCACTGCTCCCGAAAAAACGGCCGTTTTTAAAAGTTTTTTTTGCATTGATACATGTCCCCTGGGGTAGGACCCGGGTCCCCAAACCCTTTTTAGGACAATACCATGCAAATTAGCCTTTAAAATGAGCACTTTTGATTTCGAACGTTCGAGTCCCATAGACGTCAATGGGGTTCTAACGTTCGTGCGAACTTGCGGTCCGTTCGCGGGTTCTGGTGCGAACCGAACCGGGGGGTGTTCGGCTCATCCCTACTGCCTAGCAACACTGAGGTTCTTGGTTTGAATCCCAAACCCACTACCTGGCTAGAGATTTCTATGTTCTTCCTATGTTGTGCTGTAAAAGTTTCTTTCACCAGTGATGACATTTTTGATTGGTTTCACATGAAGGAACCCCAAGAAATCACATTATAAATCAAGCAAGTGTGGGTTTGCACTAAATCTAGAACTGTGGTGTTTTGGCCCAGATATAGGATGTATAAGTCTGGTGTGATCCTGCTATTTTAATGTTGTATGCTTATGATGAATGACAAATGTGATGAATGTTTGTTTCCGCTTATGATAATTAGCAGAACATGCGAACATGCAAAAACACTGTTAAAGTCTATAGGACACGAACATGAAAAATCAAAAGTACTAATTTTAAAGGCTTATATGCAAGTTATTATCATAAAAAGTGTTTGGGGACTCGGTTCCTGCCCCAGGGGACATGTATCAATGCAAAAAAAGTTTTAAAAACTGACATTTTTTTGGGAGCAGTGATTTTAAGAATGCTTAAAGTGAAACAATAAAAATGAAATATTCCTTTAAATTAGACATGTGCAGGATGAAAAAATTTGTTTAGTTTCATTTTGTTTTGATTCGTTATTTAACTAAATTTGTTTAGTTAAATTAGTTGCATTCATTACATTCGTTTTCGGGATTCGTTTAGTTTTGTATTCGAGTTCGAAAAAATTTCACCCATATTCGAAAAAATTTGACCGCATTCGAAAAAAACTGACCGAATTTGAAATAGTAAACTATATAACCATTTTGGGAAATTCGAAATTCATATAGAATGAAAGTGAATTTGAATAGAATAGAAAGTAATAGAAAAGAATAGCATAGAAAAACAATAGAACATAACAGAAAAAAAATATAATATATTCTATTCTAATCTTTTCTATTCAAATTCGAATTCATTCTGTACCAAATTCCAATTTCGGAAGATGGTTATATATATATATATATATATATATATATATATATATATATATATATATATATATATATGTATATATATATATATATATATATCATATTTTTTTCTATTCTGTTCTATTGTTTTTTCTGTTCTAGACTTTTCTATTAGAATTCAATTTCATTCTATTTCTATATAACCATTTTCCGAAATTCGAATTCCGTATAGAATAAATGAATACGTTCAAATAGAAAAGATTAGAATACAATAGAAAATAATGGAAAAGAATAGCATAGAAAAATAATAGACCAGCATAGAAAAGATATTATATATATATATATATATATATATATATATATATATATATATATATATATATATATATATATAAAACATCTTCCAAATTTCGAATTTCATGTAGACTGAAATCAAATTTGAATAGAAAAGATTGGAATAGAAAATAAAATAAAAGGACAGAATAGCATAGAAAGACAATAGAACAGAATAAAATATAATATATATATTATATTTTATTCTATTCTGTTCTATTGTTTTTCTAGTCTATTATTTTCTATTATTTTCTATTCTAATCTTTTCTATTCAAATTCATTATATACGAAATTCAAATTTCAGAAGCCATCTTCTGAAATTCAAATTTTGTATAGAATGAATTCAAATTTGAGTAGAAAAGTTTAGAGTAGAAAAGAAAAGAAAAACATAGAAAAACAATGGAACAGAATGGAAAAAAAATATAATATATATATGTATATTCTAGTCTTTTCTATTAGGATTCAATTTCATTCTATTTCTATATAATCATTTTCCGAAATTCAAATTTTGTATAGAATGATTTCGCATTTAAATAGAAAAGATTAGAATACAATAGAAAATAATATAAAATAATAGCATAGAAAAACAATAGACCAGCATAGAAAAAATATTTTATATATATATATATATATATAATATCTTCCAAAATTCAAATTTCGTATAGAATGAATTTGAATTCAAATAGAAAAGATTACAATAGAATAGAAAAACAATAGAACAGAAACAATATGATGAAAATTAATTTGAATAGAAAACAGTGTAGAAAAGAATAGGCTAGAAAAACAATAGAACAGAAAAGAATAAAAAATATATATTATATTATATTCTGTTCTGTTCTATTGTTTTTCTAGTTTATTCTTTTCTATTATTTTCTATTCTAATCTTTTCTATTCATTCTATACAAAATTTGAATTTCAGAAGCCATCTTCTGAAATTCGAATTTCACATAGAATGAATTCAAATTCGTACAGAAAAGTTTAGAAAAGAATAAAATAGAAAAGAATAGCATAGAAAAACAATGGAACAGAATATAAAAAAATATTATATATATGGGTAATTTTAATCCCAACAGCTTTTGTAATAATGTTTCAGTGCAAAACAAAACTGACAAAAAGTATTCTAATATTCACAGCTTGTTAAAGCCCATTAAGTCAATTTTTGCCAAGGCATAAGTGTTGTCGCCTTGTTATATGAGCTTCACCTGTGACTAATAATGGATCAATTAGGTCTCAGGTGTGTATAAAAAGAACACCAGTACACTAGACCTTCTCAACTGCAACTAGACCTCTGCAAACATGCCTAAGATTCACCCGGAGACTAAAGTGTTGATTATCAAGAGGCTGAAGACCAGATCCACTGCTGATGTGGCAGACACCTTCAATGTGTCTCAGCGCCAAGTTCAGAGGATAAAAAAAAGATTTGAAGAGACTGGAGACGTTTTGGACAAGGCCAGATCAGGCCGACCCCACAAGACAACTGCTTGAGAGGACCGTTTGTTGGCTCGAAAATACAAGGCCAGCCCATTTTCCACTGCAGCAGAGCTCCACGAGACCTGGTCACCTGAAGTCCCTGTGTCAACCAAAACAGTTTGTCGGATTCTGTCTTGAAATGGCCTCCATGGTCAAATCAGTGCCCATAAGCCAGCACTAAACAAAAGACAATTGAAAAACCGTGTGGCATTTGACAAGGGCCACAGCCTGCTAAAAGGACGGACTCTGGAAAAGTGGCAGAAGGTGGAATTTTCAGATGAATCTTCTGTTGAATTACACCACAGTCTCTGCAAATATTGCAGGAGACCTACTGGAACCCACATGGAGCCGAGATTTAGCTAGAAAACAGTGAAGTTTGGTGGAGGCAAAATCATGGTCTGAGGTTGCATCCAGTATGGGGGTGTGCGAGGGATCTGCAGGGTGGAAGGCAACAACAATAGTCTAAAATACCAAGAAATCTTAGCTACCTCTTATATTCCCAACCATAAAAAAGGCCAAATTTTGCAGCAGGATGGTGCTCCATCGCATACTTCCATCTCCACATCAAAGTTCCTTAAGGCAAAGAAAATCAAGATGCTCCAGGATTGGCCAGCCCAGTCACCAGACATGAACATCATTGAGCATATGTGGTGTAGGATGAAAGATGAAGCATGGAAGACGAAACCAAAGAATATTGATGAACTCTGGGAGGCATGCAAGACTGTTTTCTTTGCTATTCCTGATGACTTCATCAATAAATTGTATGAATCCTTGCCAAACCACATGGATGCTGTCCTTCAAGCTCATGGAAGTCATACAAGATATTAAATTTGGATCTCACAGCACCACTACTTAATTTGCTGACATATTTTTGGATTTTCAGTAAAGTTGTTCAATTTCTGTATAGGCGACAAAACTTTTGTCTTGCCAAAATTTGACCTGTCTGTCTTGATTAAATGATAAATCTTTTTTCAGTGAAACTAATTTATTTCAGTGCATTAAACATCATTTGGGAGGGCTTTATCTTTTCATATGAGCTATTTCTAACACCAATTGATTAATTAAAAGTCAGGTTAATAGCAGAATAGAGAAGCAAAATAGAGAAGCAACAAGATTTTTGTCAGGGACTGTATATATATATATATATATATATATATATATATATATATATATATATATATATAAAACATCTTCCAAAATTCAAATTTCATATAGACTGAAATCAAATTTGATTAGAAAAGATTAGAATAGAATAGAAAATGATAGAAAAGAATAGCATAGAAAAACAATAGAACAGAATAGAAAAAATATATAATATATATATTATATTTTATTCTGTTCTATTATTTTTCTAGTCTATTATTTTCCATTATTTTCTATTCTAATCTTTTCTATTCAAATTCGAATTCATTCTATATGAAATTCGAACTTCAGAAGCCTTGTTCCGAAATTCGAATTTCGTATAGAATGAATTTATTTGAATTTGAATAGAAAAGACTTATAGAATAGAAAAAATAGAAAATAATAGAAAAGAAAAGCATAGAAAAACAATAGAACAGAATAATAAAAAAATATTGTATATATATATATATATATATATATATATATATATATATATATATATATATATATTCTATTGCTTTATTGTTCTATATTCTACTGTATTGTATTTTAGAAAATCGTTTTCTATTTTTTTCAAATTCGATTCAAATTTGTTTTCGAATTTGATCGTTTTTTTCGGGTTCATTTAAATTCGTTTTTTTTGTAATTCGGAAATTCGAATGCATCCGAATTTCCGAATAATGAAAAATGTGTCCAAATTTCTATTCAGAACGAAAGGAAATGCACATGTCTACTTTAAATATCGTGCCTGGGGGTGTCTATAGTATGCCTGTAAAGTGGTGCAGTTTTCCCATGTTTAGAACAATACCACAGCAACATGACATTTCTAAAGGAAAAAAAGTCATTCAACACTGCTTGTGGCTGTAATGTATTGTCAGGTCTTGGCAATATAGATGAAAATCATTGAGAAAAACGGCATGGGTCCCCCCCCAGCCCATTACCAGGCTCTTTGGGTCTGGTATGAATATTAAGGGAAACCCAAATTTTTTAAAAAATGGTGTGGGGGCCCCCAGGCACTATGTACTCTGAACAGAAGTACATATACTATACGGCTGGCCCTATATACTCTGCAGAAAAATTGGGCCTTGGGTGGTGGTGCCACAACACTGTAACCCCTCACATTTACTCTTGTGAGGTGCAGGAACGGGCCCTGCTGTGAAATACTAGATCAAAAATTCTAATTACATGCCCCTGTTAAATAGTGGCAGACAAATTGGGCCTTATGTGGTGGTGCCACAACATTGTAAGCCCTCACATTTACTCTTGGTGGACGCAGGAACGGGCCCTACTGTGAAATATTAGATAAAAAATTGTAATTACAATATAGTGCACCCGTAGTGCAGTTGCTGCTACTTTTCTGGTGGTGTACACAGTAGACAATACAGAGTGCAGCCGCAGTGCAGTTGCTACTACACTTCTGGTGGTGTACACAGTACACAATACAGTGTAGTGTGGTGTTGCAAAACAAAATATACACCATGTCCGGAAGGCCACCAAGGAGAGGCAGATGCTCACAGGCCACTAAAAGAGTGCAAGCAGCCGCTGTGTCTATAGTTAACAGTGCTGGTCATGGACATGGTGCATCCTCTGCAGGTGGCCGTGGGGCACGCATGCCATTTTTTTCTGCTGCTGGCTGTGTTATTGAGCCAGAACATGCAGAAGAGTTGGTGGAGTGGACAGCAAAGCCGTCCTCATCCTCCTCGTCCTCTGTCATCCAGGCTCAGAGTAGTTTGCCCCCACAGTCACTCCTTCTGTACCCCCACCATCATGCATGAAGGAGTCTCCAGAACTATTCGACCACAGTGTTGGATACATGCTGCTGGAGGATGCGCAGCAATTTGAAGGCTCCGATGTTGGTTCCCAGGTAAAGGAAGGGAGTAACATGAGCCTAGAGAGAGGGGGTGCCCAAGAAGGACAAGAAACTGTCTGTCATGTTCCCCCAGCTGCAGCATACTGCCAAGTTTGCTCCAGTGATGAGGAGGGAGAAGATGATGAGATCACAGACTATACTTGGGTGCCTGAGAGAAGAGAGGAGGAGGAGGGGGCACAACTCCAATGAGGCAGGATGTCCTCTAGGGGGCAGTTTAAGGGCAGCCACCCTACTGCATCACACCGCAGATCTCCGCAGGTGCAGGGCACTGCTGACTCCCCGCTGATTTTGAAAAGTTCCTTGGTGTGGACCTTTTTTGACACGTGTGCAGCAGATTGCACCATTGCTGTTTGCAACCTATGTCTGAAGCGGATCAACCATGAACATGGAGGATAACATTCAGCAGCAGTCTTCAAGGGATGGTTTTCAGTCCACAGAAACCCAAGGAGTTGTACGTGGCTGGGAGAAGGTTGTTACGGATCATGTGATCCTTAGTGACCCAGAGGACTCAGAATCAAATGCCTCTGCAAACTTATGCTGCATGGCCTCCCTCATTCTGCAAAGCCTGTGAAAGGACCCTAGAATTTGTAGTATCAAGGAGAGGGATCATTACTGGCTGGCAACCTTTCTTGATCCACGTTACAAGGGTAAGGTTGCAGAACTCATCCTGCCTTTGCAAAGGAGGAAACATCTTCAGGAGGCTTTTAATAAAGGTTTGTGCAACGCATTTCCAGACCCTGGGAGGTTACAATTTCCTGGTGCTGGACAACGTGTTGTTGAGGCTTTGTTCAGTCAGAGGAAGAGTGGTGGAGAAGGTGGCTGGCTGACCAATGCCTTTAGACAATTTTTCAGTCCTCAGCGCCAAGGTCTGATTGGTTCAAGCAACCATCGCCAGTGTCTGCATTACATAGTGCAGGAATATCTAGGGGCAAGAGCAGACTTGGAGACCTTTCCAACAGACCAGCCACTGGGTTACTGGGTCTTGAGGATGGACCACTGGCTAGAACTTGCTCAATATGCAATTAAGCTACTGGCCTGCGCTGCATCCAGCGTTCTTTTTGATCGCACATTTAGTGCTGCTGTAGGGTTTGTAATGGATCATAGAGTGCGCCTGTCCACAGACTCCGTTGATCGGCTCAGATTCATAAAAATGAATCAGTCTTGGATCAGCAGCTATCAAGCACCTGATGCTGTTGTAACTGATTAATTTTTCTATGGATGTGGGATCCCTTGAAGACTGCCTATGCTGAGTGACTATCCTATTCCTCCTCAATCTTAATGATGCTAGCTTCCAACAATATTTTTGGTTTAGGGCACCACCACCACCAGGGCTGGATTTCCCACAAGGCCACCGAGGCCAGGCCTCGGGGCGGCAGTGGTGCTTCTCAGCCGCCCCTCACACTAACATAGTAGCATGCAGTGCACCCAGGCGCCAGAGAGGTGGGGGCGCTGAAGCGCCAGAGTGCTCCTCTGCCTCCTCCTCCTCCTCTCTGTGTCGAGACTGAGGCACAGGTCACCGCCGCCGCTGCTGTTTTTTCAAGGCTCAAGCCTGTCCCCCCTCCCTCCTCCTGTCAGAGAAGGAGAGCAGCCGATGGAGATCGGAGCAGCTGATCTCTGTGCTGTGCGGTGCGGTGCGGTGGGGCGGTCCGTCCATGCCTGACGTTTTCTCCTGTCTCCATCTGTTCTCCATTCGGGCGGCGCGGCTGCACACTGTCCTCTCCTCTCCAGCTGCCGCCTGTGTGTTTTTTTTTTTGTACACTAATGGAGTGGGGGGTCTCTACTAATGATGGGGGGTTGTCCTGGGGGTTCTCTACTAATAGAGGGGGGGTTGTCCTGGGGGTCTGTACTAATGAAGGGGGATTGTCCTGGGGGTCTCTACTAATAGAGGGGGGGTTGTCCTGGGGGTCTGTTCTAATGAAGGGGGGTTGTCCTGGGGGTCTCTACTAATAGAGGGGGGGTTGTCCTGGGGGTCTGTTCTAATGAAGGGGGGGTTGTCCTGGGGGTCTCTACTAATAGAGGGGGGGTTGTCCCGGGGGTCTGTACTAATGATGGGGGGGTTGTCCTGGGGGTTCTCTACTAATAGAGGGGGGTTGTCCTGGGGGTTCTCTACTAATAGAGGGGGGGTTGTCCTGGGGGTCTGTACTAATGAAGGGGGGGTTGTCCTGGCGGTCTCTACTAATAGAGGGGGGTTGTCCTGGGGGTCTGTACTAATGAAGGGGGGGTTGTCCTGGGGGTCTGTACTAATAATGGGGGGGTTGTCCTGGGGGTTCTCTACTAATAGAGGGGGGGTTGTCCTGGGGGTCTGTACTAATGAAGGGGGGGTTGTCCTGGGGGTCTCTACTAATAGATGGGGGGTTGTCCCGGGGTTCTGTACTAATAATGGGGGGGTTGTCCTGGGGGTTCTCTACTAATAGAGGGGGGGTTGTCCTGGGGGTCTGTACTAATGAAGGGGGGGTTGTCCTGGGGGTCTCTACTAATAGAGGGGGGGTTGTCCCGGGGGTCTGTACTAATGAAGGGGGGGTTGTCCTGGGGGTCTCTACTAATAGAGAGGGGGTTGTCCCGGGGGTCTGTACTAATGATGGGGGGTTGTCCTGGGGGTTCTCTACTAATAGAGGGGGGGTTGTCCTGGGGGTCTGTACTAATGAAGGGGGGGTTGTCCTGGGGGTCTCTACTAATAGAGGGGGGGTTGTCCTGGGGGTCTGTACTAATAATGGGGGGGTTGTCCTGGGGGTTCTCTACTAATAGAGGGGGGGTTGTCCTGGGGTCTGTACTAATGAAGGGGGGTTGTCCTGGGGGTCTCTACTAATAGAGGGGGGTTGTCCTGGGGGTCTGTTCTAATGAAGGGGAGGTTGTCCTGGGGGTCTCTACTAATAGAGGGGGGGTTGTCCCGGGGGGTCTGTACTAATGAAGGGGGGTTTGTCCTGGGGGGTCTGTACTAATGGAGGGGGGGTTATCCTGGGGGGATTTGTACTAATGGAGGGGGGGTATCCTGGGGAGATTTATACTAATGGAGGGGGGGTTGTCCTGGGGGGGTTTGTACTAATGTAGGGGGGGTTGTCCTGGTGGGGTCTGTACTAATGAAGGGAGGGGTGGTTTGTCCTGGGGGGTCTACACCCAGGAAAGTACACCCAGGGCTCCAGAGAGAGAGGGCAGTGCTGAGGGAAAACCATTAGAGAGAGAACCCCGCTTTCCTGCGCCCCCAGAGGGAAAGCCACACAGCCTGGCACCATGCCTGGCGGAGAAAGGAATGGAGTCATTGCAGGAATACAGATCTGGGTACTACCCAGCGGAGTCGCCACGGGCAATTCAGAGTGAGCTGCCTCCTGATCAGAGGAACCGTTGCTGTATCGCTGGGTCAGGTGAGAGGGCCGATCGGCCATCATCTACTAACGTCCATAAGAACTGCAGTCTCTGACCATCTCCTGTACTATGTCTGCAGTCTCTGACCATCTCTTGTATCATGTCTGCAGTCTCTGACCATCTCCTGTATTATATCTGCAGTCTCTGACCATCTCTTGTATCATGTCTGCAGTCTCTGGCCATCTCCTGTACTATGTCTGCAGTCTCTGACCATCTCTTGTATCATGTCTTCAGCATCTGACCATCTCCTGTACTATGTCTGCAGTCTCTGACCATCTCTTGTATCATGTCTGCAGTCTCTGACCATCTCTTGTATCATGTCTGCAGTCTCTGACCATCTCTTGTATCATGTCTGCAGTCTCTGACCATCTCTTGTATCATGTCTGCAGTCTCTGACCATCTCCTGTACTATGTCTGCAGTCTCTGACCATCTCTTGTATCATGTCTGCAGTCTCTGACCATCTCTTGTATCATGTCTGCAGTCTCTGACCATCTCTTGTATCATGTCTGCAGTCTCTGACCATCTCTTGTATCGTGTCTGCAGTCTCTGACCATTCTTGTATCATGTCTGCAGTCTCTGACCATCTCTTGTAACATGTCTGCAGTCTCTGACCATCTCCTGTACTATGTCTGCAGTCTCTGACCATCTCTTGCATCATGTCTGCAGTCTCTGACCATCTCTTGTATCATGTCTTCAGCCTCTGACCATCTCCTGTACTATGTCTGCAGTCTCTGACCATCTCTTGTATCATGTCTGCAGTCTCTGACCATCTCTTGTATCATGTCTGCAGTCTCTGACCATCTCTTGTATCGTGTCTGCAGTCTCTGACCATTCTTGTATCATGTCTGCAGTCTTTGACCATCTCTTGTATCATGTCTGCAGTCTCTGACCATCTCCTGTATTATGTCTGCAGTCTCTGACCATCTCTTGTACCACGTCTGCAGTCTCTGACCATCTCTTGTACCATGTCTGCAGTCTCTGACCATCTCCTGTACTATGTCTGCAGTCTCTGACCATCTCTTGTATCATGTCTGCAGTCTCTGACCATCTCTTGTAACATGTCTGCAGTCTCTGACCATCTCCTGTACTATGTCTGCAGTCTCTGACCATCTCTTGCATCATGTCTGCAGTCTCTGACCATCTCTTGTATCATGTCTTCAGCCTCTGACCATCTCCTGTACTATGTCTGCAGTCTCTGACCATCTCTTGTATCATGTCTGCAGTCTCTGACCATCTCTTGTATCATGTCTGCAGTCTCTGACCATCTCTTGTATCGTGTCTGCAGTCTCTGACCATTCTTGTATCATGTCTGCAGTCTTTGACCATCTCTTGTATCATGTCTGCAGTCTCTGACCATCTCCTGTATTATGTCTGCAGTCTCTGACCATCTCTTGTACCACGTCTGCAGTCTCTGACCATCTCTTGTACCATGTCTGCAGTCTCTGACCATCTCCTGTACTATGTCTGCAGTCTCTGACCATCTCTTGTATCATGTTTGCAGTCTCTGACAATCTCCTGTGCTATGATTGCTGTCTTTGACCATCTCTTGTATCATGTTTGCAGTCTCTGACAATCTCCTGTACTATGATTGCAGTCTCTGACCATCTCTTGTATCATGTCTGCAGTCTCTGACCATCTCCTGTACTATGATTGCAGTCTGACCGTCTCAGGTCTCATTAGTGTACGCTCTTCCTGTATTTTATTTATTGTTAAGAGATCATGGGAGGATCCTAGGGTAACGAAGACTTCTAAGGGGAGCATCTCTGTGTTTGAGTCATTGCCATAGAAACATTTGTAAAGGGGAGGAGTTAGATGATCACGCCCATGTGGGGGCGCCAAAAATATTTCTGCACCCAGGCGTCTGTGACCTTAGGATCGGCCCTGGCAGCATGGCAGGTGCGGCAGGTCCGTGCCTTCTCTAATATCACTGCACTGCCCCCTCCCCACGCTGCCTGTCTTATTCACACAAAACATGAAGCGCGGCCGCTCTAGACAAAGGGCGGGACTTTTTAAGTTAAGAAGTGGGTGATTGGTTGCTGCGCAGCGGGGCGGTAACAGCAATAAATCACTCACTTTTAACGTAAAAAGTCCCACCCGTTGTACAGAGCGGCCAGCCTCCATGTCTTGTGTGAATAAGGTAGGGTTCTTTGGGGAGGGGGGAATGCTGTGCTGTAAAGGAGTTATATATTGAGAGAGGACTGTGATGGGGGCTCAGTCTGTGATTGGGGGGGTCAATCTGTGATTGGGGGGGTCAGTCTGTGATTTTAGGGGTCAGTCTGTGATGGGGGGTCAGTCTGTGATGGGGGGTCTGTGATGGGTTTGGGTCAGTCTATGATGGGGGGTCTGCTATGGGTCAGGTCAGTCTGTAATGGGGGGTCAGTCTGTAATGATGGGTCTGTGATTTGGGGGGTCAGTCTGTGATGGGAGGGTCTGTGATGGGAGGGTCTGTGATGAGGGGGTCTGTGATGGGTCGGTCTGTGATGGGGGGGTCTGTAATGGGGGGGTCTGTGATGGGGGGTCAGTCTGTAATGAGGGGTCTGTGATTTGGGGGGGTCAGTCTGTGATGGGAGGGTCTGTGATGGGGGCAGTCAGTCTGTGATGGGTCAGTCTGTAATGGGGGGTTTGTAATGAGGCAGGGGGGATGTGATATAAGGGGCGGCTAAGGACATTGATGTAAAACGGGGTCGTGATGTAAAGGGGGGGGACTGAGGACACTGATGTAAAAGGGCTGAGCAGTGTGGTGCAAAATGCATACTGTTTCTATGCACTGCAGCTGAGCTGTGGTGCATAAAAATGAATGAAATGTATTTGCATAAAGAACTATTTACGATCATCTTTGGGTCAAGAAATACTGAACAGTTTAGCTTTACTTTAAAATAAAATATGTGGCGCTATTCCATCAATCAGTGACAGTACAAAGTGTGGTAAAATGGGCAGAATATAATCCACCTCGTGTGGTAATAGACCAAGCAACAGTAAATACTAGCCAAGAATAGATGCCACCATACAAGAGTATATCAAGAAAAGCGGATGCGATTCTGCGATAAAAAACATAAATGAAAATTGAACAATATACAAAGTGACACAATGCTAAAGGAAATAAAGCAGTCACCCCTCAATAGGTGAAAAAATATCTGTAGATGTAAAAATGACTTCCCAAATGAATACTCACAAAAAAAATCAATATAAGTGAAAGCAATCAACTGCAAGGTGACTCAGTGCTTAGTGAAATAAAACGGTCACCCCTCATTGGGTGAAGAAATATAGTAACTGTGAGTGAGGAAAAATGCCTTCCCAAATGAATTCCTCAAAACCAAAAGTACATGTCACAGGTGATGCCAGTGGCTCAAAATAAATCACTGAAAATAAATACTAATACTAATGAATAAAGTCACTTCTTCTACGTGAACTACGAATAAGCAGTGCTAAAGTGACAGTAATGTGCAAACAAAATCTTGAGAATAAATGTGCATGAATTGCAAAAAAATAATATATAATGACCAAATAAATATTAAAATCATGCCATAACAATTAATAAATGCAATAATTTGAGTGTTTAAAATAATTAATAATGAATAATTAATGTTGATAGGGCAGCTAATCCCACTCCAGAGATGCTGTCCCAAACGGTGACAATAGTGCAAAATAGTCCATACAACAGTGCAATAGTGATGGGTGATTTCCGCAAAAAGTCTTAAGACACAGTGCAAAAAATGTGCAGTGACTGGTAATTTTTCTTCTATGCACGTTCTGGTGCAATTCCCAGATGTTTCCCCCAGCCTCTCACCTCCAACAGCGGCCCCCAATGAGCCTAGTAGGGCAGGTAGATGTTTCTAGGAGAGGATGTGTTTCTTGCAGCGTGTCTTTCACCATCCAGTAGGTCTGTCTCTCTGCAGCTCAACCCACAGCTCCCAGCACTCTCAGCGGTTCCAGCGGTTATTAAAAGCAAAGGAAAGATCTCATGGTGTAGTATTCAAAAAACCCATTTATTAAAAAAAGTAGTAACTTACATTGAAATGTACAGCAAACAGTGAATACGAGGGAAGCTTCCGGGTTCGGCCGTCCCCGAGAAGCGTCGGCACCTGACTCCTCCTACCCTGACGCGTTGCGTCACAGCACGTGACTTTATCAAAAGATCCCTTTGATAAAGTCACGTGCTGTGACGCAACGCGTCAGGGTAGGAGGAGTCAGGTGCCGACGCTTCTCGGGGACGGCCGAACCCGGAAGCTTCCCTCGTATTCACTGTTTGCTGTACATTTCAATGTAAGTTACTACTTTTTTTAATAAATGGGTTTTTTGAATACTACACCATGAGATCTTTCCTTTGCTCTTAATAACCGCTGGAACCGCTGAGAGTGCTGGGAGCTGTGGGTTGAGCTGCAGAGAGACAGACCTACTGGATGGTGAAAGACACGCTGCAAGAAACACATCCTCTCCTAGAAACATCTACCTGCCCTACTAGGCTCATTGGGGGCCGCTGTTGGAGGTGAGAGGCTGGGGGAAACATCTGGGAATTGCACCAGAACGTGCATAGAAGAAAAATTACCAGTCACTGCACATTTTTTGCACTGTGTCTTAAGACTTTTTGCGGAAATCACCCATCACTATTGCACTGTTGTATGGACTATTTTGCACTATTGTCACCGTTTGGGACAGCATCTCTGGAGTGGGATTAGCTGCCCTATCAACATTAATTATTCATTATTAATTATTTTAAACACTCAAATTATTGCATTTATTAATTGTTATGGCATGATTTTAATATTTATTTGGTCATTATATATTATTTTTTTGCAATTCATGCACATTTATTCTCAAGATTTTGTTTGCACATTACTGTCACTTTAGCACTGCTTATTCGTAGTTCACGTAGAAGAAGTGACTTTATTCATTAGTATTAGTATTTATTTTCAGTGATTTATTTTGAGCCACTGGCATCACCTGTGACATGTACTTTTGGTTTTGAGGAATTCATTTGGGAAGGCATTTTTCCTCACTCACAGTTACTATATTTCTTCACCCAATGAGGGGTGACCGTTTTATTTCACTAAGCACTGAGTCACCTTGCAGTTGATTGCTTTCACTTATATTGATTTTTTTTGTGAGTATTCATTTGGGAAGTCATTTTTACATCTACAGATATTTTTTCACCTATTGAGGGGTGACTGCTTTATTTCCTTTAGCATTGTGTCACTTTGTATATTGTTCAATTTTCATTTATGTTTTTTATCGCAGAATCGCATCCGCTTTTCTTGATATACTCTTGTATGGTGGCATCTATTCTTGGCTAGTATTTACTGTTGCTTGGTCTATTACCACACGAGGTGGATTATATTCTGCCCATTTTACCACACTTTGTACTGTCACTGATTGATGGAATAGCGCCACATATTTTATTTTACAGTTGTTCTTTTTGGGGAATTGAGTGAACCTATCTATGTTGGCGGCTCTCCATCGGGTATCTCACCGTCAGTTTTATTAATCCCTTACTCTCATTGTGGTTTTGCGCACTGGCACTTACATATTAAAGTTTAGCTTTACTTGCCATTGAGTCAGAACTTTTAAATACTTTGTCCTACGAAGATATTATCGATGAATTTGCCAAAAAAAAATTTAGAACTAAAAAATTTTAGGGAGTTTCTTACTGCTATAATCTTTAAAAGGCATTTTCTGCATTACAGAGTATTTTCAGTCTGTACAATTAAAGCCAGTTATTTTCAGTGTTTTCGTGTGTGGAGATATGTTTTTAATTGCTCTATTGTAGCAGTCATTGATAAAGGACGAGAATGGTGGTGTGTGTGCGTGCGTGTGCGTGCGTGTGTGTGCGTGCGCGTGCGTGCGCGTGTGTGTGGGGGGGGGGCGGGGCGGCATTGAAGGACTCGGCCTTGGGGCGGCAAAGGGAGTAAATCCGGGCCTGACCACCACTGCCTAAGGCCCAATTTTTCTGTCCCTGTTTAACAGAGGCATGTAATTTTTGATCTAATATTTCACAGCAGGGCCCATTCTTGCGCCCAACAAGAGTATCTGTGAGGGGTTACAGTGTTGTGGCACCACCGCCGCCACCACCAAAGGCACAATTTTTCTGCCCCTGCCCCAGCAGCAGAAAAAAAGACAAGCGTGCCCAACAGCCACCTGCAGAGGATGCACCATGTCCATGACCAGCACTGTTGACTGTAGACACAGAGGCTGTTTGCCCTCTTTTAGTGGCCTGTGAGCGTCTGCCTCTCCTTGGTGGCCTACCGGACATGGTGTATATTTTGTTTTGCAACACCACACTACACTGTATTGTGTACTGTGTACACCACCAGAAAAGTTGTAGCAACTGCACTACAGCTGCACTGTATTGTAATTACAATTTTTGATCTAATATTTTACAGCAGGGCCCATTCCTGCACCCACCAAGACTAACTGTGAGGGCTTACAGTGCTGTGGTATCACCACCACCAAAGGTCCAATTTCTCTGCCCCTGTTCAACAGAGGCATGTAATTACAATTTTTGATCTAATATTTCAAAGCAGGGCCCGTTCCTGCGCCCAACAAGAGTATCTGTGAGGGGTTACAGTGTTGTGGCACCACCACCACCAAAGGCCCAATTTTTCTGCCCCTGCCTCAGCAGCAGAAAAAAAGGACAAGCATGCCCCATGGCCACCTGCAGAGGATGCACCATGTCCACGTCCAGTACTGTTGACTGTAGACACAGAGTCTGCTTGCCGTCTTTTAGTAGCCTGTGAGCGTCTGCCTCTCCTTGGTGGCCTTCCGGACATGATGTCAATTTTGTTTTGCAACACCACACTACACTGTATTGTGTACTGTGTACACCACCAGAAAAGTAGTAGCAACTGTACTACAGCTGCACTGTATTGTGTACTGTGTACACCACCAGAAGTGTAGTAGCAACTGCAATATGGCTGCACTGTATTGTGTACTGTGTACACCACCAGAAAAGTAGTAGCAACTGCACTACGGATGCACTGTATTGCGTGCTGTGTACACCACCAGAAGTGTAGTAGCAACTGCACTTCAACTGCACTGTATTGTATATATATGTATAGTATATATATATATATATCTATATATATATATATATATATATATATATATATATATATATATATATATACTAGACTGTCTATCTATCTATCTATCTATCTATCTATCTATCTATCTATCTATCTATCTATCTATCTATCTATCTATCTATCTATCTATCTATACAGTATGTATCAAATACACTGCCACTAACTGAATAGCCTGCTTGTTTAATCAAAACCACGCTATCTCTCCATCCACGCCAACAACACTACACAAGGCCGACCTGTAGGCAGCCTTATATAGTGTGGGGCGTGGACTTAGTCCCCCCTGGGCCATGACTGACCAAAGGCACCCTGCGTTTGGCCAATTATGGCTCTCTTAGCAGAGGGCGCTGGGATTGGCCAAAGCATGCAGGTCAGGTGCATGCTTTGGCCAATCATCATACAGCAATGCACTGCAATCTCATTATGGGGTGTTCCGTGGCACCCGAATTTGCCACGAACACCCCATAATGTTCGCTCTTCGGCAAACGAGCAAACACCCGATGTTTGAGCAGAACTTATGTTCGACCTGAACATCAAGCTCATCCCTAATTATAATCCTGCCATTTAACTTTTTTGGTGTTTGGGGCAAGGATTTGTTTAATGTGTCTAGTTTTTAGTGTCTTACCCTTGTAGATTGTAAGCTATTTTTGAGCAGGGGCCTTCTGACTATATTGTCAAATGCTGGAGCATCATTTCCATGCCTTTTTTTGTCCCAAGTACATTAATGTAACAAATGTTTATACTAATGTTGAAAAAAAGCTGATTGTTTTTTGCTTTATATTTGACATTTGCAGACTCAAAATACATATTGTATAAATGCAAACTATTTATACCCCCAAACCTGTATTAAATCCAGTTGCATACACATTTTTTGGTTGTGCACACATGCTTATCCTTGATTAGAAAGTGTAATAGGGGCAGGGGGAAGAATCCCCCCCCCAAAAAAAACCTTGCACCAAAGCTTAATTTCAGGGCTCTACTAATTATTTATTGTTTTGTGGAATAGGTAAGCCATGGCATAAGTCAACTAAATGTGCATTCTCTCCAAGCACCAAATTAAGAGAAAAATACCACAAAAACAATAGTTTAAACAAAATTTGGCGTGGGGTCCTCCCCCATAATCGATACCAGGCCCTTCAGGTCTGGCATAGATTTTAGGGGAACTCCACGTCAAAATTTAAAAAAAAATTGGCGGAGGCGCATGCGCGACGGCACCTAAGATGGATGCGTAGTCCGGGAGCTCTGTCCCGCCTCAGCAGACCGGATCGAAAATTTGGCACTTGAACCAGCGATCGGGACCTGGAATTGCCCTACACGGCCACCGGAATCCCTGGGGACATTACCGATGTACACGGGAGTGGTAAGGAGAAACCTAAAACCGGCCTTTGAAGCCGCTTTACCACAGGCCGAGACTGCCAAGATGGTGACCGCGCCCCTCAGCTCTCCTCAGGGTGCACAGCCGAATCCCCCATACACGGCCTCCCCCTCCCTGCTTCAGCCAGAACACCCTACAGGCAATATCCCATCAAACCCAGCATCCCCAGCGTCCACCGCTTCTCTCCTGGAGCATAACCTGACAAGCCTGGGGTATTCCCCAATGGATGTAGGCCCTCCCCAGTCTCACCAGCTACTACAGCATGGGGATTCAGGCCTACTCCAGCCAGCATCAGTAGCAGACCTATATACCAAGTTTGCAGAACTACTGGACAGAGGCCTTCATAATACTGCACACAAAATAACCAGTGACATTAAAGCAGATCTCCAGAACATTGGCACCCGCATGGAAATCATTGAATCTAATCTTGACTCCACGATTTCCAGAACAAACCAAAATACTGCATGTATACAGACCTTGCAGGAACAACTAGAGACTGCTAATGCAAATTACTCCACAAAGGCAAGGCATATACCTTTGGATCCCTGCAGGAAGGAGAAAAGCTTTTTCTTCAACTAGGCTTCATCAACCAGGACCCGACTGCACGCCACCCAGGAAATCAACCTAACGCGGCAAAGAGACACTTGCCCACGAGTCCCCTGAATCCGGTTTGGGAAAAAGCAAGAACCAAGAAATCCAAGAAATCTAATCCTCCGTGAACTCCAGTCCTCACTTTTTCTTCGGAACTCAATTTTTTTTTTGACATCCACCTATATTTAGTAACCCCCTTTTGCCCGCCCCTCTTCAGATGTTTGCTGAAGGGGTGGGGCCTCCCCGTTTGTGACCCCCGAGATGAGTGTCAAGTCGGGACACCCTTACGCCTCTTTTGAGACGATCTAGGGGGGCACGATCCTTGGGGACGTTGTTAACCCATACTTTTCATCATACACTGACTGTGATCTACGCCTCCACAGCTTTTGGTTAGACCGGGTGGGTAGAGAGGAGGGTGGGTACCCGTCCTGCTAGACTGACCCTGGGATTTATTCTCAATAACCCATGCTAACTCTTGAGGTCCCCTCGTAATGCCTCTCCCCAATCTCCCCTGCTATTCCAGGTCCCTTTGCACAGTTCTAATACTAGTTTATTAGTTTGTTTAATATTATGTTGACCTGTACATCTTCTCCGCCGGGCTCTACTTAAAGTGAATGCTTATCTTTGCCGGAGGTTGAGATGTATGTGTCGGGCCAAGTGCCTATTTCTAGGATCTTTATTTTAAATAATCTACTAGAAGGTCCCTCTGCTGGGGCGGTGTTCATGCCCCCCTTTCTGCCTAGTGGTTTTTGGTACTCCAACGGCCACTGGACAGGACCAATCTCTTCCTACTGGAGAGATTCTTCTGTGACTCACTCTTCCTGATGGAGGACTCTGTCCCCTCCACTCTCCGGGGATCTCCCTTGCTCCCCGTCTTTCCTCTTTACCTTCCCGCTTTCCTTCTCTGCTTATATTCTAATGTGTTTTTCACCACAGGAGTCCTCTGGGGGGACTACTTTAGACATTTACTGCTGCTCTCACCGCTCTCCGCTCACCGTTTGAGGAGCCTTGGAACCCGTGGACACAGGATGGTGAGTGCTGTTGCTTGCCCAGCTCTGCTCTTACCTCTGCTCAATGGCTAATGACACACCTGTAAACGTGGCCCTTAAAATAGTGTCCCATAATGCCCAAGGCCTGAACTCCCAGTCCAAAAGACGCAAAGTTTTTCAATACCTACATTCCCAAAAAGCAGATGTGATCCTTCTACAGGAAACTCACTTTCCTAGAAGTTTTAACCCTACATTCATCCACTCCAAATTCCCCTTCTTTAAACTTGCCAATGCTGAGAACAAAACAAAGGGGGTGGGTATTTTTATTTCCAAACGATGCAAATTTACCCCCAAATCTGAATTTAGGGACCCGGACGGGCGCTACCTTCTCTTAGTGGGGGAATTAGACAATCAATTATACTCTCTAATTTCGTATTATGCTCCCAATAGGGGCCAGTTTGCCTTCTTCCAAAACATGTTCTCAACACTAACGCCACTATTGGAAGGCACAGTGATTTATGGAGGCGACTCTAACTCGGCCTTTGACCAGGGCATGGACAAATCACGTCCCCTGGGCAAGCGCCTCATTAGACCGACAAAACAGAGCCTACGCATAACTAAACTTATCTTCCAGCAGGGACTGATAGACATTTGGAGGGAAGTAAATCCTACATTGCGAGACTACACCCATTTCTCCAACCCCCATAGATCTTTCGCAAGAATCGATCACATCCTTATAGCCTCAGCATCCATTCCACTAACGCACAGGGCATATATTAAAGACGTAGTCTGGTCGGACCACTCGATGGTGATTCTTGTACTTCAGCGCCCGAGGGGCCATAAACCTACCCGAAGATGGAGGCTTAACGAGTCCATCCTGAGTGATCCGATCAGATCGAAAGCTATTGAAACCAACATACGCAACTACTTCCTCATTAATGATACAGCAGACACTAGCCCCTCTTGTCTCTGGGCAGCTCATAAAGCAGTGATAAGAGGACACCTGATCCAATTAGCCTCTCAAATCAATAAAGAAAACAAAACAGACATAGAAAAGCTGGATAGGGAATATACAGCCTTAATTAAACAACACAAAGCAGACCGAAATGCAGTTCCTACCACCCAGCTGGATGCAGCACGCACAGCCCTAAACCTCGCCTTAACCACTAAGGCTGAAAAATGGCTTAGGTGGAATAGAAACAGATTCTATAGCAATGGCGACCGCATCGGTCCTATGCTGGCAGGCAAATTATCCCCGAAATTTCGATCTCCGGCCCTACCAAAGATCAGGATTCAGGGTGGTACCCTGTCCCAAAACCCACAACGGATAATGGGAGAATTCCTAACCTTCTATAAATCCCTTTACAGTAGTGGAAGCAGCCCTTCTCCTGACGCCATGGACCTCTTCCTAAACAGCATTCAGATTCCCAAATTAGAAGCTAGGCACCGCCAGATTCTGGATTCTCCTATTTCTGCCAAAGAAATTTGCGCGGTCATCAAAAACCTGAAATCACACTCAGCCCCTGGCCCAGATGGCTTCTCCATACCATATTACAAATCATTTTCTACCTTACTCGCCCCATACATGGCTAGATTCTTCAATGCTCTTAGGAAGGGGGATCCCCTCGATACATCACTTAACACGGCCTACATCACGGTCCTCCCCAAGCCAGATAAAGACTCCAGCTCGGTCAGCAACTACAGACCAATATCCCTCATCAACAATGATTTAAAGATCTTGACTAAGATCCTTGCGGACCGCCTGGCTTCCTTCATCAACATATACATTAATAAAGACCAAGTGGGCTTCATACCGGGGAGATAGGGGCCTGACCAAATACGAAGAGCGATAAATATAGTTTCCCTTATAAATTCCAACTGGGATGGGGGCTCATCCAGGCAGGGGTGTCTTCTGTCTCTGGACTTACAAAAAGCGTTTGATGCCGTCCAATGGCCCTACATTTTCCATCTACTACAAAAATGGGGATTTGGGGATTCTTTTCTCAATGTCATTCATGCATTATACTCAACTCCATCAGCTCAGGTGCGTCTGCAGGGGTTCTACTCAGACTCCTTCCCCATAGCCAGAGGCACAAGACAGGGGTGCCCACTCTCCCCGTTGATCTTCGCCATAGCAATCAAATCCCTGGCGATTGCCATCAGAAACAACCCAAACATTCAAGGCATTCAAAGCGGCCCCAAGTGTCATAAATGTGCATTATTTGCTGATGACATCTTACTATTTGTATCTTCTCCGCTGACATCGCTCCCCATTATCTACCGTCTCTTGGATGATTTTGGGAAGATCTCAGGCCTTAGAGTAAATTATGACAAATCCCAGGCACTTAATATCAATATCCCAGATCCTCTCCTGGCCAGGCTCAGGGACAGCTTTCGGTTCTCATGGAGCGACTCTTCCATTTCATATTTAGGGATACAGCTGACTCCTAAGATTGAACTCCTTTATCAAGCCAATTTTCCCCCTCTTTATAAAAAACTGGAGGAGGACCTATCTCGTTGGTCCAGGCTGTCCCTGACCTGGCTAGGCAGGATCAACACGATCAAAATGACACTGCTCCCCCGCATCCTATACTATTTTAGAGCTCTTCCGATACCAGTAGACACTATCCGCCTAAAACGCTTCCAGGCCAACATTGTTAAATAAATTGGGGTAAAGGGGGACACAGATTCTCTAAAACGACCCTGTTTAGACCTAGGTCAGAGGGCGGCTTGGGTCTACCAAACCTACTCTGGTACCTTCAAGCGGCTCAATTAGCCCAGATTTCTACAGTCTACTCTCGATGGGAACATCCTGATTGGATCCACATAGAGAGGCAAGCAGTCCCCCTCCACACCCTAGACTTTCTCCTCTGGAGCCCAAAGATACTTAGACCCCCCATCCTCTCCCCAACATTGTCACATTCCTTTACATTATGGGACAGAATGAAAAGCAACAACCGCTTAATATCCCCAAGACACCATTACAGCACCTGTTCCACAATCCCGATTTCCCCCCAGGTCTCAATATCTCTGCATTTTAAATGGTGGCTCGACAAAGGGATGTACAGAATAGGACACTTCCTTAGACCTTTAGGTCCACTCTCTAAAGCTTTCTGTGTCAGCAAACTCGACATGCCACAGTCAGAATCCTTTCGATTCTCCCAAATTTCAAGCTATTTACACAATAAATGTAGGTCCCTACCAAATGGACCCCAAATGACTCCTTATGAAATATGGTGTGGCCAGGCCTGCGAGCAGAGGGGGGGCATCTCGGTGATTTACAAGGCACTATCCTCTGCACAACTCAAGGCACCTTACATGCAGTTGGCAGCTGGAAACTTGGCACAGGAATTTCTCCCAGTCTTACAAAGGCATTTTAAACACTGGTCTAGTAGAGGCTAGCTTAAAAGTGCTAACTAGATGGTACCTGGTGCCCTCCAAATTAGCTCGCTTCTACCCTTCGGCTTCACCCCTCTGTTTTCGGGGATGTGGCCTGAGGGGAAACATGCTTCACACATGGTGGACCTGTCCTAGGATTAGACAATTCTGGCACAGGATTTTCAGTTGGATTAGTAGGATAGCCGAAAGGCCTGTGCAGGTGTCCCCGCTGGTAGCACTCCTCAACTTCCCAGTAAGAGAAGTCCCCAGGGTTACGCAACGCCTCATCTTCTTCATCATTCTAGGAGCTAAAATCACTCTGGCCAAAGCCTGGAAAAAACCCTCAGTCTCAACAATCCTAGCCAAGAGAAAAATCTCTTGGATTATGAACCAAGAAAAAATGGCTAGTGTAATCCTGGAAAGCTCAACCAAGTTCAAACTAATTTGGGAACCCTGGGCAAACTACATTGGAGTCACGCTTTGACTCTCACACAGAGCAGCCACATTTGGATATGTCTATACCCCCCCAGTCGACTCCTATGCACCTCTTTCAACCTTTATCTCCTCTGCCTTCTCTCCCCCCTTTTTTTTCTATTCTCTCTCTTTTTCTTCTCTCCATACGTCTTTCGTCCTTTTCTCTTCCCACCTTCCCTCCTTACTGATGGTCTCGGGCATTGGACTGTTTTCAAACGGCCATGACCTGGGCCTCGGCGGGGGCCATCTTGTGTTGGCTCCCGGCCCTGGCCCAGACTGTAACAGCCATATGGGAGTTCATACTCCCTGTCTCCTAATTCATTTATTTTCATTATCAACTATTTAGTTATTATTGTAGAACAGTTGCTATAAGAGCTCGTTATTGATCAGAAGACATCGGATCAACTCACACACCCACTGCGGTGAGCATAAATTTAGTAACCTTGGATAATATCTCCTCCATCCCTCTCAGAGAATCGATGTTTTTCTTTCTCTAGTTGGAGGGAGGTCGGAGGCGGTGAGGCTCCGCCACAGTGTGTCCCCAATTGGGGTGGCGGACCACTTCCTCCCAATATTGCATATATTATCTACTATATCTGATCATATGTCTCCTCATGATTACCAAATACAAAGTTCATGTCTAACTAAGCCTACTCTGTATTATGATGTTCTGTACTCCTAAACTTCATTAAGTTGTTTGTCAAGCGACCGTGTTGGTCGTATGTATTACGTTGACTCGAGATGTAGTCATGTCATGCACTGTTCTCCCCTCCCCCCTTTTCCCCTTCTAATTTTCTTTTTTTGAAAATAAAAATATATTGAAAAAAAAAAAAAAAAAAATGGCATGGGGTCCCCCCAAAATCCACACCAGACCCTTATCTGAGTATACATCCTGGAGGTCAAGATAGGGGGGACAAGCGATGTTGATGGGGACAAGGGCCTTTTCCCGACAACCATGGCCGGTGGATGTCGGGGTCTGCAAGCCTATCTGAATCTGGAAGACTTCTTTAACCCCTATGTGATTGGGTATTGGGTACATCATACCCCTACCCATTCACCCCAAAGAGCAGTAAAAAAAAAAAAAACAAGAGCCTGTTTATGCAAGTCCTTTATTGTAAAATAGCTCTGAGCTGTCTTCTCCTGCCGCTGTCTCTTCTGCCGCCATCTCTTCAGCCACCATCTTCTCCTGCCACTGTCTCTCCCAGTGCTCTCTCTCCCGCCACCATCTTCTCCTGCCACAGCCTTCTCCCACTGCTGTGTTCTTCCTCGCCATGGTTACTTGCTTAAAAAACAAAAACAAAAAAACACAAGAGGGCAGCCTCTCCGGGTGACGTCATTGGATAACCATGCCCCATGGCTAGATAAGAGATGCCAGACAGCGGGCGACAACACAATGGAGGAAGACAACAGCAGAATTAGAGCAGCTTTTTTTTTATTTAGCTGGTAGCGAGGAAGAACACAGCAGCAGGACAGACAGCGGCAGGAGAAGATGGTGGTGGGAGAGACAGTGCAGGAAAGACGGTGGGAGGAGAAGACGGCAGAGGGAGAGACAGCTCAGAGCTATTTTACAATAAAGGACTTGTCAAAAACTGGCTCTTGTTTTCTTTTTACATTTCACAGGTTTTTGGGGTGAATGGGTAGTAGTACAATGTACCTGCTACCCATTCACATGGGAGGCGGGATCTGGGGGCAAGCTTGTTAAAGGTGGTTTCCAGATTCTGATAAGCCCCCTGCCCGCAGACCCTGACAACCACAGCCCAGGGTTGTCGGGAAAAGGCCCTTGTCCCATCAACTATGGGGAGTGGCCGCTGGAGACCCCCCTCCTTGTGACATCACTGACCCATCATGCCCCGGCGGTAAAGTCACAAGGGGCGGGTTCTCTGAATGACATCATTCTCCCCATTGGAGCAGGTTCTTTTTTTTTTTTACATTGGCGGGAGAGGCGGCGGAAGAAGAAGAAGAAGACCGGAGGATGAGGTGGGGGAAGAAGAAGCTGAAGGAAGACCAGAGGAAGAAGAAGACCGGATAAAGAAGGGGGGGAAGATCGGAGGAAGAAGGGGAAGACCGGAGGAAGAAGAAGACATTTTTAATAAAGGCTTTGTTAAAAACTGTCTTTTGTGGTTTTTACTTTGACACTTTTTTTTGGTGAATGGGTAGGCGTACAATGTACCCCATACTCATTCACATGGGGGGGTGGAATCTGGGGGCCCCCAGGGGGGTCCCCAAAGCACCCTCCCCATGTCGAGGGCATGTGGCATTGTACGGTTCAGGGGGGTGCTCGCTCGTCCCCCTATTTCCTGACCTCCAGGCTGCATGCTTGGATAGGGGTCTGGTATGGATTTTGGGGGGAACCCATGCCAGGTTTTTTTTAATTATTTTGGAGACCAGACTAACGCTGGCTCCCGACGTCACTTTGCTCAGTCCCTGACCAAAAATTCTCCCTTCAGAGTCCAGCACAGAACGGAGGAGTGACATCACCTCAGAACAGCACAACCAATCCAGTTCCCCAGATGAAGACGCGTGATCGTGTAGGGAGTGGCCAAAGCGAGACGTACACCAGGAGGAAAAGTGAGAGGGCGCTGAGAACGCCACATAGTCACTATCTTTTTACATTTGCTTTTAAACGTTTGTTACAATGTAAGAGTCCATTGCAGACACTTACTACACTAGTGGAGGCCTTTCTGTTTTCTCCCTTTAGGTAACACTGGCAGAGGATTTTAAAGGAGAAATTCACAACAAGCCTGACTGACAGCATTCAACAGCGATAACACCTATAAACCTGAACTCACAGATACAATTATACATCAGCTCTAAGGTGAGAGTTCTGGGAGATCACACCCAGGAAAAATTATATGGAGTTATGTATGGGCAACATCACTGAACCATATTATTAATGAGCCAGCTATTGGATCATCTTTATACCTACATATCTGTGACTCTTTAGAACAGTCCACCTTACCATATGGACATAGCATTTTCATTCATTACTATTTGAACTATTAACACCATATGTGCACTTCTTCATTGTTGTTGGTATTGTCACATTACCTACTAATAGGATTTTGTCATTTTACATTAGATATTTTATGAATATATGTGAATATTTGATATGTATAGTTTTACCAATCACTATTTTTATGAGATATCAATATTTACTTCACAATGATACATTATTCGCATGCAACTATTGAACTTTAATATTCCTGTCATTATTGTTTAGACAGCACGATACCTGGAGGACTATTCCTCAGGCAATAGGCTATTGCGCAAAATCATTTTCTTTTTTCTTTTTCACTTTATTTGTGTTGCTGTGAACACTATAGATTTTGCTGCAATTATCCTACATTATCTTTCTCCTATTACACATCACGCAAAGGACACTTATCACCCTAGATCAGCAGAATCGACGATTAGCGCCGAACTAAGACATGTTTGCCACTAATATCGTAATTTTTCAGGTACATGTTCACCTAGTTGAACTCTTATTTGCCTGAAATCGGTGCTATTACATGTAGAGCACCAGTACTTCTTGGAACTCTTAGTAAATGACCCCCACTGTGTTAAACGCAACACCCTGATGTCAGCAGGCACTGCCAGACGGAACTTATCCCGATCACTGAACTCTGCCCCTGAGCCCCACAGCCATTCCAAGATGGCGGCCGTGATCACACAATTCAGAGGGACAGAGGAGGAAGACTCCATCTTAGACCAGGATGCCCCAGGAACCACGGCTCGTATACCCCAACTGGACACAGTGAGTGCAGCCCACAGGATGACTCCATCCCTCGCATCAACAGAATCCTTAATAGGGAGAACACTTGATTGGCTTCTCCCTACTCCAATGTCTGACCCCATGACACCACTAGAGGCCTGTGAGGGTGCACTACATGGCCTTCCACCTACACCTACTGACTTTTCTTCCATGATGTCAGCATTCTCCACAATGCTTTCCAGGGGCCTAGCTCAAAACACTGCTCAGATAACCTCATCTATTCATGCTGATTTACAACAACTGGGTATGTGGATGGAGCACATTGAAATAAACAGTAGCCCGTAAAAAACTGCACTTAGGATGGGCCTATATGGTAAGAGAACCGGTTGCTGCCTCCCCTATGCAGAGCACTCGCAGAGGATACTCTGCTGCCATATGTACACTAACAGAAGAAATGGGTTGATTGGCGCTACCTGGAAAACCTAAATGCTAATGCATATTCAGGAAAAAAAAACATAGAAGGTAGTTTTATATTAGTACAGTATTACACACCAATGCTCATATCATCACAGTCAGTAGGTAAGAGGAATACCCCGGTGACTGGTAGGAATGTGTAAAAGGGGTCCTAGGATCCCTAAACAATGTAATATAGTTGAGTGTTTTTATATATAAAAATAAAAATAAAAAAATAAAATAAAAATAAAAAAGTAGGCAAGGTGGTACATAGGTAGATTGCCTAAGTTGGTACAGTGTATTAACAGAGATATTCCACTCTGTATGTTTTGATATGCACTGTGACCCCAATATAGAGCAAAGGCAAGCAATCAACCAGTTAGGTACACTCTAAATTATACCAACCACACAGATGCAACTTAAATTATACAATAAGGCTAGAACATAGCGTATGCTACAGTGAATATATCAAAGAGATTTATATTAGTCCCATAGGCTTATATCTGCATCAACCACATCCATATGTATACATAAAACAAGCATAAAGTGTGAGCCATATGGGTACATTACAACTCATATAGTGAAGCCTGGACCCAGCATATGCTGCAATAATTAAATCAAAATGGTGTACAATAGTCCTATAAGCTTATATCTGCATCAGGTCAGGATCTCCCAGGGGTGACTTTAGTGCTTAAAGTGTTGCCAGGTGACTTTTGTGCTCCCCCTTCTGATTTCCTACTCACCGACTCCTGGTACCCCTGCAGGGGTATTCGGCATGTAATGCTTTAACTGGAGATCGCTGCTCCCTGTTGTTTGCGGTGGATGCCTCGGGTATATCCTGGCTGATGGAGGTACTGCAATACCCTCATGCATCAAAAACATAAGAAAAGGGCTTCTATAGTGTGATAACGTAACAAAAGTCCCTTTATTTATAAAAAATATAACAAAACAAATATCCCAAAAAGCTGTATATTCCTACCCAGTTGTGCACTGGGGCAGGATAACAACGATTCCTGGCAGAAAAAAACAAAGTAGAAACCACTAAAACCAGAACGTGTATCGAGATGGGGGATGCCGGCAGCTGTGCACTCCACCTGCGTTCCACCCACTCGTAAACACGGAAGTGACGTAGTCATCTCGATCCCCATCTCGATACACGTTCTGGTTTTAGTGGTTTCTACTTTGTTTTTTCTGCCGGGAATCGTTGTTATCCTGCCCCAGTGCACAACTGGGTAGTTAAAGCATTACATGCCCATTACCCCTGCAGGGGTACCAGGAGTTGGTGAGTAGGAAATCAGAAGGGGGAGCATAAAAGTCACCTGACAACACTTTAAGCACTAAAGTCACCCCTGGGAGATCCTGACCTGATGCAGACATAAGCTTATGGGGCTATTGTACACCATTTTTATTTAATTATTGCAGCATATGCTGGGTCCAGGCTTCACTATATGAGTTGTAATGTACCCATATGGCTCACACTTTATGCTTGTTGGACTATGGGACTAATATACATCTCTTTGATATATTCACTATAGCATACGCTATGTTCTAGCCTTATTGTATAATTTAAGTTGCATCTGTGTGGTTGGTATAATTTAGAGTGTACCTAACTGGTTTAATGCTTGCCTTTGTTCTATATAGTGGTCACAGTGCATATCAATACTAGGGATGAGCTTCGTGTTCGAGTCGAACCCATGTTCGACTCGAACATCGTCTGTTCGCCGAATTGCGAACGATATGGGCCGTTCGCGCCAAATTCGTGTGGCGCGTCACGGCCCATAATTCACTGCGGCATCACAGTGCATTGCTGGCTGATGATTGCCCAAGCATGCACTATGACCCGCATGCTTGGCCAATCACAGCGCCGTCTGAACAGAGAGCCGTAATTGGCCAAAGCCAAGGAGGCTTTGGCCAATTATGGCTCAGTGGATTTAGTACACGCCCCACACTATATAAGGCCACCTGCACGGCGGCCCTGTGTAGTGTGTGTTCCGGCGTTGAAAGAGATAGACAGAGAGACAGTGTCATTTGATTTGAGTTAGATAGATTAGGCAGAACAGTCAGTCAGTTAGCTGCACTTACAGTGTATTGTGTATATATATGCACCCCAGGTGTTGCATATATATATATATATATATATATATATATATATATACACTGTATTCAGTTTAGCTAGATCCGTTCCTGTTATCTTCCTACTGACAGGCAGGCTTGTCTTGTTACAGTATTTACAGCTACCTGAAGAAAATTACTGGTGTTCTTTTTATCATATTAGTACCACAGTCAGGCAGCTAGACTATTTACAGTTAGTGCAGTGCGTCCTGCTCACAGTGTTCAGCTAGATTCGTTCCTGTTATCTTCTTACTGACAGGCAGGCTTGTCTTGTTACAGTATATACAGCTACCTGAAGAAAATTGCTGGTGTTCTTTTGATCCTATTAGTACCACAGTCAGGCAGCTAGACTATTTACAGTTAGTGCAGTGTGTCCTGCTCACAGTGTTCAGCTAGATCTGTTCCTGTTATCTTCTTACTGACAGGCAGGCTTGTCTTGTTACAGTATATACAGCTACCTGAAGAAAATTACTGGTGTTCTTTTGATCCTATTACTACCACAGTCAGGCAGCTAGACTATTTACAGTTAGTGCAGTGCGTCCTGCTCACAGTGTTCAGCTAGATCTGTTCCTGTTATCTTCTTACTGACAGGCAGGCTTGTCTTGTTACAGTATATACAGCTACCTTAAGAAAATTGCTGGTGTTCTTTTGATCCTATTAGTACCACAGTCAGGCAGCTAGACTATTTACAGTTAGTGCAGTGCGTCCTGCTCACAGTGTTCAGCTAAAACTACAAGTTAGTGGGGTGCGTCCTGCTCACAGTGTTCAGCTAAACCTACAAGTTAGTGGGGTGCGTCCTGCTCACAGTGTTCAGCTAAACCTACAAGTTAGTGCGGTGCGTCCTGCTCACAGTGTTCAGCTAGATCCATTCCTGTTATCTTCCTACTGACAGGCAGGCTTGTCTTGTTACAGTATATACAGCTACCTGAAGAAAATTACTGGTGTTCTTTTGATCCTATTAGTACCACAGTCAGGCAGCTAGACTATTTACAGTTAGTGCAGTGCGTCCTGCTCACAGTGTTCAGCTAAAACTACAAGTTAGTGGGGTGCGTCCTGCTCACAGTGTTCAGCTAAACCTACAAGTTAGTGGGGTGCGTCCTGCTCACAGTGTTCAGCTAAACCTACAAGTTAGTGCGGTGCGTCCTGCTCATAGTGTTCAGCTAAACCTACAAGTTAGTGTGGTGTGTCCACCTCACAGTGTTCAGCTAAAACTACAAATTAGTGGGGTGCGTCCTGCTCACAGTGTTCAGCTAAATCTACAAGTTAGTGTGGTGCGTCCTGCTCACAGTGTTCAGCTAAACCTACAAGTTAGTGGGGTGCGTCCTGCTCACAGTGTTCAGCTAAACCTACAAGTTAGTGTGGTGTGTCCACCTCACAGTGTTCAGCTAAACCTACAAGTTAGTGGGGTGCGTCCTGCTCACAGTGTTCAGCTAAACCTACAAGTTAGTGTGGTGCGTCCACCTCACAGTGTTAAGCTAAACCTACAAGTTAGTGGGGTGCGTCCTGCTCACAGTGTTCAGCTAAACCTACAAGTTAGTGTAGTGAGACCTCTGCACAGTGTTCATCTAAAGCTACAAGTTAGTGCAGTGCGTCCTGCTCACAGTGTTCAGCTAGATCCGTTCCTGTTATCTTCTTACTGACAGGCAGGCTTGTCTTGTTACAGTATATACAGCTACCTGAAGAAAATTGCTGGTGTTCTTTTGATCCTATTAGTACCACAGTCAGGCAGCTAGACTATTTACAGTTAGTGCAGTGCGTCCTGCTCACAGTGTTCAGCTAAAACTACAAGTTAGTGGGGTGCGTCCTGCTCACAGTGTTCAGCTAAACCTACAAGTTAGTGGGGTGCGTCCTGCTCACAGTGTTCAACTAAACCTACAAGTTAGTGCGGTGCGTCCTGCTCACAGTGTTCAGCTAGATCCATTCCTGTTATCTTCCTACTGACAGGCAGGTTTGTCTTGTTACAGTATATACAGCTACCTGAAGAAAATTACCGGTGTTCTTTTGATCCTATTAGTACCACAGTCAGGCAGCTAGACTATTTACAGTTATTGCAGTGCGTCCTGCTCACAGTGTTCAGCTAAAACTACAAGTTAGTGGGGTGCGTCCTGCTCACAGTGTTCAGCTAAACCTACAAGTTAGTGGGGTGCGTCCTGCTCACAGTGTTCAGCTAAACCTACAAGTTAGTGTGGTGTGTCCACCTCACAGTGTTCAGCTAAACCTACAAGTTAGTGGGGTGCGTCCTGCTCACAGTGTTCAGCTAAACCTACAAGTTAGTGTGGTGCGTCCACCTCACAGTGTTCAGCTAAACCTACAAGTTAGTGCGGTGCGTCCTGCTCACAGTGTTCAGCTAAACCTACAAGTTAGTGTAGTGAGACCTCTGCACAGTGTTCATCTAAAGCTACAAGTTAGTGCAGTGCGTCCTGCTCACAGTGTTCAGCTAGATCCGTTCCTGTTATCTTCTTACTGACAGGCAGGCTTGTCTTGTTACAGTATATACAGCTACCTGAAGAAAATTGCTGGTGTTCTTTTGATCCTATTAGTACCACAGTCAGGCAGCTAGACTATTTACAGTTAGTGCAGTGCGTCCTGTTCACAGTGTTCAGCTAAAACTACAAGTTAGTGGGGTGCGTCCTGCTCACAGTGTTCAGCTAAACCTACAAGTTAGTGTGGTGCGTCCTGCTCACAGTGTTCAGCTAAACCTACAAGTTAGTGGGGTGTGTCCACCTCACAGTGTTCAGCTAAACCTACAAGTTAGTGGGGTGCGTCCTGCTCACAGTGTTCAGCTAAACCTACAAGTTGGTGTGGTGCGTCCACCTCACAGTGTTCAGCTAAACCTACAAGTTAGTGGGGTGCGTCCTGCTCACAGTGTTCAGCTAAACCTACAAGTTAGTGGGGTGCGTCCTGCTCACAGTGTTCAGCTAAACCTACAAGTTAGTGGGGTACGTCCTGCTCATAGTGTTCAGCTAAACCTACAAGTTAGTGTGGTGTGTCCACCTCACAGTGTTCAGCTAAACCTACAAGTTAGTGGGGTGCGTCCTGCTCACAGTGTTCAGCTAAACCTACAAGTTAGTGTGGTGCGTCCACCTCACAGTGTTAAGCTAAACCTACAAGTTAGTGGGGTGCGTCCTGCTCACAGTGTTCAGCTAAACCTACAAGTTAGTGTAGTGAGACCTCTGCACAGTGTTCATCTAAAGCTACAAGTTAGTGCAGGGCGTCCTGCTCACAGTGTTCAGCTAGATCCGTTCCTGTTATCTTCTTACTGACCGGCAGGCTTGTCTTGTTACGGTATATACAGCTACCTGAAGAAAATTGCTGGTGTTCTTTTGATCCTATTAGTACCACAGTCAGGCAGCTAGACTATTTACAGTTAGTGCAGTGCGTCCTGCTCACAGTGTTCATCTAAAACTACAAGTTAGTGGGGTGCGTCCTGCTCACAGTGTTAAGCTAAACCTACAAGTTAGTGGGGTGCGTCCTGCTCACAGTGTTCAGCTAAACCTACAAGTTAGTGTAGTGAGACCTCTGCACAGTGTTCATCTAAAGCTACAAGTTAGTGCAGGGCGTCCTGCTCACAGTGTTCAGCTAGATCCGTTCCTGTTATCTTCTTACTGACAGGCAGGCTTGTCTTGTTACGGTATATACAGCTACCTGAAGAAAATTGCTGGTGTTCTTTTGATCCTATTAGTACCACAGTCAGGCAGCTAGACTATTTACAGTTAGTGCAGTGCGTCCTGCTCACAGTGTTCAGCTAAAACTACAAGTTAGTGGGGTGCGTCCTGCTCACAGTGTTCAGCTAAACCTACAAGTTAGTGGGGTGCGTCCTGCTCACAGTGTTCAGCTAAACCTACAAGTTAGTGCGGTGCATCCTGCTCACAGTGTTCAGCTAGATCCATTCCTGTTATCTTCCTACTGACAGGCAGGTTTGTCTTGTTACAGTATATACAGCTACCTGAAGAAAATTACCAGTGTTCTTTTGATCCTATTAGTACCACAGTCAGGCAGCTAGACTATTTACAGTTATTGCAGTGCGTCCTGCTCACAGTGTTCAGCTAAAACTACAAGTTAGTGGGGTGCGTCCTGCTCACAGTGTTCAGCTAAACCTACAAGTTAGTGGGGTGCGTCCTGCTCACAGTGTTCAGCTAAACCTACAAGTTAGTGTGGTGTGTCCACCTCACAGTGTTCAGCTAAACCTACAAGTTAGTGGGGTGCGTCCTGCTCACAGTGTTCAGCTAAACCTACAAGTTAGTGTAGTGAGACCTCTGCACAGTGTTCATCTAAAGCTACAAGTTAGTGCAGTGCGTCCTGCTCACAGTGTTCAGCTAGATCCGTTCCTGTTATTTTCTTACTGACAGGCAGGCTTGTCTTGTTACAGTATATACACCTACCTGAAGAAAATTGCTGGTGTTCTTTTGATCCTATTAGTACCACAGTCAGGCAGCTAGACTATTTACAGTTAGTGCAGTGCGTCCTGCTCACAGTGTTCAGCTAAAACTACAAGTTAGTGGGGTGCGTCCTGCTCACAGTGTTCAGCTAAACCTACAAGTTAGTGGGGTGCGTCCTGCTCACAGTGTTCAGCAAAACCTACAAGTTAGTGCGGTGCGTCCTGCTCACAGTGTTCAGCTAGATCTGTTCCTGTTATCTTCCTACTGACAGGCAGGCTTGTCTTGTTACAGTATATACAGCTACCTGAAGAAAATTACTGGTGTTCTTTTGATCCTATTAGTACCACAGTCAGGCAGCTAGACTATTTACAGTTATTGCAGTGCGTCCTGCTCACAGTGTTCAGCTAAAACTACAAGTTAGTGGGGTGCGTCCTGCTCACAGTGTTCAGCTAAACCTACAAGTTAGTGGGGTGCGTCCTGCTCACAGTGTTCAGCTAAACCTACAAGTTAGTGCAGTGCATCCTGCTCACAGTGTTCAGCTAGATCCATTCCTGTTATCTTCCTACTGACAGGCAGGCTTGTCTTGTTACAGTATATACAGCTACCTGAAGAAAATTACTGGTGTTCTTTTGATCCTATTAGTACCACAGTCAGGCAGCTAGATTATTTACAGTTAGTGCAGTGCGTCCTGCTCATAGTGTTCAGCTAAAACTACAAGTTAGTGGGGTGCGTCCTGCTCACAGTGTTCAGCTAAACCTACAAGTTAGTGTAGTGAGACCTCTGCACAGTGTTCATCTAAAGCTACAAGTTAGTGCAGTGCGTCCTGCTCACAGTGTTCAGCTAGATCCGTTCCTGTTATCTTCTTACTGACAGGCAGACTTGTCTTGTTACAGTATATACAGCTACCTGAAGAAAATTACTGGTGTTCTTTTGATCCTATTAGTACCACAGTTAGGCAGCTAGACTATTTACAGTTATTGCAGTGCGTCCTGCTCACAGTGTTCAGCTAAAACTACAAGTTAGTGGGGTGCGTCCTGCTCACAGTGTTCAGCTAAAACTACAAGTTAGTGGGGTGCGTCCTGCTCACAGTGTTCAGCTAAACCTACAAGTTAGTGTGGTGTGTCCACCTCACAGTGTTCAGCTAAACCTTCAAGTTAGTGGGGTGCGTCCTGCTCACAGTGTTCAGCTAAACCTACAAGTTAGTGGGGTGCGTCCTGCTCACAGTGTTCAGCTAAACCTACAAGTTAGTGTAGTGAGACCTCTGCACAGTGTTCATCTAAAGCTACAAGTTAGTGCAGTGCGTCCTGCTCACAGTGTTCAGGTAGATCCATTCCTGTTATCTTCTTACTGACAGGCAGGCTTGTCTTGTTACAGTATATACAGCTACCTGAAGAAAATTGCTGGTGTTCTTTTGATCCTATTAGTACCACAGTCAGGCAGCTAGACTATTTACAGTTAGTGCAGTGCGTCCTGCTCACAGTGTTCAGCTAAAACTACAAGTTAGTGGGGTGCGTCCTGCTCACAGTGTTCAGCTAAACCTACAAGTTAGTGGGGTGCGTCCTGCTCACAGTGTTCAGCTAAACCTACAAGTTAGTGCGGTGCATCCTGCTCACAGTGTTCAGCTAGATCCATTCCTGTTATCTTCCTACTGACAGGCAGGTTTGTCTTGTTACAGTATATACAGCTACCTGAAGAAAATTACCAGTGTTCTTTTGATCCTATTAGTACCACAGTCAGGCAGCTAGACTATTTACAGTTATTGCAGTGCGTCCTGCTCACAGTGTTCAGCTAAAACTACAAGTTAGTGGGGTGCGTCCTGCTCACAGTGTTCAGCTAAACCTACAAGTTAGTGGGGTGCGTCCTGCTCACAGTGTTCAGCTAAACCTACAAGTTAGTGTAGTGAGACCTCTGCACAGTGTTCATCTAAAGCTACAAGTTAGTGCAGTGCGTCCTGCTCACAGTGTTCAGCTAGATCCGTTCCTGTTATTTTCTTACTGACAGGCAGGCTTGTCTTGTTACAGTATATACAGCTACCTGAAGAAAATTGCTGGTGTTCTTTTGATCCTATTAGTACCACAGTCAGGCAGCTAGACTATTTACAGTTAGTGCAGTGCGTCCTGCTCACAGTGTTCAGCTAAAACTACAAGTTAGTGGGGTGCGTCCTGCTCACAGTGTTCAGCTAAACCTACAAGTTAGTGGGGTGCGTCCTGCTCACAGTGTTCAGCAAAACCTACAAGTTAGTGCGGTGCGTCCTGCTCACAGTGTTCAGCTAGATCTGTTCCTGTTATCTTCCTACTGACAGGTAGGCTTGTCTTGTTACAGTATATACAGCTACCTGAAGAAAATTACTGGTGTTCTTTTGATCCTATTAGTACCACAGTCAGGCAGCTAGACTATTTACAGTTATTGCAGTGCGTCCTGCTCACAGTGTTCAGCTAAAACTACAAGTTAGTGGGGTGCGTCCTGCTCACAGTGTTCAGCTAAACCTACAAGTTAGTGGGGTGCGTCCTGCTCACAGTGTTCAGCTAAACCTACAAGTTAGTGCAGTGCATCCTGCTCACAGTGTTCAGCTAGATCCATTCCTGTTATCTTCCTACTGACAGGCAGGCTTGTCTTGTTACAGTATATACAGCTACCTGAAGAAAATTACTGGTGTTCTTTTGATCCTATTAGTACCACAGTCAGGCAGCTAGATTATTTACAGTTAGTGCAGTGCGTCCTGCTCACAGTGTTCAGCTAAAACTACAAGTTAGTGGGGTGCGTCCTGCTCACAGTGTTCAGCTAAACCTACAAGTTAGTGTAGTGAGACCTCTGCACAGTGTTCATCTAAAGCTACAAGTTAGTGCAGTGCGTCCTGCTCACAGTGTTCAGCTAGATCCGTTCCTGTTATCTTCTTACTGACAGGCAGACTTGTCTTGTTACAGTATATACAGCTACCTGAAGAAAATTGCTGGTGTTCTTTTGATCCTATTAGTACCACAGTCAGGCAGCTAGACTATTTACAGTTAGTGAAGTGCGTCCTGCTCACAGTGTTCAGCTAAAACTACAAGTTAGTGGGGTGCGTCCTGCTCACAGTGTTCAGCTAAACCTACAAGTTAGTGGGGTGCGTCCTGCTCACAGTGTTCAGCTAAACCTACAAGTTAGTGCGGTGCGTCCTGCTCACAGTGTTCAGCTAGATCCATTCCTGTTATCTTCCTACTGACAGACAGGCTTGTCTTGTTACAGTATATACAGCTACCTGAAGAAAATTACTGGTGTTCTTTTGATCCTATTAGTACCACAGTTAGGCAGCTAGACTATTTACAGTTATTGCAGTGCGTCCTGCTCACAGTGTTCAGCTAAAACTACAAGTTAGTGGGGTGCGTCCTGCTCACAGTGTTCAGCTAAAACTACAAGTTAGTGGGGTGCGTCCTGCTCACAGTGTTCAGCTAAACCTACAAGTTAGTGTGGTGCGTCCACCTCACAGTGTTCAGCTAAACCTACAATTTAGTGGGGTGCGTCCTGCTCACAGTGTTCAGCTAAACCTACAAGTTAGTGTAGTGAGACCTCTGCACAGTGTTCATCTAAAGCTACAAGTTAGTGCAGTGCGTCCTGCTCACAGTGTTCAGGTAGATCCATTCCTGTTATCTTCTTACTGACAGGCAGGATTGTCTTGTTACAGTATATACAGCTACCTGAAGAAAATTGCTGGTGTTCTTTTGATCCTATTAGTACCACAGTCAGGCAGCTAGACTATTTACAGTTAGTGCAGTGCGTCCTGCTCACAGTGTTCAGCTAAAACTACAAGTTAGTGGGGTGCGTCCTGCTCACAGTGTTCAGCTAAACCTACAAGTTAGTGTGGTGCGTCCTGCTCACAGTGTTCAGCTAAACCTACAAGTTAGTGTGGTGTGTCCACCTCACAGTGTTCAGCTAAACCTACAAGTTAGTGGGGTGCGTCCTGCTCACAGTGTTCAGCTAAACCTACAAGTTGGTGTGGTGCGTCCACCTCACAGTGTTCAGCTAAACCTACAAGTTAGTGGGGTGCGTCCTGCTCACAGTGTTCAGCTAAACCTACAAGTTAGTGTAGTGAGACCTCTGCACAGTGTTCATCTAAAGCTACAAGTTAGTGCAGTGCGTCCTGCTCACAGTGTTCAGCTAGATCCGTTCCTGTTATCTTCTTACTGACAGGCAGGCTTGTCTTGTTACAGTATTTACAGCTACCTGAAGAAAATTGTTGGTGTTCTTTTGATCCTATTAGTACCACAGTCAGGCAGCTAGACTATTTACAGTTAGTGCAGTGCGTCCTGCTCACAGTGTTCAGCTAAAACTACAAATTAGTGCTGTGCGTCCTGCTCACAGAGTTCAGCTAAACCTACAAGTTGGTGTAGTGAGACCTCTGCACAGTGTTCATCTAAAGCTACAAGTTAGTGCAGTGCGTCCTGCTCACAGTGTTCAGCTAGATCCGTTCCTGTTATCTTCTTACTGACAGGCAGGCTTGTCTTGTTACAGTATTTACAGCTACCTGAAGAAAATTGCTGGTGTTCTTTTGATTCTATTAGTACCACAGTCAGGCAGCTAGACTATTTACAGTTAGTGCAGTGCGTCCTGCTCAGAGTTTTCAGCTAAACCTACAAGTTAGTGGGGTGCGTCCTGCTCACAGTGTTCAGCTAAAACTACAAGTTAGTGTGGTGCATCCACCTCACAGTGTTCAGCTTAACCTACAAGTTAGTGCGGTGCGTCCTGCTCACATTGTTCAGCTAAAACTACAAGTTAGTGCTGTGCGTCCTGCAAACAGTGTTCAGCTAAACCTACAAGTTGGTGTAGTGAGACCTCTGCACAGTGTTCATCTAAAGCTACAAGTTAGTGCAGTGCATCCTGCTCACAGTGTTCAGCTAAACCTACAAGTTAGTGGGGTGTGTCCTGCTCACAGTGTTCAGCTAAACCTACAAGTTAGTGTGGTGTGTCCACCTCACAGTGGTCAGCTAAAACTACAAATTAGTGGGGTGCGTCCACCTCACAGTGTTCAGCTAAACCTACAAGTTAGTGGGGTGCGTCCTGCTCACAGTGTTCAGCTAAACCTACAAGTTAGTGGGGTGCGTCCTGCTCACAGTGTTCAGCTAAACCTACAAGTTAGTGTGGTGTGTCCACCTCACAGTGTTCAGCTAAACCTACAAGTTAGTGGGGTGCGTCCTGCTCACAGTGTTCAGCTAAACCTACAAGTTAGTGTGGTGCGTCCACCTCACAGTGTTCAGCTAAACCTACAAGTTAGTGGGGTGCGTCCTGCTCACAGTGTTCAGCTAAACCTACAAGTTAGTGTGGTGTGTCCACCTCACAGTGTTCAGCTAAACCTACAAGTTAGTGTGGTGCGTCCACCTCACAGTGTTCAGCTAAACCTACAAGTTAGTGGGGTGCGTCCTGCTCACAGTGTTCAGCTAAACCTACAAGTTAGTGTAGTGAGACCTCTGCACAGTGTTCATCTAAAGCTACAAGTTAGTGCAGTGCGTCCTGCTCACAGTGTTCAGCTAGATCCGTTCCTGTTATCTTCTTACTGACAGGCAGGCTTGTCTTGTTACAGTATATACAGCTACCTGAAGAAAATTGCTGGTGTTCTTTTGATCCTATTAGTACCACAGTCAGGCAGCTAGGCTATTTACAGTTAGTGCAGTGCGTCCTGCTCACAGTGTTCAGCTAAAACTACAAGTTAGTGGGGTGCGTCCTGCTCACAGTGTTCAGCTAAACCTACAAGTTAGTGGGATGTGTCCTGCTCACAGTGTTCAGCTAAACCTACAAGTTAGTGTGGTGTGTCCACCTCACAGTGGTCAGCTAAAACTACAAATTAGTGGGGTGCTTCCTGCTCACAGTGTTCAGCTAAACCTACAAGTTAGTGGGGTGCGTCCTGCTCACAGTGTTCAGCTAAACCTACAAGTTAGTGGGGTGCGTCCTGCTCACAGTGTTCAGCTAAACCTATAAGTTAGTGTGGTGTGTCCACCTCACAGTGTTCAGCTAAACCTACAAGTTAATGGGGTGCGTTCTGCTCACAGTGTTCAGCTAAACCTACAAGTTAGTGTGGTGCGTCCACCTCACAGTGTTCAGCTAAACCTACAAGTTAGTGGGGTGCGTCCTGCTCACAGTGTTCAGCTAAACCTACAAGTTAGTGTAGTGAGACCTCTGCACAGTGTTCATCTAAAGCTACAAGTTAGTGCAGTGCGTCCTGCTCACAGTGTTCAGCTAGATCCGTTCCTGTTATCTTCTTACTGACAGGCAGGCTTATCTTGTTACAGTATATACAGCTACCTGAAGAAAATTGCTGGTGTTCTTTTGATCCTATTAGTACCACAGTCAGGCAGCTAGGCTATTTACAGTTAGTGAAGTGCATCCTGCTCACAGTGTTCAGCTAAAACTACAAGTTAGTGGGGTGCGTCCTGCTCACAGTGTTCAGCTAAACCTACAAGTTAGTTGGGTGCGTCCTGCTCACAGTGTTCAGCTAAAACTACAAGTTAGTGTGGTGCATCCACCTCACAGTGTTCAGCTAAACCTACAAGTTAGTGCGGTGCGTCCTGCTCACATTGTTCAGCTAAAACTACAAGTTAGTGCTGTGCGTCCTGCAAACAGTGTTCAGCTAAACCTACAAGTTGGTGTAGTGAGACCTCTGCACAGTGTTCATCTAAAGCTACAAGTTAGTGCAGTGCATCCTGCTCACAGTGTTCAGCTAAACCTACAAGTTAGTGGGGTGTGTCCTGCTCACAGTGTTCAGCTAAACCTACAAGTTAGTGTGGTGTGTCCACCTCACAGTGGTCAGCTAAAACTACAAATTAGTGGGGTGCGTCCACCTCACAGTGTTCAGCTAAACCTACAAGTTAGTGGGGTGCGTCCTGCTCACAGTGTTCAGCTAAACCTACAAGTTAGTGGGGTGCGTCCTGCTCACAGTGTTCAGCTAAACCTACAAGTTAGTGTGGTGTGTCCACCTCACAGTGTTCAGCTAAACCTACAAGTTAGTGGGGTGCGTCCTGCTCACAGTGTTCAGCTAAACCTACAAGTTAGTGTGGTGCGTCCACCTCACAGTGTTCAGCTAAACCTACAAGTTAGTGGGGTGCGTCCTGCTCACAGTGTTCAGCTAAACCTACAAGTTAGTGTAGTGAGACCTCTGCACAGTGTTCATCTAAAGCTACAAGTTAGTGCAGTGCGTCCTGCTCACAGTGTTCAGCTAGATCCGTTCCTGTTATCTTCTTACTGACAGGCAGGCTTGTCTTGTTACAGTATATACAGCTACCTGAAGAAAATTGCTGGTGTTCTTTTGATCCTATTAGTACCACAGTCAGGCAGCTAGGCTATTTACAGTTAGTGCAGTGCGTCCTGCTCACAGTGTTCAGCTAAAACTACAAGTTAGTGGGGTGCGTCCTGCTCACAGTGTTCAGCTAAACCTACAAGTTAGTGGGGTGTGTCCTGCTCACAGTGTTCAGCTAAACCTACAAGTTAGTGTGGTGTGTCCACCTCACAGTGGTCAGCTAAAACTACAAATTAGTGGGGTGCTTCCTGCTCACAGTGTTCAGCTAAACCTACAAGTTAGTGGGGTGCGTCCTGCTCACAGTGTTCAGCTAAACCTACAAGTTAGTGGGGTGCGTCCTGCTCACAGTGTTCAGCTAAACCTATAAGTTAGTGTGGTGTGTCCACCTCACAGTGTTCAGCTAAACCTACAAGTTAATGGGGTGCGTCCTGCTCACAGTGTTCAGCTAAACCTACAAGTTAGTGTGGTGCGTCCACCTCACAGTGTTCAGCTAAACCTACAAGTTAGTGTAGTGAGACCTCTGCACAGTGTTCATCTAAAGCTACAAGTTAGTGCAGTGCGTCCTGCTCACAGTGTTCAGCTAGATCCGTTCCTGTTATCTTCTTACTGACAGGCAGGCTTGTCTTGTTACAGTATATAAAGCTACCTGAAGAAAATTGCTGGTGTTCTTTTGATCCTATTAGTACCACATTCAGGCAGCTAGGCTATTTACAGTTAGTGAAGTGCGTCCTGCTCACAGTGTTCAGCTAAAACTACAAGTTAGTGGGGTGCGTCCTGCTCACAGTGTTCAGCTAAACCTACAAGTTAGTGGGGTGTGTCCTGCTCACAGTGTTCAGCTAAACCTACAAGTTAGTGTGGTGTGTCCACCTCACAGTGGTCAGCTAAAACTACAAATTATTGGGTTGCTTCCTGCTCACAGTGTTCAGCTAAACCTACAAGTTAGTGGGGTGCGTCCTGCTCACAGTGTTCAGCTAAACCTACAAGTTAGTGGGGTGCGTCCTGCTCACAGTGTTCAGCTAAACATACAAGTTAGTGTGGTGTGTCCACCTCACAGTGTTCAGCTAAACCTACAAGTTAATGGGGTGCGTCCTGCTCACAGTGTTCAGCTAAACCTACAAGTTAGTGTGGTGCGTCCACCTCACAGTGTTCAGCTAAACCTACAAGTTAGTGGGGTGCGTCCTGCTCACAGTGTTCAGCTAAACCTACAAGTTAGTGTAGTGAGACCTCTGCACAGTGTTCATCTAAAGCTACAAGTTAGTGCAGTGCGTCCTGCTCACAGTGTTCAGCTAGATCCGTTCCTGTTATCTTCTTACTGACAGGCAGGCTTGTCTTGTTACAGTATATACAGCTACCTGAAGAAAATTGCTGGTGTTCTTTTGATCCTATTAGTACCACAGTCAGGCAGCTAGACTATTTACAGTTAGTGCAGTGCGTCCTGCTCACAGTATTCAGCTAAAACTACAAGTTAGTGGGGTGCGTCCTGCTCACAGTGTTCAGCTAAACCTACAAGTTAGTGGGGTGCGTCCTGCTCACAGTGTTCAGCTAAACCTACAAGTTAGTGCGGTGCGTCCTGCTCACAGTGTTCAGCTAGATCTGTTCCTGTTATCTTCCTACTGACAGGCAGGCTTGTCTTGTTACAGTATATACAGCTACCTGAAGAAAATTACTGGTGTTCTTTTGATCCTATTAGTACCACAGTCAGGCAGCTAGACTATTTACAGTTATTGCAGTGCGTCCTGCTCACAGTGTTCAGCTAAAACTACAAGTTAGTGGGGTGCGTCCTGCTCACAGTGTTCAGCTAAACCTACAAGTTAGTGGGGTGCGTCCTGCTCACAGTGTTCAGCTAAACCTACAAGTTAGTGCAGTGCGTCCTGCTCACAGTGTTCAGCTAGATCCATTCCTGTTATCTTCCTACTGACAGGCAGGCTTGTCTTGTTACAGTATATACAGCTACCTGAAGAAAATTACTGGTGTTCTTTTGATCCTATTAGTACCACAGTCAGGAAGCTAGATTATTTACAGTTAGTGCAGTGCGTCCTGCTCACAGTGTTCAGCTAAAACTACAAGTTAGTGGTGTGCGTCCTGCTCACAGTGTTCAGCTAAACCTACAAGTTAGTGGGGTGTGTCCACCTCACAGTGTTCAGCTAAACCTACAAGTTAGTGGGGTGCGTCCTGCTCACAGTGTTCAGCTAAACCTACAAGTTAGTGTAGTGAGACCTCTGCACAGTGTTCATCTAAAGCTACAAGTTAGTGCAGTGCGTCCTGCTCACAGTGTTCAGCTAGATCCGTTCCTGTTATCTTCTTACTGACAGGCAGGCTTGTCTTGTTACAGTATTTACAGCTACCTGAAGAAAATTGCTGGTGTTCTTTTGATCCTATTAGTACCACAGTCAGGCAGCTAGACTATTTACAGTTAGTGCAGTGCGTCCTGCTCACAGTGTTCAGCTAAAACTACAAATTAGAGCTGTGCGTCCTGCTCACAGAGTTCAGCTAAACCTACAAGTTGGTGTAGTGAGACCTCTGCACAGTGTTCATCTAAAGCTACAAGTTAGTGCAGTGCGTCCTGCTCACAGTGTTCAGCTAGATCCGTTCCTGTTATCTTCTTACTGACAGGCAGGCTTGTCTTGTTACAGTATTTACAGCTACCTGAAGAAAATTGCTGGTGTTCTTTTGATCCTATTAGTACCACAGTCAGGCAGCTAGACTATTTACAGTTAGTGCAGTGCGTCCTGCTCAGACTTTTCAGCTAAACCTACAAGTTAGTGGGGTGCATCCTGCTCACAGTGTTCAGCTAAAACTACAAGTTAGTGTGGTGCATCCACCTCACAGTGTTCAGCTAAACCTACAAGTTAGTGCGGTGCGTCCTGCTCACATTGTTCAGCTAAAACTACAAGTTAGTGCTGTGCGTCCTGCAAACAGTGTTCAGCTAAACCTACAAGTTGGTGTAGTGAGACCTCTGCACAGTGTTCATCTAAAGCTACAAGTTAGTGCAGTGCATCCTGCTCACAGTGTTCAGCTAAACCTACAAGTTAGTGGGGTGTGTCCTGCTCACAATGTTCAGCTAAACCTACAAGTTAGTGGGGTGCGTCCTGCTCACAGTGTTCAGCTAAAACTACAAGTTAGTGTGGTGCGTCCACCTCACAGTGTTCAGCTAAACCTACAAGTTAGTGCGGTGCGTCCTGCTCACAGTGTTCAGCTAAAACTACAAGTTAGTGTGGTGCGTCCACCTCACAGTGTTCAGCTAAACCTACAAGTTATTTGTTTGCGAGCTCTGCACAGTGTTCAGCTAAAGCTACCTGTAAAAGGTTGGTGGTGTTCTCATACTACAGACAGGCAGTTGATTTTGCTAGCTGCAGTATCAGTACATATATATATATATATATATATATATATATATATATATATATATATCCCAGCTTAGTGCAGCTACAGGCCATTAGTATGTCTGGAAGGCCAAGAAGGAGAGGCAGACAGTCACAAGCCAATAAGAGAGGGCAAGCAGGCTCTGTGTCTAGTGCTGGTCATGGAGACGGTGCATCCTCATCAGCACGTGGCCGTGGGACACGCTTGGCCTTTTTTTTGGTAGCTGGCCGTGTTGAGCCGCAACATGCGGAAGACTTGGTCGAGTGGATGACCAAGCCGTCCTCATCCTCCTCATCCTCTCTCACCCATGTCCAGGGTACTTTGTCTGGCAAAGCAGCGGCCTCTTCCCTCGGCTCAATGTCATCAGTGACTCCTTCCCTAGCCCCACCATGTCCTCCTGAGGAGTCGCTCGAACTGTTTGACCACAGTGTTGGGTACATGCTCCAGGAGGATGCCCAGCGTTTGGAAGGCTCTGATGATGATACTGAGCTAGATGAAGGCAGTAACATGAGCACGGACAGAGGGGGTGCCCAAGAAGGACAGCAATCTGGCAGTCATGCTCCCCCTGCTGCAGCATACTGCCAGGTTTGCTCCAGTGATGAGGAGGGAGGGGATGATGAGGTCACTGACTCAACGTGGGTGCCTGATAGGAGAGAGGAGGAGGAGGAGGGGGAGGTGGCACATCACCAACAAGGCAGGATGCCCTCCAGGGGCCAGCCTAAGGGCAGCACATTGACTGCATCACACCCCAAAGCTCCACATGTGCAGGGCGCTGCAGTCTCTGCACGTTATTCAAAAAGTTCTTTGGTGTGGGCCTTTTTTGAGACGAGTGCATCAGATCGCACCGCTGCTATTTGCAACATATGTCTCAAATGTATCTCGTGTGGCCAAAACATCTCCTGCTTGGGTACCACATGCTTGACCAGACATATGTTGACCTGCCATGCAGTTCATTGGCAAGCCTATCTAAAAGACCCACACCAAAGAACAAAGAGGACCTCTCCTTGCTCCTCATCGGCTGAGATCTCCAACCCCACTATACCTTCAGTCCTCTCTGAGACCTGCACTGAGAGGAATGAAGGTGTAGAATTAGGTGTGTCACAGCCAAGTACTTGTGGGAAATCTGCTTTTGGTACACCAACGTCAGATTGTACCAGGCAAATTTCCCTGCCCCAGCTGCTGCACCGCCGAAAGAAGTTTGCTCCCAGCCATCCACATGCCCAGCGGTTGAATGCTAGCTTGGCAAAATTGCTAGTACTTCAACTGCTGCCTTTTCAGTTGGTAGACTCTGCCCCCTTCTGTGAGTTTGTGGAATGTGCGGTTCCTCAGTGGCAGGTACCCAAACGCCACTTTTTCTCACGAAAGGCAATTCTGGCTCTCTACTGGCATGTGGAAGGCAATGTCCATGCCTCGCTGGACAGGGCGGTCAGCGGTAAGGTGCATATTACCGCTGACTTATGGTCCAGCAGGCATGGACAGGGACGTTACCTAAGTTTCACGGCGCATTGGGTGACTCTGCTGGCAGCTGGGAAGGATGCAGGACAAGGTGCAGTAGTGTTGGAGGTTGTTCCGCCACCACGCCTCCAAAATGCTAATGATTGTGACACACCTCTCTCCTCCACCCCCTCCTCTTCTTCTTCCTCCATGGCCTCTTCCTGTGCTTTGTCCTCGGAACCAGCGGTGCTCCGTAGCTGTTCAAGGGGCTACGCAAGTACGCAGGCCAAAAGATGCCATGCGGTGCTTGAGCTGGTGTGCTTGGGGGACAGGAGCCACACTGGGGCAGAGGTTCTGTCAGCTCTGCAGGGGCAGGTTCAGAGGTGGTTGACGCCACGCCAACTTAAGGCAGGAATGGTGGTTTGCGACAATGGCACCAACCTCCTCTCTGCCCTCCGACAGGGACAAATGACCCATGTGCCCTGTTTGGCTCACGTCCTTAACTTGGTGGTATAGCGGTTCTTGGGCAGGTACCCGGGCTTACAGGATGTCCTGAAGCAGGCCAGGAAAGTCTGTGTGCATTTCCGCCGGTCATATAATGCCAGTGCTCGGCTGACGGACCTCCAAAAGGAGTTTAACCTGCCCAAGAACCGCCTAATCTGTGACATGCCCACCAGGTGAAACTCAATGTTGGCCATGCTGCATTGGCTGCACACGCAGCAGAGGGCCATCAATGAGTACCTGTGCGACTATGGCACCAGGACATTGTCAGGGGAGCTTGTTTTTTTTCCCCACGCCAGTGGGCCATGATCAGGGATGCATGCACTGTCCTGTCACCATTTGAGGAGGCCACGAGGATGGTGAGCAGTGACAGTGCATGCATCAGTGACACTGTCTCCCTTGTCCACCTGTTGGAGCACACGCTGCGTGGAATAATGGACAGGGCACTTGAGGCAGAATAGAGGCAGGAAGAGGAGGACTTCCTTAGCTCTCAAGGCCCCCTTTATCCAGACAGTGTTCCTGCGTGCACGCCGATCACTCAGGAAGAGGAGGAGGAGGAGGAAGATTGTGTCAGTATAAAGGTGGAGCCTGGCACTCAGCATCAGCAGCAGTCTTTAAGGGATCAGTCCCAAGAAACACATGGACTTGTACGTGGCTGGGAGGAGGTGGCTGCGGACCATGTCGTCCTTAGTGACCCAGAGGACTCCGGACCGAATGCCTCAGCAAACCTACGCTGCATGGCCTCCCTGATCCTGCAAAGCCTGCGTAATGGACAGGGCACTTGAGGCAGAATAGAGGCAGGAAGAGGAGGACTTCCTTAGCTCTCAAGGCCCCCTTTATCCAGACAGTGTTCCTGCGTGCACGCCGATCACTCAGGAAGAGGAGGAGGAGGAGGAAGATTGTGTCAGTATGGAGGTGGAGCCTGGCACTCAGCATCAGCAGCAGTCTTTAAGGGATCAGTCCCACGAAACACATGGACTTGTACGTGGCTGGGAGGAGGTGGCTGCGGACCATGTCGTCCTTAGTGACCCAGAGGTCTCCGGACCGAATGCCTCAGCAAACCTACGCTGCATGGCCTCCCTGATCCTGCAAAGCCTGCGTAAGGATCCTCGTATTCGTGGTATCAAGGAGAAGGACCAATACTGGCTGGCAACCCTCCCTGATCCACGTTACAAGGGTAAGGTTGCGGACCTTATCTTGCCATCGCAGAGGGAGCAGAGGATGAAACATCTTCGGGAGGCCTTGCAGAAAGGTCTGTGCAACACGTTCCCAGGGACTGGGAGGTTACAAACTCCTGTTTCTGGACAACGTGTTGCTGCGGCTTCGGTCAGTCAAAGAAGGAGCAGTGGAGAAGGTGGCCATCTGACCGATGCGTTCAGACAATTTTTTGGTCCGCAGCCCCAAGGTATGATCGGTTCCAGCAACCATCGCCAGCATCTGTTTTACATGGTGCAGGAATACCTAGGGGCAAGATCAGACTTGGACACCTTTCCCAACGAAAATCCTCTGGGTTACTGGGTCTTGAGGATGGATCACTGGCCAGAGCTTGCACAGTATGCAATTGAGCTACTGGCCTGTCCTGCGTCCAGCGTACTTTCGGAACGCACATTCAGTGCTGCTGGAGGCGTGGTAACCGATCACAGGGTGCGTCTGTCCAGCGACTCGGTCGATTGACTGACCTTCATAAAAATGAATCAGTCTTGGATCACCAACAGCTACCAAGCACCTGATGCTGATGTAACTAAATAATTTTTTTTGAAATCTCAGATCCCTTCAAAGACTGCCTATGCTGATGCTGAGTGACTATCCCTGAGTAATTATCCTCTTCCTCCTCAATGATCACGCTGATAGCTTGTAAGAACATTTTTGGTTCTGGGCGCCACCACCAGTGCCTAAGGCACAATTTTTCAGCCCCTGTTTAACAGGGGCATGTAATTACAATTTTTGATGCAATACTTTGCAGCAGGGCTCATTTCAGCATTCCAACTAGAGTATCTGTGAGGGGTTGCAGTGTTGTGGCACCAGCACCAGTGCCTAAGGCCCAATTTTTCAGCCCTTGTTTAACAGGGGCGTGTAATTACAATTTTTGATGCAATACTTTGCAGCAGGGCTCGTTCCTGTGTTCCAACTAGAGTGTTTGTGAGGGGTTGCAGTGTTGTGGCACCAGCACCAGTGCCTAAGGCCTAATTTTTCAGCCCCTGTTCAACAGGGGCATGTAATTACAATTCTTGATCTAATATTTCACAGCAGGGCCCATTTCTGCACCCACCAAGAGCGAGTGAGGACTTACAGTGTTGTGGCACCAGCACCACCACCACCACCACCAAAGGCCCAATTTTTCTGCCCTTGTTCAACAGGGGCATGTAATTACAATCCTTGATCTAATATTTCACAGCAGGGCCCATTTCTGCACCCACCAAGAGCGAGTGAGGACTTACAGTGTTGTGGCACCAGCACCACCACCACCAAAGGCCCAGTTTTTCTACCCCTGTTCAACAGGGGCATGTAATTACAATTCTTGATCTAATATTTCACAGCAGGGCCCTGTGAGGGCTTACAGTGTTGTGGCCACAACAACACCTAAGGCCCAAATTTCTGCTGAGTATATAGGGCAGGCCCCTACTTTCAAACATCTAACTTACAAACGACTCCTACTTGCAAACGGAAGGAGACAACAGGAAGTGAGATGAAATCTACCCCTAGGAAGGGAAATTCTCTCCTGTAAGAGTTAATATGGGAAACACATTTCTCCTTTCCACTGATGCTTTCCAATCCTTGTTCCACAAAAAAACCCAAATTTTCAAAAAAACATTTGTCATTGGGACAAAAAGTGAGGTAAAATCTTCTGAAGAGGAGGAAAGACAGCAAAACAAATGTCACAGGGGTGATAACCCTTCCCTATGTTTTCCAAAAAGCTTAAAAAAGATTTTTTGGCTGGAGCTAAACACGTTAAAAATGTACCCGTTCAAAATTACAAACAGATTCCACTTAACAACAAACCTACAGTCCCTGTCTTGTTTGCACCGCCTGTATACTGCTGTTCAGAGTATATAGGGCCTGATGGCCCCACACCTTTCCTTATTTTAATTTGGGTGCGGGGTTCCCCTTAATATCCATACAACACCCAAAGGGCCTGTTAATGGACTGGGGGGTACCCATGCCGTTTGTCTCACTGATTTTCATCCATATTGCCAGGACCCGACATTACATTAAACCCGCAAGCAGTTTTAAATGAGATTTTTTCCTTTAAAAATTACATTTGGTGCAGGGACTGTTCTAAACACAGGAAACACCCGCCACTTTACAGGCATAATATAGACACCCCCCAGGTACGATATTTAAAGGAATATTTCACTTTTTTTTTTTTTACTTTAAGCATCATTAAAATCACTGCTCCCGAAAAAAACGGCCGTTTTTAAACGTTTTTTTTGCATTGCTACATGTCCCCTGGGGTAGGACCCGGGTCCCCTTTTTAGGACAATACCATGCAAATTAGCCTTTAAAATGAGCACTTTTGATTTAGAACGTTGGAGTCCCATAGACGTCAATGTTGTTCTAACGTTCGTGCTAATTTTCGGTCCGTTCGCAGGTTCTGGTGCGAACCGAACCGGGGGGTGTTCGGCTCATCCCTAATCAATACATACAGAGTGGAATATCTCTGTTAATACACTGTACCAACTTAGGCAATCTACCTATGTACCACCCTGCCTACTTTTCTATTTTTATTTTATTTTTTTATTTTTATTTTTATTTTTATATATAAAAACACTCAAATATATTACATTGTTTAGGGATCCTAGGACCCCTTTTACACATTCCTACCAGTCACTGGGGTATTCCTCTTACCTATTGACTGTGATGATATGAGCATTGGTGTGTAATACTGCAGCTAGCAATTTCGGAAACGCGTTGCATATTGATGACGACACGGCTCGGCGCCGGCCTGTGTCTGCTCTTCAAGCCTCGCTTCCATCCTATACACACGGCCGTGTCTCTCCCCTCACCACACAGGGACAGTGCGATCGCTGTTGAGATACAGCGCAGCCCTGCCATCCGGCCGGACGTCCTTCTGCCTCTCTTTACTGACATTTATGCCATCATTGGACTGATCCTTTCCTCTTCCACTGGACTACTGACACCATCTTCCAGGGACATTGTATTACACCGGTGTGTGTATGTGCTCAGCCATCTGCAACCCTGCCTGCCTGGACTTGATTGTGCTTCAGCTACATTGATACAGCTTCTGCCTACAGTCCTGCATTTTTCAGCTCTTCAGCCCTCATCATGCTCCTGTACATGACTTCTCCTACCTTCATGTGAGTGGATATTTTGTTTGAAATAAAGTGTTTTATGATAACTTCTCAGAGACTCCCCTATTCCTTGTTTCTTCTCAGCTATTGGAATTCGCTTTTGGTTTCTTGGTGGCTGCCCTGACTGAGATAGCGGTTTTATGTTACCAGTGTACACATCTGTACATCCACATTCCTGGACAATTGGGTACGACATTGTAAGGTATCTGCATATTGCGCCTTGTTACTTGTTTGGCGTGTAATACTGTACTAATATAAAACTACCTTCTATGGTTTTTTTTCCTGAATATGCATTAGCATTTAGGTTTTCCAGGTAGCACCAATCAACCCATTTCTTTTGTTAGTGCACATTGAAATAAAGGCTAATAAATTAGTAGCCAGAATTAACCAAAACTCTGCAAGAATTCAGGATGTACAGGACCAATTAGAGACTGCATTATCAAAAATCGATGACTTGGAAAACAGGTCCAGGCGTTACAATTTTAGGGTACGGGCACTTCCTGAAACCGTGAAAGAGGTCCAGCCGGCAACATGAGCGCTTATCAAGGACTTAATCCCTGACATCCCAGACCACTGCCTGGAATTGGACAAGGCCCACAGAGCCCTACAGCCTCCACACTCAGTTGGCCTCCCAAGGGGCATCATTGCAAGACCACATTTCTACACAGTGAAAGAAGAGGTAATGAAAAGGTCACGTGCAGGAAAAAACCTGATGTTCCAAGGACAACCTGTAAGAATTTTTGCAGACCTCTCACCCTACACTGTACAGAAACGGAGAGCCTTAAAACCCCTTCTCCAAGTCTTGATGCAAGATGAAATTACCTACAGATGGTCTTTTCCACTCCGCAACAAAAGTTTTGGCTTCTCATCGTTTGCCGAAGGTGAGCGTATTCTACTACACCTAGATTTATTATCACAAGACCCGCAACCCTCATTGGCCTGCAAAGGCACAACACCCTCAATGAAACATCCTCTCCCTGCAAGCTCACTCCAGCCAGCGTGGCAAAAGCACCACTCCAAGAGATCCAAGGACTCTCTTCCACCCTTAAGACTGCAGCTTCAATCAATGTGATCTGATCACCCTATTTTGTTCCCCCTGTTGTTGCTGACCCCATCTGAATTGAACTTCACTTATCCTGCATTAAGGAGGGGTCAATCCTTTGAGAACAATCTGAGGGGGGGCATTGACACACCCTATGGTCGCTCTCTGTTATCTAGTGCACTATTTTACATATACTTTAGTTACAGTAGCGAGTTAGGGCTGCTTGCCAGAGCCATTCACCTTTAAATATGTTCCAGTTATGAAGTCTACATGTCCCTGAAGTATAACACTGCCTAGCCCCTCCCCTTAGGGGGGAGACCTCAGGAATGTCCCACTATACAGTTCCTTTATAGTTCGTTAAGCCTGTTGATCCTAGTACCAAATTCGTGTGGGGTACGGGATAGTGGCCACTCTGTGGGTGGAGACCCTCACAGAGGGCAACCATGTTCTGGAGGCGGTCCTGGCGGGGGGTCTGGGCCAGCAATGGGATCACTCACCCTGTTTCTGGCCCAATTATCTTTACAGGGAACAAGACTTCATTTGTAATGAATAATATTTGTTTAAATGGCGGTAAAACCGTAGCGGATGCAATGCACCTCCACCAGCCTTTGAGGGGTATTTACTTTCTCTCGGAGGCTGACAGAGGTTCTCCTACCAAGGGAACCTCTGACCTTATGGTTATGGGACAGGAAAAGGCTGGACCTTTCCTGCCCCGGGGGGGAGTTTGGGGAATATAGCCTGTGCTATACCCAGATTATTCAGTTTGTCTTTCTCACATTTTCTCTTTTCCCTTTGCTCCCACTTTTTCTCTAGCTACCTGTCTTTTCCTGTAGATGTCCTGGGAGGTCCCATGTCGCTTGCTCCCCAGTCTGAACAGCAGCACCCATCGCCAGTGCTCATTGCCGCCAGTGGACCCGTCTACGTTGGGTAAGGTACAGTATGTTCTCGAGATACCCCACACTCTGATCCATGTCTAGCACCACCCCTGCCAATTCGATCTTGCGCATAATCTCACATAATACACAAGGGCTGAACTTGCCGGTCAAAATGCGGAAACTGTTCCAACTGTACTACTCTATTAAATCAGATATACTACTCTTAAAAGAAACCCACTTCCCCATTTCCTACCAGCCCACCTTTCTACACCAACAGTACCCCAAATTCTTTCTCGCCAATGCAGACAACAAAACCAAAGGGGTAGCAATCTGCTTCTCAAAACACCAAAAATTTCTGACCAACCAAGGTTCTTAAGGACTCTACATGGCGCTATGTGCTAGTGGCAGGCACCATTGATGGTGAGACCTACACTTTTGTTTCCTACTACACACCTAAGAAAAGGGCAGGCAACATTTTTTGACTCCCTGACACATACAATACGGAAACACTGTCAGGACACAGTTTTCGTAGGAGGCGATTCAAATATAGCGTTTAGCCTCTCTCAAGACAAAACGGTGACTGGGAAACCTAGATCTAAGAGCTCATCCAGATAAAGTTTAAATATAGCCCAACTACTATATTCAGCAGGATTGGTGGATATCTGGAGGGAACTCAACCCACATATAAAAAGACTATATGCATTTTTCAGCACCACATAACACCCATGCCAGCATTGACCACATCTTTATGCAATTGCACTCTATCCCATTAGGCCTTTTTGCCAAAATTAGAGACACTTCCCTCTCAGACCATTCTATTGTGGTACTTGGGACCCAGCGCTCTTTAGGAACATCCGCCTTTTTTAAATGGCAACTTAATGAAGCCTTACTAAGTAATCTGGTACAGTGCTGTAAGAGAACTATTAGTTCACGTTCGGTACACACTCACGCGCATGCATGTGCACACGATCGGATGTGTAAGAGAACTATTAGTTCCCATTCGGTACGCACTCGCGTGCATGCACGTGCACACGATCGGATGCAAATGCCAATTACGCGTGCGCGACGGACGGCGTGCACGCACAGGAGCGCGCCCCTAATGCCAGTTGGCGCCAGCTGGTCTATTTAAGGAAGTGCTCTACCCTCAGACCAGTGCTGACTGGTCTTCAGCTGTACCCTGATACCTGAACCCTGCTACTACTTGCCTGATTACCTGTTAATGAACCTGGCTTGCCTTGACTCTGCTTCTGGATCCTGTTTCTACCCTGACTACCGGCTTCTGATCCTGGCTACCCCTTGGACTCTGTTTATGCCTGCTGCCTTGTACTGCGCTGCTCGCCTGTTACCAGATCCAGCTATCCACGTGACTTCGCTTTTGCCTGCTGCCTTGTGCCCTGCCGCCCGCCTGTTACCGAACCCGGCTACCCTTGTGACTCTGCTCCTGCTTCTGGCGTATCTCCTTGTTACCTTGCAAGTGCCTGCAACCACAGTCCTGCAACCTGCGGCGACTTCCTGCTGCAAGTATTCCAGGGACTTCACAGCACCTGGTGTTCCAGCACCACAGTTCCTGCAGAGTGCCTCCTTAAGCCCAGCTGATCCTTAACACAGAACCGCGTATCCTGGTCTGACGGTGTCTCTGCTCATCCAAGATTGCATCCCCTGCCACCAGTTTGTGGGTCTGCAGCTGCAGGCACTCGTGTCCCTCCTGGTCCTCGGCTCCCGCTGTTCCACTTCCAGCGGAACCTGGACTGGGGATGCAAGAGAGGCCAACCTTGTCATTTCAGTCTCCAATCAGGTACGTGACAAGTGCACAATACTGGAAAAGGCATTGAAAGACTATTTCAATGAGAACGATAATAACACAGTTAAACCTGAAACCCTATGGGCAACCCACAAGTCAGTGATCAGAGGGAAACTTATACAGATAGCATCCAAACTGAAACGCGAACATGGAGCAGATATCCAAAAATGCACAGAGGACTTCCTTTCACTTCAACAGTTTTACTCGCGACTCTATAAAGCAGACCCTCCTCCTTCATCTGCTGCGATTGACTCTTTCCTTAAAGATCTCCCCATTCCCGTAATATCGAAGAGTCATAGAGACAGCCAGATGACCCCATGTCCACTGCAGAGGTCTTAGAGACAATCAAATCCCTTAAAACTGGCACCTCCCGAGGCACAGACGGATTTTCAATCTGCTATTATAAAAAATGTGGCTCCTCCTTAGCCCCCTATATGGCCCGGTTTCTTAATTCACTCAGGGATGGAGCCCCAATAGATAAAGACCTCAACACTGCATACATTTCTGCAATCCCCAAACCAGGGAAATGCACGACTGATGTTAGCAACTACCGCCCGATATCCCTTATCAATAATGACCTCAAAATCATGATGAAAATTTTATCTCATGTTATATCCATAAGGACCAGATAGGCTTCATCCCCGGAAGACAGGGCCCAAACCAAATCAGGAGAGCTATAGACATAATCTCCATACTTAACTACCAATGGGATGGGGGCTCCCCACAAAAAGGATTCCTGCTCTCTATAGACCTGCAGAAGACATTTGATTCGGTATTGTGGCCCTACCTTTTCGAGATCCAGGAAAGATGGGGATTCGGTCCCAATTTCAGAGGTATAGTTACCTCCCTCTATTCGACTCCCAGTGCACAGGTTCGCCTGATGGGCAAATACTCTGACTCTCTTGATTTTAGAAAAGGGGCAAGACAAGGGTGCTTTCTCTCCCCTTAAATATTGCTATGGAGACCCTAGCTATAGCAATCAGATCTCACCCCGACGTGAGATCTGATTGCTATAGCTAGGGTCTCTGTGGCGTTCAGGAATATAAATGTGCCTTGTTTGTGGATGATTTGCTTCTAATGCTCATGTCCCCTTTGACATTTACACCAAATGAGGATACAAAATAAGGTAGTACTGAGTATTACCAGGGAGGCGGACTTTTTAGGCTAAGAAACAGTGGAGAAGATATAGCAGTATAAAAAATATAAATTTATTGAAAATACAATATCTAAAAAACAATGACAATTGTAACATATAGCATCTATGATTATTGTGCAGTGAGCCCTTGTATGTCTACACGTTTCACCGTTAGGCTGTCTCAGGACACGGCCAAGGTTCACAGATGAGACAGAGAAGGGAATGTGTCTCTCTATCTTAAATTGGAATGCAAAATCATGCAAAGTCACGGTAGCATGAGAAAGTTCAATCAGCAGTAAGAAAGTATATTAGATATAGCTAAATATCTCAGCAGGAGACAGCAGTGTATTGCTGTCTCCCAGGGGCACGCTGGATTATTTGTATCCTGCAGCGATGGGATTGTATTGAGCCTTCAGCATTGCTGATACTAAATCCAGGATCTAAGTGGTGCATCCGGTGTTGGCCCTCCTCCCTCTAATGGCTGCTCCCTTAATTAGGAATATTGTTTACATGCCCCTGCTGAGATATTTAGCTATATCTAATATACTTTCTTACTGCTGATTGAACTTTCTCATGCTACCATGACTTGCATGATTTTGCATTCCAATTTAAGATAGAGAGACATATTCCCTTCTCTGTCTCATCTGTGAACCTTGGCCGTGTCCTGAGGAAGCCTAACGGTGAAACGCGTAGTCATACAAGGGCTCACTGCACAATAATCATAGATTATCATGCTATATGTTACAATTATCATTGTTTTTTAGATATTGTATTTTTCAATACATTTATATTTTTTTTACTGCTATATCTTCTCCACTGTTTCTTTGCCTAAAAAGTCTGCCTCCCTGGTAATACTCAGTACTACATTATTTTGTATCCTCAATGATTTATGGACGTGGCTTATTTTTGGTGCACTTTCCTCCTTTTTTGTATTTACACCAAATGTTTACAAACTGCTTCAAGAGTTTGGCAACATTTCGGGCCTTAAAATCAATGTATTCAAATATATTGCCCTAAATGTGTCTGTCCCACCCCAATCGGTAGAGCAATTGAAACAGTATTTCCCATTCACCTGGGCATCTGACTCCTTACCATACCTGGGGATTAAGCTAACACAGAATGTATATCTATACGGAGTTAATTATATCTATACGGAGCTAAATACCCTCCCATATTCCACAAGTGTGGGGAGGACCTGAAGGCTTGGTCAAAGATTGGTATATCCTGGCTGGGCAGAATAAATGCAGTCAAACTGACATTATTGCCACGTTTACTTTACCTATTTAGGTTACTCCCGATATCCATCAACAAAAAAGCCCTCAAAGTCCAATCTCGAATTACGCATTTTACAGTGGGGAAGGAAAGTATTCGGACGCCCTTAAATTTTTTACTCTGTTATATTGCAGCCATTTGCTAAAATCATTTTATCATTTTATCATTTAATTTTTTCCCCTCATTAATATACACACAGCACCCCATATTGACAGAAAAACACAGAATTGTTGACATTTTTTCAGATTTATTAAAAAAGAAAAACTGAAATATCACATGGTCCTAAGTATTCAGACCCTCTGCTCAGTATTTAGTAGAACCACCCTTTTGATCTAATACAGCCATGAGTCTTTTTGGGAAAGATGCAACAAGTTTTTCACACCTGAATTTGGGGATCCTCTGCCATTCCTCCTTGCAGATCCTCTCCAGTTCTGTCAGGTTGGATGGTAAACGTTGGTGGACAGCCATTTTTAGGTCTCTCCAGAGATGCTCAATTGGGTTTAAGTCAGGGCTCTGACTGGGCCATTCAAGAACAGTCACGTAGTTGTTGTGAAGCCACTCCTTTGTTAATTTAGCTGTGTGCTTAGGGTCATTGTCTTGTTGGAAGGTAAACTTTCGGCCCAGTCTGAGGTCCTGAGCACTCTGGAGAAAGTTTTCATCCAGGATATCCCTGTACTTGGCCACATTCATCTTTCCCTCGATTGCAACCAGTCGTCCTGTCCCTGCAGCCCAAAAACACCCCCACAGCATGATGCTGCCACCACCATGCTTCACTGTTGGGACTGTATTGGACAGGTGATGAGCAGTGCCTGGTTTTCTCCACACATACCGCTTAGAATTAAGGCCAAAAAGTTCTATCTTGGTCTCATCAGACCATATTTCTCACCATCTTGGAGTCCTTCAGGTGTTTTTTTAGCAAACTCAATGTGGGCTTTCATGTGTCTTGCACTGAGGAGAGGCTTCCATCGGGCCACTCTGCCATAAAGCCCGACTGGTGGAGGGCTGCAGTGATGGTTGACTTTCTACAATTTTCTCCCATCTCCCGACTGCATTTCTGGAGCTCAGCCACAGTGATCTTTGGGTTCTTCTTTACCTCTCTCACCAAGGTTCTTCTTCCCCGATAGCTCAGTTTGGCCGTACAGCCAGCTCTAGGAAGGGTTCTGGTCGTCCCAAATGTCTTCCATTTAAGGATTATGGAGGCCACTGTGCTCTAAGACCCTTAAGTGCAGCAGAAATTTTTTGTAACCTTGGCCAGATCTGTGCCTTGCCACAATTCTGTCTCTGAGCTCTTCAGGCAGTTCCTTTGATCTCATGATTCTCATTTGCTCTGACATGCACTGTGATCTGTAAGGTCTTATAAAAACAGGAAATAGAAAAAAGAAGCACTACCAATGCCACATCCGAAAATATAGGGAAACAGGTAAAGGTACTACTAAAGTAGGCAAAGGTCGGACTTTGTAGGCATGGAAACAATGGAGAAGTGACAAAAAATTATATTCAAAACATTTATTGAAAAAAGTACATTGTATAAACACGGTATTCAAAAAGAGATGAAAAACATGAAAATTATACAGTTAGTACAGTGAGCCCTTGTGCGTCTACGCGTTTCGCCGTGAGGCTTCTTTAGGACACGATCAAGGTTCAGAGAGGTAACAAAAAAGAAAAGAGAGCAAGTCTCACTGTCTGAAATGAGATATATTCCAATTTAAATCAGAAGTGTTGCATAAACGCATTACAACATATTAAATTAAAAAGCATGTGCTAAACTATCCATTGAGAATATGAGGGAACAGTAAGATGGCAATAAAAAGGTACCTTCAATTTGCTTAGGCCTCGTGTACAAATTCCCTGTGGTAGGAAATTCTCTAAAATTATGAAATGTTCAATGCAGACTATGGAGAAGTAGAGAAATGCAAGAAGCTCTAACATACAGAGTATAATGCAGCGGATAGTTTATATACCATTAAAAGACTAACAAATCCATGATACCTACTAGTTTGTATACTTCAAAACATTTCTAAATCAGGGGCAAGTGTGTATCTTGTATCCAGACAAGGAGAGACCATATGGACAATGATATTGAAAGGTCCAGCATCACAAAAAAGGAAGGAATAAGCTTGGTAAGGTTGAGCACTGCTAGCGGCATGTAATAGAGCCCTTGCTAGCACGCAATACCTATGGACACAAAGGCAAAAGGGGGGAGGGTGCATTACATAGCCATAAGTGATAGCCAGGATGGTGCCTATAGAAGTCACAGGTAAAAACTTACATGGAAATGAAGATACATGGATATGCACCTGGAAGACAGCCGGGTGCTGTACACAGAGCCCGTGTTCAAAACATGGGCTATTTGTATAGCTCGGCCACGTTGCACCCAATGAAAAAAGCAGCGTCACGTGACGCAATCACGTCTAAGCATAGTGATGAAAGGAATTATGGGCAATGTAGGCAGTGCAGCGAGTGGACGTGTCGTTCGGTTTGAGCATGTGCGAAGTACATGGGACCGGTCAGCTGAATTATGGGGCTTGTAGGCAGAATGGTAGGCAGAGCTCCGCTCGCACTTAACCAGCACACAAGTCAGCGAGACATAGGAGCTCGCCCAGACATCGTGCATTGATGTAGTGACAGAACGGGAAATGCCGCTGCTAAGAATACCTCTGTGGGGAAAAAATAAGAAGATATACAATACCATCATGTAAATAGGGGCCAAATACTGTCAGCACTGAGTCCCGTGGATGGAAAAGCATACGCTAAATAAAAACAGCAATAATGTAAATGAATTGTGGATTGATTACACAAATATTTTGATTGATTACATCTTATTCCATTGTATAGGGATAAAAGTCAGTATAATTGGCTTACATTACAGCCGAGTAACAAACTCAAAATATATGAGCTATACATCGTAAGATAACCCGTTTATCCATTTGTAGGATCCTTAAGTTGTTGACTATGCAATCACTGCAAATAAAATGGACAAGTGGTTATCAAACTAGAAAGGGAATGGGAAAACAAGGAAAAAAGGGAGAGGATATGCAGAGGGCAAATATCAATGATAAAGAAAACAGTAACAAGATCACTTTACAGAAAAGGTCTAAAGCTCATCATATCATTAAGGCCCGGGTATGTGGTGGCCTGCAAACTATATATCCATTGGGTCTCTTTCTGGAGAACTCTACGGTCAAAATTGCCCCCTCGGTGGTCTTCATAAATAACATCAAGAGCAGCAAATTTGGAAACCTTAGGTTCGTATTTATGTTTAAATGCTATATGATAGCCCATAGTGGTGTTCAAAAGGCCGCTGATGGCGTAGTAAACATGGTCTTTAATCCTCCTCCAAAATGGCCTGATGGTCTTGCCAACGTAGAAAGCTCCACATTGGCAAAGTATAATATATATCACTCCTTCGGTTTGACAAGTAATGTGATGTCGTAAGGAGTGAATTCGGCCATTTGGAAGAGGAACAGTAGTGCAGTAGTTGCAGTAGTGACTCTGCACTAAATGGTCTCTTACAGAACCTGCACAACGATAAGTGATTTCGGGTTTGAGCCCTATGTACTTGGTTAGGATAGGATCCGCCAGAAAAATATGCCAGTGTTTTTGAATCACTGACCGTATTCTTGAATGTTGGTCAGAGTAAGTGGTTATAAACCTCACTCTCTGAGAATCTGTTTGTTTGGGTCCTGGGAAAAGAGTGGTATTCCTAGGTTTGGCCACAACTTTTCTAAAGGCCTTTTTAAGGCTAGTTTTGCTGTATCCCCTGGCCAATAATCATTCATATAGTCGGTCTGCCTCCTGTTTGAAACTGAGATCACTGGAACAGTTGTGTTTGAGGCGCAAATATTGGCCAAAGGGGATGCTTTGAATAAGGGGCTGAGGATGTGCACTGTGTGCGTGTAAGATTGTATTCCCTGCAGTGGGTTTCCGATAAAGTGACGTGGTAACCAGGCCCTCCTCAGTGATGTTAATAGTGATAAAATGCAATAGTGGTAAGACTAGATTGCATAGTAAATTTTAAATTGTAGTCATTGTGACTCAGCATGGCCATATACTCTTCAGGCGCTTTTGGTGGTCCCACCCATAGTAACAAAATGCCATCTATGTATGGTTCACATATGAAGGTGCACAACATGTACCCATAGTGACCCCCTGTACCTGGAGGAAGTGGGACCCATCAAAGGAGAAAACATTCTTGGTAAGAATGTGAGATAATAGCTGCAGTAGAAAACCATTGAGGCCTGCGGATTTAGGTCCCCTTTCATTGAGGAACCTAGCAATAACCTCCATCCCCAGTTCATGTGGAATTGATGAATATAGGGCCTCAACATCTATGGAGCAGCCAGGAGGCACTGTGTGGCCATCCAAGCTTCTCAGTAGATCCGGGGTATTCTTGATATATGACGGTAGTGTGAGAACGTGTGGACGCAAATATTCATCCACAAATTTACTCGCTCTTTCCGTCTTAGAACCTACACCCGAGACTATAGGGCATCCTGGTGGGTTTATAAGATTTTTATGTATTTTGGGGAGCGAGTAAAAGGTTGGGATTCTCGGATGGGGGACTTGAATGCCTTCAAAAATCTCCCTAGTGATCAAGCCGTCGGCAAAGGCGGACTGTATAGTATTATCATATTGTTGGTTAAATTTAGCAATGATATTGACGGATATTGGTTTGTACCATAATCTGTTTCTGAGGATTTCCCAACACATATTTCTATATTGAAGTTCATTCATTACTACTACATTTCCACCTTTGTCCGAGGGCTTGATCACCAGGTGAGAATTGCCACTCAGATTCTCCAGTGCGGCCTTGTGTGCTTCACTCAAGTTGTGATTTGTCGGTTTATGAAATAATAGTGATTGAATTTCTTTAGTAGTCTCCGTGAGAAAAGTCCACACATTAGAATTAATGTGTAAGGATGGAAACTGGTTGGATTTTTAGTTTTCAAAGATTTTTATTGGTTTTGAACCAGAAGATATACAGTAAGTACAATCTTTCAATAGATGGAAACATATTACTTTATGGCAACAGAGACAAATGTGCAGTATGGAACAGGATAATCGACCAGGTGCTGGCATTTACATTCAAAAGGACCTGACCCACAACTAAGGTGTTGGTACAGGATCATGGGGAGAATACCTCTGGCACCCCTATTGGGAGCAACCTGTGCCTGGAGGATTCCCCCATCAATCTCAAAGATAGCTAACTACCTTGTGGTCAGCAGTTAATTGGTAATGTTTGGTCAATTGGCTCGGTAAGGCAAGCTATATGACAGACTATTGTTCCAGATTCAGACCAGGCAAAAGGTAATATTGAATTAGAAAGTACTTAAGATGGGAGGAGAAAGGGTGAAGAGGGTGAAAAGAGAGTAGCAGAGAGAAAAGGTGGAGAAGAGAGCGATCCAATCTTACTGGGAGGGAGATGATTTGCCGCCCCCAGCAGCAACTGGTTTGGCCTGGAATCCTGGGCATAGAGGAACCCTCACATAGAGGGACCAGGGTTCCCAGATGGCTTCGAACTTCGGGACCGTGTCCATTAATATGCTGGCAATTTCCTCCTGCAACATGATCCAGGAGATCTTACGCTTGCCTGCTGAGAGGGTTACCGTGGGTTGTTTCCACGCTTTAGCTAAGGTCATCTTGGCCCCAGCAGCATAAAATGAATGAGTTTACAGCTTGCTTTGGGAATTCCAGGGAGATTGGAGTTCAGGAGAGCTATAGCTGGGGTTCTTGGGAGCTGGTGAGTAGTCACAGTTTGGATCAGGGTGAACATCCTACTCCAGAATGGTCTAAATCTAGGGCACTCCCACCAGATATGGGCCATGGTGCCTGAGAGCTGGCATCCGCAGAAGGAGAGAGGACTAGCTGTGGGGAAAAAGGATGCCAGCTTTGAGGGGATAAGGTACCATCTGGTCATAACTTTGACTCCTGATTCAACTAGGGAGATGTTTCTCACCCCCTTGAAAGCTCTGAAAAATGATGACTGCCACCTGTCGAGGTCCCAGCTAATTTGGAGGTAATTTTCCACGCTAGCATGTATGAGGATTTGGAGGACGGGAGAATTTTGGTGGGATTGGTTTCCCCTTCTATAGCCTGTGTAGGAAGTGCTGTATCTGATGAAACCTGTAGTGCTCCAATGCTGGCATTTCCAGTTTCTGCAAACAGAATTTCTGTGAAACTTGGCCTGAGGGGGTGAAGAAGTGTCCGATGCAATACAGCCCCTTGTCCAGCCACCATTGAAAGGACTTGATGTCCTGGCCAGGGGGAAAGTCTGGGTTATGGAATATATGTGCCAGAAGTCTACATTCTGAAGACAAGGATGCTGCAGGTCTCAACTTGTCCCACAGAGACAGGGTTTGTTATAGAATAGGTGATAATATTGGGGGGCAGTCCTTGGAGGGGGTCCATAGAAGGTAGTCTAAAGTATGTGTTGGAACAGCCTGTCTCTAAATGTTAACCCAGTCAGGTTTTTCAAACTTGGAGTAGACAGTGGATAATTGAGCTATTCTTGCTGCTTAAAAGTACCAAAGGAGGCAGGGGAATCCTAATGCACCCCAAGTCCTAGTATGGAAAATAATTTTTTGGGGAAGTCTGTGGCCCGATCCTCCCCAGATGAATTTAGTAAGCTAGATTTAGCTTTGGAAGGATTTTAGGTGATCTTTTCTAATTTTTATGGCAAGGGATCGAAATAAATATAGTAGTCTGGGGAGGAGAGTCATTTTTACTGAGTGGATCCTCCCCAACCAGGACAAAGCCCCCCATCCCAGTTTGTAAGGTCAGATGCAAGTTTCCGGTACATGGGTGGGAAATTGGAAGGGTAAAGGTGCTCAATCCTGGCCGTGAGAGTGATCCCCAGATACTTGATGGAGGAAGCGCTCCATTCGAATTTGAATGAGCTTTGTAACGCTGAGACTACTTCTGGTTTTAGGGAGACATTAAGTGCCTGCGATTTGGTATAATTTAATTTAAGACCTGAGGCAATAGAAAAATCGTTCAGGAGTTTGCAGAGATTAGGGAGAGTGGTTGTCGTGAGGTAAGAAACAGAAGAATGTCATCAGCGAACAGACCACATTTGTGAGTTTGCGGGCCACAGGTTACCCCTTGGTTATTTGGATTGGATCGTATTGCTATTGCTAAGGACTCAATGGCAATGGCAAAAATTAAGGGGGATAAGGGACAGCCCTGTCTAGTACTCCTTGCTATATTTAGTGGTTGTGAGTGGAGTCCCTGTAGACGTATCATAGCCTTTGGAGAGGAAAAGAGGGCGTGGATCACTCCCATGAAACACCGGCCAAATCCACAGCGCTCCATGAGGGCAAAGATATAAAGCCAGGTCACAGAGTCAAACGCTTTGTGCAAGTCAAGAGAAAGCAACATACCTTCCTGTTTGGGGCCCTTGTCCCAGCCGGATTGTAGAAGGGAAATAATATCTATTGCCCTTCTGACCTGATCTGGGCCCTGTCTTCCCGGTATAAAGCCAACCTGGTCCTTGTGGATGTACCGACCGATGAAGGATGCCAAGCGATTAGCCAGGATTTTTGTCAGGGTCTTAAGGTCGTTATTTATGAGGGAGATGGGTCTATAATTCCTCACCTCCTCTAAGTTTTTGTCTGGTTTGGGTATAACAGTATTATAGGCTGTATTGAGGTGGGGGTCTAAGAGTAAGCCCTGGGTCTTTGCGTTGAAAAATTTTGCCATGTATGGGGCCACAATATCGGCAAATGCCTTATAGTAGGGTACTCATAGGCCTTCGGGGCCAGGCGCAGTGCCCTTCTTGAGATCTTTAATAACCTCCAGGATTTCTTCCGGCAAGAAGGGGGCTTCTAGCGAGTCTTTATGTTTGGTAGACAGGGATTGTCACGGAACGTCCCACACTCCGCTTGAGTGCTTCCGTCATATACCACCTCCAGTCTGTATACAGATATCAGATATTCCAACCTCTCTGAGCACAAAACAAGGCGACACTTGCTTGTTGCTACCATGAACTGTTTATTTAGAATCAAAGTTACAAGACTTTATATGCCGTTGGAACCTCCTCTAACAATACAACTGTAACCTAATTAACATAATTAACATGAGCTAATTAACTCAAAAATTTACCCAGACCAGATGACAGACTTGTGGGCACCGAGCTTCACACAGTAGTATAAACACAATAGCTGCAGCTCCAATAGGAGTCGTCCCGTCTCCTACATTGTGTAGAGGACAATGTGATCAGCTCATTCAATTAACATAAACACAGGTAGTTGGAGCTGATGACACCAGCATCTCCTCACAGGATGTGTCCCAACAGAATGAATCAGTCTTATCAGCAGGGGGCTGCTGGAGGAATCCCCCCTCCCTCTTCAGGGACACAAATCCACAGCAAACAGTCCCCAACAGAATCAAACAACATACAATATATACATATATACACGACGGAGTCCGATTAGTACAGTTCAGACTGGATTTCACATTCACCTCACAAAGAGTATTGTTCCATTGAAAATCCAGGGCCCATAATCAAAAGGCAACAGGCTTGCATTCAGTCCTCTCCAACAGCCTCTGTCCCGGCTAGGTCTATCACAGGGATGGTGGAGGAAGGTCCTTTAGGAAGTCAAGGAGTTCTGAGCCATTGTCTGCTGGGGGTGAGCTATAGAGCTGGGAGTAGAAGTCTTGGAAAGCTGAAAGAATTTTCTTTGGATTGGCTGTGGGGGGTTGACCCGCTTTCCTAATCCGAGGGGTGGTTTGTGCACAGTACCATGGAGACAATCTAGAGGCCAACATGGTGCCCATGTTATCTCTCTGAATATAAAATTTTGCCCCACTCCAACGGATGTGTTTTTCCACTTTCGCCTTAAAGGCCAAATTGAGCTCTAATCTCACAGAGTCTAACTGTTCCATGGAAGTTTTAGTAGGGGAACATTTGTGTTTGGTCTTTAGGGTCTGAAAGAACTTCTCTAGTTTCGCTATGTCCATTTGTCGCTCCCTCTTAACCCGGGTAGCTATACTAATCAGTGTGCCTCTTACAGTTGCCTTGTGGGCAGCCCACAGGGTCTCTGGGGAGATATTGGCCACATTGTTTAGGGCAACGTATTCCTTTAGGGAGTCATTTATTTCCGTAACTTTGGTGTGTTCGCTGAGTAGAGATTCGTTAAATATCCAGTGTGTACCTGTTTGCGTCTGACCAACTTTGGGGGCATAATATGACACCAAGGAGTACAGGGAGCCCTCCATGGTGCCCTTTACCAGTATAAATCTACCCTCTGGGTCTCTGTGGACAGCTGTCATAGAGAACTTGCTACGTTTTGAAAACATGATTGCAACCCCTTTGATCTTATTTACCGCGTTTGCCAGGTAGAATGTAGGGTATTTTGCGTGTAGGAAATTGGGGCTGTATCACATCTGGAAATGGGTCTCCTGGAGCATAACTATATACAGTTTTAGAGAATGATAGTAATCAAAGGCTTTTCTTCTTTTCAGAGGGGAGTTTAAACCTTGAACGTTATGTGTGGCTATCCTGACATTAGATCCTGAGGGTTGTGAGCTAGCCATGGGGCCAGAGGAGTGGAATGCTGTCATAGATGCCCTCACTTACCCACTTCTGTCTTAATCAGTCCTGAGTGGGCGCGTGGGTGTGGCAAGATACCGACCGGCGCTGGATTCAGTCTCGGCTTCTCCCCGGCGGATCAGGTGAAAGAATGAGAAGAGTTAGAGAAGGAAAAGAATGGAGAGATAAGGAAAAACAAAATAGGGCAAGGCGTCTTCCAGGAAGACCTTTTGGGTTTGGCATATTACAGTTCTGCCAAACTCCAACCAGTAAAGATCAGTTACCCTGAAATGGGGGCCGACTACCCATCCCACAGGCACAGGAAAACTGTAACTATGGGAGAGGAGGAGGCGCAAGTGGGTCACCCCGGACCCGACTTTCGCTGAAAACAAAAACTTAAACAACTTACAACCATATGGAACATAACCTAGGGGCTGTGTGGGACCCAAGTTCCCCAGGGCCCCTGCGGGGGCAGCCCCCCATCTGGGGGGAGGGTCTCCCCCAGGCGCCCAATGATAGCCCCCCGGACCAATATTGTCAGTGCACGGGCACCTCGTGTCTGAGATAGTGCTGTCCCCTAAGTTTCGGAAACCTGCAACCCAAAAACCTCCCAGGACCCTCGCATGAGAGGATGCAGGGAGCTGTCAGAGGCGTTCTTCAAAGTTCTTGAAACTTATGTGAGTGGAGGAGGACAAAGCAAAGTATAACCATCAAATGTGGAACATTCAAAAATAGAACATTCAAAAATAATTAAAAACTGGGGAAATAGACTTGCTTGAGTAAAAGTCGACTCAATGTCTAGACTTCTGAACTAGCCGGTAACAGGTCTCTAGAGAAAATTGGATGAGTAAAAAATAAAACATAACAGTTGTATAATCGATATGAAGGGGAAAAAAAACAAAAAAAAACACAGGGGGCCAGTAAGGCCAGGAGCATCTAGCTCCGTCAGCAGGTAAAGTCAATGGTGAGGGAAATGAAGGAGAGGAGGGTGATAGTAGGACTTGCTCGTCATCTTATGGAGGTCTACCGTCCTTCGTCATTGTGCATGCCTTTGTTCCAGACCGTAGAGATCAGGCTTGTTGGAGGAGATCGCTTTGAAGAACTAGCTGCTGCAGTGGCGAAATCCATGGGAGCTTCCTGAGAGATGAGTTTGAGATTAAGGAAGATCTTCTCGCTGTCCGGCAAATTTGAGAAGGAGTGCGTCTTGCCGTTCATAGTGAACTTCACAGCAAATGGGAAGGTCCATCTATATTTAATGTCCCGTTGTGATAGGACCATCAGGAGTGGCTTAAGGGATCTCTGCTTCTGCATTGTTGAGGGGGAGAGGTCGGCAAATATTTGCACTTGGTGACCCTAGCAGGTCACCTTTGGTAAAGAACGTGATTGTCGCATTACCGCCTCCTTCACTGCGTAAAAGTGTGGCTTCACAATAATGTCCCGGGGAACCATCCTTCCAGGGGGGTCCCAGGGCTCTATGGGCTCTGTCCAGTTCTAGGCAATGAGGAGGGGTATTGGGGATCAGGGTCTTGATGAGGTCTTGGACTGCAGAGGTCACGTCCGTGACATTTTCAGGCAGGCCACAAAGTCTGAAGTTGTATCTTCTGGACCTGTTTTCCAACTCATCAATTCTGGAGAGGGCTGTGTCAAGCTGGTCTTGTAGGACCTGGATGTGGTCTGAATTTTGATTTTTGGTTCTGGATACCGTGAAGTTCAATTTTTTTCTATGGTCTTCATTCTGGAACCAAGGTTCTGGAAATCTGTTTTAATGTCTCTAGTTATCTGGGCAGCTGTGCTGGCCAGCCCCCTCTCCAGGAGGTCCGAGAGCCTGAGGAACAAGTCTGGTGGCGGTGTGGCAGGGTCTCGGTCCAGGTATCCCGGGGATGGGGTAGCCATGAGGTGAGTGTGAGTAGGCCCGAGCGGGGATAGGGCAAAATCCTCCATGGTGCGGCCCAGCAGGGATTCCATGGAGGCCGGTGAGGGGGCCAGGGGGGGCTGGTTAACCCCTTGTGTCACCTGGGAGTAGGTGAGTGTGGCTGGGGCTATGACTTGCCTCTGTTCCAGTGTCCCCTCCGTGTGGGCCTCGAGCAGGTGAGGTGCTGTGGAGACGGTGACCATCTTGGTACACCCACTCCTTGCTGCCGAGTCTAGCTGTGGCCTGAGATCACACCGGGCAAGCGGGGTGGACATTCTGGGGTGTGCACGGGGGTCTCCGTTGCTCTGAGGTTAAGGCGCTCCTGGCTGGCTGTAGCGGCTGCTGTAAGGGCCGATGGCCCGGGGCTCCTGGCTTAAGCAGCCATCTTGGAGCTCCAACACATGCGCACACAACTGGGTGGATTTTTTCTTGACCACCTCGCCCAATGATTTGATGTCATTTTTATATACTGTCATTTGAGTTCGAAGGCCAAGAGCCTCATTGGATTCCGAGGTATCTTCTATTGTTGTACTCGACTCATTCTCCTCAAGTAACAAAATCAAATTTTTTAGAGCTCTAAACTCGGCAACTGAGAAATCTTTCCAGATCTCTTGATGCAAGATTTCCGCTTGTTTATTGCGTCTATCATTGTAATACATGTATTTGAAGGTGAGTTTCCTAGAAAACAAGTAGAGATCCTTTATAACTTTAACTTAGGCCAAGCTGAAGTAGCTCATGCTCTGTGGTACTTAGGGGATGAGAAGATAGATTTATAACCTCCAATTTACAATGATCTCCAATGAGTTCATGCTCTCTGTAGTTGGTATAGACATAGGGGGACTAGGAAATAAACTAGTATTATTGTCAGAAATGTGAGTTTTGACACTGGGAAAAAATTAATCTATGCGTCATTTTTTAGATCCTTTTGGATTGCTCCAGCTGTCGCTGTACTAATAGGTCTTGCAAGAGCGAGAGATTTGGCACAGTCGATAATCTGTAGTCGAGTGTCGAGTTCTGCTTTAGAGGACACTGATGTAGTGGCAGTAGAGATCTCAGAGGAAACACCCGGTGCTTGACTCGGAAACATAGATACCTGTCTATTCACCATAGGAGTGGAATCAGTGTGTAATACATCTATGTGTTTGTTGCCTGTTAGGAGGTTAGAATCACCCAGTTTTTTTCTCAGTGCCTGTTTGATACCCACCACCAGTTTGCGGTCTTTTCCTTGAGCCCCGGCCTCTCTGCAGTCCTCAGTCAGATGTCCATGAGTTCTGTGAAACATAAGAATTGGCAGACTTTTTTGTGTTTCTCTGTGAGCTTGCATACTTACGATTACCTTGTTTGCCATTATTTTTTGGCCAGTTGTATGCATGCTTTCCTGCAAATGCTAGTTTGTCTCGAGAAAGTTTGTCCTCTTTCTTAAGTAGGAGATCTTTCGTGAAATTTTGGATATGCTCCTTTAGGCGTAAATTAAATGTCACTTTTCACTTCTTCATTGTTTCCATGCCTACAAAGTCCGACCTTTGGCTACTTTAGTAGTACCTTTCCCTGTCTTATATAGACAGGTGTGTGGCTTTCCTAATCAAGTCCATTCAGTATAATCAAACACAGCTGGACTCAAATGAAGGTGTAGAACCATCTCAAGGATGATCAGAAGAAATGGACAGCACCTGAGTTAAATATATGAGTGTCACAGCAATGGGTCTGAATATTTTGGACCATGTGATATTTCAGTTTTTCTTTTTTAATAAATCTGGAAAAATGTCAACAATTCTCTGTTTTTCTGTCAATATGGGGTGCTGTGTGTACATTAATGAGGAAAAAAATTAACTTTTAGCAAATGGCTGCAATATAACAAACACTCTTTCTCACTCAATGGCTCTATGCAACACTATACACAAACATCACAAGGTGATCTCTAGTATGAGCCAATTGGCTCACTTATTCAATAACTCTGCCTTCCCCCCAGCATGAACATACAGGCCTTTCGTTGGTGGCTGAACAAAGGCTTATTCCGAATAGGACATTTCCTCAACTCTACAGGCCCACTCTACCTGAGCTACTGCACGAGTCAACTGGAAATGCCCGCCTCTGAGAGGTCCAGGCTCACTCAAATTAGGCAGTATCTAAACTCGATTTAGTCAGATAGAATGGAAACCCCCCAAGTCTACTCTCTATGAACAATGGTGTGCTAACCTTACGGGTCAGAAGGGGATAACTCGATCATATATGCCTTGTTGGCATACAGAGATGACAAACCTTCATATGTCCGGGCGTGGGAGCATGACATGGAAATTGCTTGGGACAGTAATACTTGGTTTCTGGCTTTACAATGCTTGTATAAAGGTCTCCTCAATGTATTACTAATTGAAGCCAATGTTAAACTTCTTTCCAGATGGTACTATGTTTGGCATTAACAAACAAAGATGCCTCTCCCTTATGCTTTAGAAACTGCAGTGTGGTGGGATCCATGTTCCATGTCTGGTGGTCCTGTCCTCACATGAGAACCTACTGGAACAAGGTATTCCATCTCCTAAGAAAAATTTCAGCCTCAAGATCCCACTATTGCTCTCCTGAACCATAAGGTGGATGCATTACACAAGCATATGCAAATCTTGGTCTATTTCATCCTCTTGGGTGCCAAGATTACACTTGCAGGGGCTTGGAAAAAACCCTCTCATGTCTGGAAGCAAAGAGGAAAATATCCTGGATTATGTCACAAGAACACTTAGTAGCGAAGCTTCAGGACAAAGTACCTAAGTTTGAGGCCATTGGGGAACACTGGGCAACCTACTCTGGCATTTTCCTATGTCTGGCATTACACCAGGCTCTTAGGACCTCCTTGACTTTAATGTCTCCTCTTTCTCTTCCCTATCCTTTCTCTTTTCTGCTCACTCGGAGGCATTACGATGCCTCACTCTGCTAGTTCTTTCCCTTTTTTCACACATATAGAATTTTGTAGTTTACTCTTTAAAAGGAGCAGCTGTCTCCCAGAGTGGGCTCTATATACTGTTATGGTATGGTGGGGAGCCCTGATCTCTGAGCCGCGGGGAGGAGACCCCACACTCACAGTGTGATCCCATGGGGGTTATGTGCAGTTGCCTTCTGGGGCGGAGGGACTAGGGAACTTCACCCACTCAATTAGCAGTGATTTACTATGCCACTCTGGGTTAGAACCTCTGGGTAATGACCTCCACCTAGAGGACCTGAATACCATTAGTGCTCCTCTTTCACATATAAGTTACATCTGACCTACTTCTTAGAATTAGGTTTTAGCATATTGTCTCATACATGATATGTTCCAGTTGACACTTTGTTGCAGCAATACTTTGAAGCCTTGCAGGCTGATATGTAACTGTACTTTGTTATTCTTTCTACATGAACATTCCATAAAAATGTGTGTAAGTAAATATACTAAGTTAAATGTGCACTAACACACAGCCATATACTGTTGTAAACCTGCATTAACACACTGAAATATACTGCCTTAAACATGCAGTAACATGCTGGAATATACTGCAGTAAATGTGCAATAATGTACTGAAATATACTGTGTTAAATGTGCACTAACACACTGAAATATACTGCGGTAAACCTACAATAACACACTAAAATATATTGTATTAAACCTGCACTAATGCACTGCAATATGCTGTGGAAAACTTGAAATATAGTGCACCGAAATAAACTGCTGTAAACATGCACCAGAGCATTGAAATATAGGCACCAATGCACTGCAATTACTGTGGTAGACCTGCAATAATGCACTGAAATATACTGCGTTAAACATGCAGTAATGCACTGCAATAAACTGACTAGGCAAAGCTTTCATTGCTTCAGCCAATCAGGGCTTCCAATGCACTGTGTGGTGGTGCAATGCATTGTGGTCATTCGACGGGCCAAACAAACGGTCGAATGCCCCGATAATTTGGGTGTTTTCGAACGGGCAAACTGCCAACCATTTCCTCTGTTTAACTTGGCAAAAATAATTGCATGCAATTAAGAAACTTAGATTTTCTGTTTTTTTCAGGTACAGACACATGTGTTTTAAAAAAAGGAGGATGAAAATAGGGGAATGCGTGCTTTGCTTTAATAAACTGGCATGCACAGTGCCTAGTTGATAATGTGAATGTAGAGATTTGTACAGATGGTACATCATACCTTTTGTTAGAAAGTTATTGTTTATCTGGTTCCTAACAAAAATATATAATACAGTGTTTAATTTAAACAAAGTATTAATCATAATTTGCAGCTAAAGCATAAATGCTATATACCAATGTACCTTTTGTTAGAAAGTTATTGTTTATCTGGTTCTTAACAAAAAATATATAATACGGTGTTTAATGTAAACCAAGTATTAATCATAATTTGCAGCTAAAGTATAAATGCTATATACCATGTACACCTTTCACACTGTGCTGCATTATTCAGTAACTTTGACATAAAAAAGTAACATATTTATTGAATTCTGTTACTTACATAAGTACTGCATTCAGCCTAATTGTCTAGAAAATGAATACTTTGCCTATTCAGCATGCACAAATAGCACGTCAGGGGTTAAGCAAAAATTACTTTATATTAAAGGGTTCATAATAGTTTCATCTCAGAATTTAGTTGTTCTCTCTAATGCAGACATGTATGTTACAGTGGTTTTCCTTGTGATAGTGTTATGGGGTAATGAAATGTATTTTTCTGTTGATTATTTTGCTCTCCTCTGCTTAGAGTGATAAGTAGCTAACCAATGAAGCTTGTAATTACAGTCTTACGGAAATGGCTCTGATCTGTATATAAATCTCACCATCCAATTACAAGATGTAATAATTTTGCACTCAAGCTGCTAATGAGGTCTAATACACAAGCATTTGATAATCCTCTCTGGATGCTGTCTTGATCAGCTGTTGGCTTTATAATTAGACTGGCAGAAATGCATTATTTCATGTTCAGAAAAAAAAATTAGGTTGTTGAGAAGTTAATTTTCTCTCTGGTCTGTGGAGCGTATACACCAATTTAATGATTTTAATCGTGATTGTTAGCTCTTTTGCTATCGATTTGTAATGGTGGTGTAAAGGGAACTTCAACTACCAATGTGCAAATAATTGTGTATAATAAGCATTTGCACATGATCATACAATTAAAAGAATCATCAGCATAATTTCTGCATCTTGAAATATGTATGTATTTTTAAACACGGTTATTAGATTTACATCCTACCTTCCTCTTAGCCAATGTTAAAATCTATGTTCAATAAGTAACCAAGTAAGCCATATGCATTGTACCCCATTTCCTGTATGATTACAGATATAGTATCTTAAAATGGTTTTACTAGTTTGATTCAGAAGAGAAACAGATGTCTTTATTATGATTAAAATTATTCATAGTTACTGTATGTCTAGCAAATTGCACACTTGAAATGACAGGCACAGTTCGTGATGGATTAAACACACATTGGATTTGGAGTAGATTTAAAATGATGCATTCCTCACATTTTTTTGTAGTAGTATAGAAACACGCATTTTGTGTAAATTCTACCCATTCCATATTAATCACAATAACACCTAATAGAGCATTTTATTAACAATAAAATTAAATATAAACTCATAAGACATAAATAATATTAATAATCAGGGCTTTTTTCTGGCGAAACGTGGCTGAACGGTGTTCTGCCACCTCTGGCAGTTCTCTCATTCCTGTCACTGAACACAGAAGGCAGTAGACAAAGTTTTTGCACTACTCGCTTCCTCCACCGGCTTCTGTGTCCTATTACCAGGCACTCAGGAGGACATGTGTAGAGCAGTGCATGTGTCACTGGGTGCCCCGAGTCCCCACACTGCGACCGCTGCTTTTTTTTTAATTTCTCTAGAGCTTCAAGAGGCGGCTCCCATCCTACCCAGCCTCACCCTGCCTGTCAGACGTGTGTAGCTCAGAGCCGAGTGAAGTTTTCTAAAACTCCTCCTTGGTTCTGTGCTACACAGGTCTGACAGGTGAAGCGGGGCGCAATGGGGCTGGGACTGCACTGTGTTGCAAAAATTGCTGAACACTCTTAACAGACCGTTAACAGCTGCACAATAAGCTATTGAGATGAGGTGAACGAAAGCTTTGGCGGGAAAGGGAAGGGGGGCAAGTGGTTGTGCAGAGCGGTGAGGTGACAGCTGTGAACCACAGTAGAGGTGAATTTGTAAAGAGGGGGGTGAATTTGTGCGAAGAAGTGAGAGCTGGAAGGGAGGGGAAGGTTGTGCAAAGTGAGAGCTGAGTAGCAGGGAGGACGGGCAGGTGGTACAGTGGCAAGAGCTGGGAAGGGGGGGTTGCCAGATTGTTTATAGAGGGCAGGGGGTGAAGAGGTAAGAGATGAGAGTTGTGGATTTGGATAATCTGTAAATGGGGGTGCAGAAGTGAAAGGGGGTAGAGACAGGCTGTAGTTGTGGACTGTAAGCTGTGGATGAGGGGTGCAGAGTTGAGTTGTTGACAGGGGTACAGAGGTGAGTTGTGGGGGGTGATAAGGTCAACTGTGGACAGGGGTGCAGCATTGAGTTTTGGCAGAGGTAAAGAGGTGTGCTGTGGATGGGGGGGATATAGAGGTGTGCTGTGGATGGGGGGAAGAAGGTGTGCTCCGGACAGGGTGAAGATGAGGTGTGATGTGGACGGGGGAAGAAGTCGAGAGCTGCGGATGGGAAGAAGAAGTGGTGAGCCGCGGGCTGGGAGAAGAAGTGGTGAGCTGCGGAAGGGGAAAAGAAGTGGTGAGCTGGGGACAGGGGGAAGTGGTAAGGTGGGGTGGGAGAAGTAGTGAGCTGGGGGGATTGGTAAGCTGCGGATGGGGGAGGAAGAATTGGTAAGCTGCAGATGGGGGAAGAAGAGGTAAGTTGTGGATGGGGGAAAGAAGAAGTGAATTGTGGACGGGGGCATAGGTGAGCTGTGGACAAGAGTTTCAGAGGTGAGGTGTGAATGTGGGACACAGAGGTGAGCAATAGATGGTTATACTGGGGGGGATATGTAAGTACTGTCCCTTGTGCTTATTTTTTTCTGTGCCGTGTGATACACACACACCTTATTACTCCAGAGTACACTTTTCTGAGCCCTGTGTGTTATACAGTCCTAAGTGTGGTGCTCTGTGCCTTTTGGGTCTTGAGCAATTAGCAGATATGGCTCCGCTTTACTTTCCCCCCCCCCACGTAACAACGGGGTTAGGGGCGGAGAGTTGACTGGGGAGGGTGAGTTTCTGCACCTATTCTCTAAGAAAAAATCCCTGTTAATAATTAATAATAATAATTTCCTGCAAAAAAATATAAAATGGCACCAGGAATCAGCGTCTCCGGTTCATGCTATCTGTCAGTAACAAGAACTCAACATTCTGCAATGTAGCCCACCATCAGTATAGAAGGGTGCATGGCTAACAGTGGCATCCAAATTAAAGAAATACTGTAGCTATAACTATGCATTAAAAACAGAGGTGTTAGTTTTATATTCTAATCTGTGTGGAAGCCACACTCCCACGTCAAGAACCCTCTGTATAGTGTGGTCCCTAAATCTGATTTCTCAACGCCTCAATTGTGAGGCATACAGAACAATCGCTAGAATAAAAGCAGGTATGCCGGAAGGTAACTAATTTGTCTGTAAATGTGCAGAGACAAAGTCCTGCACAGAACAAAGTAAGCTGAATATTTTTCAGTGTGTCTTAGAAATCAATAACTAGTTTTTTGAAAGCAAAATGCACATTTCTAGCAAACTTACCAGCCAGTCAGCCTGGTGACCTTTGAAAGAAGGAGTTGTCACCAGAATAGAAAGACTGGAGAAAATATTCATTTGGGACACCTATTCTAGTGACAGTTGTCTAAGATGAACTCTGGAGTAGATATTGAGGAGAGCCTAATACAAAAGCTCATATACCTAAAATAAATGTTTATTCGATAACCACTTGCATACTGGGCACTTTTTCCCCCTTCCTGCCCAGGCCAATTTTCAGCTTTCATGCTGTCGCACTTTGAATGACAATTGCGTGGTCATGGAACACTGTACTCATATAAAATATTTATCATTTTTTTCACACAAATAAAGCTTTATTTTTGTGATATTTAATCACCACTGGGTTTTTTTATTATTTGCTAAACAAACAAAACAAGATCAAACGTTTTTTAACCACTTCCCATCCAGGCCAATTCTGATATTTCTCTCCTGCATGTAAAATTGATATTTTTTTTTGCTAGAACCCCCAAACATTACATATGTTTTTTTAGCAAAGACCCTAGAGAATACAATGGCAGTTGTTGCAACTTTTTATCTCGCACGATATTTGCACAGAATTTTTCGAACACATTTTTTTTGGAAAAAAAACAGTTTCATACTCTAAAAAAAAAAAAATTAAAGTTAGCCCAATTTTTTTACATAATGTGAAAGATGAAGTTACGCCGAGTAAATAGATACCTAACATGTCATGCTTCAAAATTTCACACGCTCGTGGAATGGCGCCAAACTTCGGTACTTAAAAATCCTTATAGGCGACGCTTTAAATTTTTTTATTGGTTACTAGGGATGGGCGAGCGGTTCTACCCAAGCATAAGTTTGGGCTGAACTTTGGTTGTTCGGATGTTCTGCGAACACTAAACAATATGTGGTGTTCGGGGCAAATTTGAAAGCCGCCAGAACACTGTTAAAGTCTATGGGTGACTAACATGAAAAATCAAAAGTGTTTATTTTAAAGGCTTATATGCAAGTTATTGTTATAAAAAGTGTTTGGGGACCTGGGTCCTGCGCCACGGGACATGTATCAATGAAATTTTTTTTTTTAAAACGTCCGTTTTTTTCGGGAGCAGTGATTTTTTTGATGTTTCAAAAGATTTAATTTTATTGTAAAGAAAAAAACATACATATGCATTCTGAATATTGATACAACAGGAGAGGTATTTGTTCTTACAGGAAAAGAAACAGGGGGATTCCAAGATGAAGTCCAGTAGAGTTAACAATTACTTGAAGAACTGAGGCAAGGGGCCTTTCGGGGACATCGGAAAACAATTGAAAAACTCTAGAACTGTCCAACCTTGCCCGAAGCATTACCCAGAGTCGTAGACCGGGGAATGATGGGCGACAGGAAGCCAAAGATTACTAAAAGGTCTGACAAGGGTAGGGCGCTCCCGGAGGGACCCCTTTGGCACCCAGCACCACCAAGGGGAGCTAGCTGTGCCAGGTGTGGGTCTCCATACCCGGTCCTACCCCCCCCTTTCTAAACATGTCCGCTTCCTATGAACAGGATATTTCAATAATACAACCGTGAAACAAAACTCCAAACGTTCATATACACTTCTGTTACCCAATGTATTCAGGAGTCGAATGAAGGATAGGTTAAGCAGAGAAAAGAGAGAAAGAGCAGAGAGTGGAGAGAGAAATAGGGATTAAGAATTGCCTAACATTAGGTTGTGGGGGGGTCTCGGTCTGGCCTAGAGATGGTAGCGAGAGAGATGCCTACATGTTGTGCCCAGGGTTCCCACGTGGCTTCAAATTTTTTTACCGTGTCCGAGAGTATACTTGAGAGCTCTTCTTGTGCCATTATTCAGGAAATTTTCAGTTTGGCTGCTTTGGTGGAAATTTTTGGTTGTTTCCATGCCATGGCTACTGTTAGTTTGGCACCCAATAAAATAAAGTGAATCAGCCACCGCATGGGTGAGGGGATTCTTGGGATCGTGCCATTGAGAAGAGCTACCATCGAGGACCTGGGTATCTAGCAGCCTGAGACCTTGTCGATAATATTGAAAATTTTTGCATCTAGTGTCTGACAAAGGTTGGGCAGGGATGTGATAGGGGACATAAGGAATAACAGAATGTCGTCCGCATAGAGCCCGCATTTGTGAGTTTGCGAGCCACATGTTACTCCCTTTATATTTGGGTTTTCCTGGATTATGATAACAAGGGTTTCAATCACTAGTGCAAAAATTAGCAGCGAAAGCGGGCAGCCTTGCCTGGTAAATTTTTCAATGAGAATTGAGTTTGAGTAGTATCCTTGAAGGTGAACCCTAGCTTGTGGTCAGGAGTAGAGAGAGCATATTAAGCCCATGAATCTGTCTCCAAAGCCCCACCGTTCTAATGCCGTGTACACACGGGTGGACTTTTAGCCCGGACTGGTCCGACGGGACGATCCTGTTGGACAATCCGACCGTGTGTGGGCTTCATTGGACCTGCAGTGGACTTTTTCGGTCTAAAATCAGAAGGACTTTAGATTTGGAACATGTTTCAAATCTTTCCGACGGACTCGAGTCCGGACGAAAAATCTGCTCGTCTGTATGCTAGTCCGACGGATGAAAACCGACGCTAGGGCAGCTATTGGCTACTGGCTACCAACTTCCTTATTCAGTCTGGTCGTACGTCATCACATACAAATCCATCAGACTTTGGTGTGATCGTGTGTAGGCAAGTCCGTTCATTCTAAAGTCCATCGGAAGTCCGTCAAAAGTCCGTCAAAAGTCCGTCAGAAAGACCGTCGGACCTTTGATGCCGAAAAGTCCGCCTGTGTGTACACGGCATAAGATGGTAAAGATATATTGCCAGGAGACAGAATCAAAGGCCTTTTTGAGGCCGAAAGAGAGTAACATCCCTGATTGTCTGGGCCCCCCCTTCCCAGTTAGATTGGAGAATAGATACTATATTGATCACCCTTCTAATTTGGTCCGGGCCCTGTCTGCCTGCTATGAAACCAACCTGACCTTTGTGCATGTAATTATTATTGAAAGAGGAGAAGCAATCGGCGAGGATTTTGGTCAATATTTTCAGGTCACAGTTTATAAGACAAATCGGATGATAGTTACTAACTTCCTCTGGGTTTTTATCTGGTTTGGGGATTACCGCTATAAATGCGGAATTAAGTTGTGCATCTAGCGGGTCTCCTTTGGTCTTGGCATTGAAAAATGTAGCGAGTTGTGGGGCTAGAGTGTAAGCAAAAGTCTTGTAATAGGGGTTAGAAAGGCCATCAGGACCTGGAGCAGACCCACGTCTGAGTTCCTTGATGACCCCCAGAACCTCCTCTTCAGAGAAGGGAGCTTCCATTAATTTTTTGTGTTCCAGATCTAAAACCGGAATGGATAATTTGTTTAGGAAGTGATCAATGGCCACGGTGTTCTGTGTAGGGTGAGCCTTATATAGGTTTGTGTAAAAGACCTGAAAGGCCTCTAATATTTCCATGGGGTCAGCGGTGCGTCCGTGTCCAAGAATTCTGATCTGTGACATCACATTCAGCTGCATTCTGGGGATAATTTGGATGCTAACATGGGGCCTATCTTATCCTTCTGTGTGTAAAATTTGTGTCTATTCCACCTGAGGTATTTTTCAGCCTGAGCCGTGAGGGCTAGGTTAAGTTCTAGTTTGATTTTATCTAGTTGGACGATGGAGGTGTTTGAGGGGTTTTTTGTGTTGTGCCCGTAGTGATCCGTATTCCCTTTCCACTTTATTTATATCCGATGTTCTTTCTCATTTTATTTGAGAGGACATTCGGATGATTTCTCCCCTTATAAAGGCTTGTGGGCTGCCCACACAGTTTCCGCCGATGTGTCTTCAATCTTGTTTAGTTTAAAATATTCTTGTAAGCAATTATCAAGCATGGTGACTCTGACTGGGTCAGAAAGAAGGGATTGATTAAGTCTCCATTGTCTCTGGCCCAGTGTTGTGGCTGATATGCGGATGCTCCTTATTACTAGAGAGTGGTCAGACTGTACCGTGTCTCTGATTGTGTGACCAGAAGAATCACATGAGTGGGTATTAGGATGTGATCAATTCTGGAATATGTGTGGTGAGGAGCGGAATAATGTGTGAAGTCTCTCGTGGAGGGATTCAGTTCTCTCCATATGTCTGCCAGTCCAAGTGTATATATTAACTTGGCTATTTTGTGGCTAACCTTATGGGGGTGAGTGAGCTGCTGTCCGGGCGGCTTGAATTTAACCAAGCCTTGGTCAAAGGCGACATTAGAGTCACCCCGTAGAATAACTGTGCCCTCAACAATGGGACTAAGAGTGTCAAAGAGGCGAGCAAAGAAAGACGCTTGTCCCTTGTTAGGGGCATGATAGGAAATCAGAGAGTACATTTGACCGTCAATAGTACCTTTGACCAAAAGAAACCTGCCCTTCGTTTCCGAAAGTAAGTTGAACTTACATGTTTTTGAGTAGGCAATGGCCACCCCCTGTATTTTTCTCTGCGTTTGCCAGGTAAAAATTAGGAAAGTGTGCGTGTAGGAATGTGGGACTATACCGAATCATAAAATGTGTCTCTTGCAGCATTATGACATCAAGGTTGACAGACTTGTAAGAATTAAAGATGTTTCTGCATTTAAAGCGGTCGTATACCCGCTGTCTTTTTTTTTTTTTTCTACACCTGCAAGGGAAAAGGCATAATGAGCTAGTATGCACCGCATATTAGCTCATTATGAGATACTTACCTTAGAACGAGGCGCTGGCATCTCACCTGGTCCACGCCGAGGGAGCTGACATCTCCCCTCGGCGTGTCTTCCGGGTATCGCGGCTTCGGCGCTGTGAGTGGCCGGAGCCGCAATGTCGTCACTCTTGCGCATGCGCGTGGGAGACTTCTGCCCGGCAAGCTCTGGAGTTTGCTGGGCTGTCAGCCGAGGATCCCCTGTGCGCATGCACCGCTGCAGTCAGCGGCTCATTGCGAGGGGAATATCTCCTAAACCTTACAGGTTTAGGAGATTTTTTTTACCTACAGGTAAGCCTTATTATAGGCTTACCTGTAGGTAAAAGTTAAAAATAAAGGTATACAACCACTTTAAGCAGGGAATATAAGCCCTGCACATTGTGCGAGGTGACTCTGAGATCGGTTGGTGTGGTGCTAGCCATCGGAACAGAGGTTGGGGGTGTAGACACTCCCACTGTCACTTACTTTGAGAAGTCTTCATCCATGTCTGCGCGAGACCAGAGTCCTCAACATGAGTTAAGGGTAATGCTTGATGAATTGTAGCCATGACCCAAGCTTATCTGCCAGATGAAAAAAGGCTAGCTGTTGCATGTTAGGCAATGGGAGGAAAAAAGGGTAAAGCAGAAGCAGAGAGGGGAAAGGGAAACTTCTCCCTAATAAAAAGATGAATCCCAGGGGGGAGAAGGGAACCCGGGGAGACTTTGAGTACCTAAAAGTAAGGTAAAGTATCCGAGCCAAAGGTCTCGGGTGTCCTAAGCCTTGAAGACCTTAAGGGATTTCAAGGAATAGGAGGAGGCGAGTGGGTACCACCCCAGACCAGGACGCCCAATAATCAAAAACTGTTTAACTATGTAGTGCTGCATTGACTAGACAAGAATTAAGAACCCAAACAGATCTAGTTGCGAGCCTAAACTAGTTATAGGGGCAACTTTAAAGGCACAATAAGATAGCGTAACAGAAAACTTTGTTGACCCTACAGTTCCCCCCCCAGGGGGATTTCCCACTCCTTCGATTCTTGAGAGCGTAAAGAGGCAGAAGGAGGGGGGAGCTAGATATAGTGGGAAGGTGTGTGAACAGGAGTTGGGAAGGGGGTGGGGCTGGGGAGGAGAGGTATGAGGACAGAGGAGGGAGGGGAAAGGTAAGAATGGGGATAAGGAGGGTGAGTCATGAGACATGGATTTATTCTGGTAGAGAGAGAGCTACCCCCACTCAACAGAGGGGAGAACCCACTCCTAATTTGTGTAAATAACAAACAGAAATCACAAAACAAAAAAGGGGGGGGGCAGCAACAAGTGAGCCTCATGTTTAGCATGGCTGAGGACCACGATTGGAGAAAAAAGGGTCTGGGCTCCTAACCGGCCATTTAACTAAAGTCAAATGTTAGTATATCTAACGTTATGATAGAGCAAAAGAAAAAAAGAAAAAGGGAAAGAACACCAAAAAAGAAGATAACCAGGAGCCAGGGCTTCCCCAGGGTGGATGCTCACGTGGGACCTTCTTTCCCTAATCTTCGGGTCTTCATCTTGTTCCAGAGGGGGGTCGATGGGCTGGCAGGTGGAGGTCTCTTGGCAGATCCTGATGCGGAGGAGGACGTTTCCATGTCTGGTTCTTGGAATATAATCTTCAGGTTTAGTTATGCCCCGTACACACGGTCGGATTTTCTGATGGAAAATGTCCGATCGGAGCATGTTGTCGGAAATTCTGACCGTGTGTGGGCTCAATCGGACATTTTCCATCGGATTTTCCGACACACAAAGTTTGAGAGCAGGATATAAAATTTTCCGACAACAAAATCCGTTGTCGGAAATTCCAATCGTGTGTACACAAATCCGACGGACAAAGTGCCACGCATGCTCAGAATAAATAAAGAGATGAAAGCTATTGGCCACTGCCCCGTTTATAGTCCCGACGTACGTGTTTTACGTCACCGCGTTCAGAATGATCGGATTTTCCGACAACTTTGTGTGACCGTTAGGGATGAGCCGAACACCCCCCTGTTCGGTTCGCACCAGAACATGCGAACAGGAAAAAAGTTTGTTCGAACACGCGAACACCGTTAAAGTCTATGGGACACGAACATGAATAATCAAAAGTGCTAATTTTAAAGGCTAATATGCAAGTTATTATCATAAAAAGTGTTTGGGGACCTGGGTCCTGCCCCAGGGGACATGGATCAATGCAAATTTTTTTTTTAAAAACGGGCGTTTTTTCAGGAGCAGTGATTTTAATAATGCTTAAAGTCAAACAATAAAAGTGTAATATCCCTTTAAATTTCGTACCTGGGGGGTGTCTATAGTATGCCTGTAAAGGGGCGCATGTTTCCTGTGTTTAGAACAGTCTGACAGCAAAATGACATTTTGAAGGAAAAAACTCATTTAAAACTACCGCGGCTATTGCATTGCCGACAATACACATAGAAGTTCATTGATAAAAACGGCATGGGAATTCCCCAAAGGGGAACCCCGAACCAAAATTAAAAAAAAAAAAAAGACGTAGGAGTCCCCCTAAATTCCATACCAGGCCCTTCAGGTCTGATATGAATATTAAGGGGAACCCCGGCCAAAATTTAAAAAAAAAATGACGTGGGGTTCCCCCTAAATTCCATACCAGACCCTTCAGGTCTGGTATGGATTTTAAGGGGAACCCCGCGCCAAAAAAAAAAAAAACGGCGTGGGGTCCCCCCAATAATCCATACCAGACCCTTATCCGAGCACGCAACCTGGCAGGCCGCAGGAAAAGAGGGGGGATGAGAGTGCGGCCCCCCCCTCCTGAACCATACCAGGCCACATGCCCTCAACTTTGGGAGGGTGCTTTGCGGTAGCCCCCAAAACACCTTGTCCCCATGTTGATGAGGACAAGGGCCTCATCCCCACAACCCTGGCCGGTGGTTGTGGGGGTCTGCGGGCGGGGGGCTTATCGGAATCTGGAAGCCCCCTTTAACAAGGGGACCCCCAGATCCCGGCCCCCCCCCCTGTGTGAAATGGTAAGGGGGTACTTACCCCTACCATTTCACTAAAAAACTGTCAAAAATGTTAAAAATGACAAGAAACAGTTTTTGACAATTCCTTTATTTAAATACTTCTTCTTTCTTCTATCTTCCTTCATCTTCTGGTTCTTCTGGTTCTTCTGGTTCTTCTGGTTCTTCCTCCGGCGTTCTCGTCCAGCATCTCCTCCGCGGCGTCTTCTATCTTCTTCTCCTCGGGCCGCTCCGCACCCATGGCATGGGGGGAGGCTCCCGCTCTTCTCTTCATCTTCTTCATCTTCTTCTCTTCTTCTTTTCTTCTCTTCTTCTCTTCTTCATTTTCTTCTCCGGGCCGCTCCGCACCCATGCTGGCTTGGAGGGAGGCTCCCGCTGTGTGACGGCGCTCCTCGTCTGACAGTTCTTAAATAATGGGGGCGGGGCCACCCAGTGACCCCGCCCCCCTCTGACGCACGGGACATGACGGGACTTCCCTGTGGCATTCCCCATGACGTCACAGGGAAGTCCCGTCAAGTCACCGTGCGTCAGAGGGGGGCGGGGTCACCGGGTGGCCCCACCCCCCGTTATTTAAGAACTGTCAGACGAGGAGCACCGTCACACAGCGGGAGCCTCCCTCCATGCCAGCATGGGTGCGGAGCGGCCCGGAGAAGAAAATGAAGAAGAGAAGAAGAGAAGAAAAGAAGAAGAGAAGAAGATGAAGAAGATGAAGAGAAGAGCGGGAGCCTCCCCCCATGCCATGGGTGCGGAGCGGCCCGAGGAGAAGAAGATAGAAGACGCCGTGGAGGAGATGCTGGACGAGAACGCCGGAGGAAGAACCAGAAGAACCAGAAGAACCAGAAGATGAAGGAAGATAGAAGAAAGAAGAAGTATTTAAATAAAGGAATTGTCAAAAACTGTCTCTTGTCATTTTTAACATTTTTGACAGTTTTTTAGTGAAATGGTAGGGGTACTTTTGTACCCCCTTACCATTTCACACAGGGGGGGCCGGGATCTGGGGGTCCCCTTGGTATGGATTCTTGGGGGAACCCCACGCCGTTTTTTTTTTTTTTTTGGCGCGGGGTTCCCCTTAAAATCCATACCAGACCTGAAGGGTCTGGTATGGAATTTAGGGGGAACCCCACGTCATTTTTTTAAAAAATTTTGGCCGGGGTTCCCCTTAATATCCATATCAGACCTGAAGGGCCTGGTATGGAATTTAGGGGGACTCCTACGTCTTTTTTTTTTTTTTTTATTTTGGTTCGGGGTTCCCCTTTGGGGAATTCCCATGCCGTTTTTATCAATGAACTTCTATGTGTATTGTCGGCAATGCAATAGCCGCGGTAGTTTTAAATGGGTTTTTTCCTTCAAAATGTCATTTTGCTGTCAGACTGTTCTAAACACAGGAAACATGCGCCCCTTTACAGGCATACTATAGACACCCCCCAGGTACGAAATTTAAAGGGATATTACACTTTTATTGTTTGACTTTAAGCATTATTAAAATCACTGCTCCTGAAAAAACGGCCGTTTTTAAAAAATTTTTTTGCATTGATCCATGTCCCCTGGGGCAGGACCCAGGTCCCCAAACACTTTTTATGACAATAACTTGCATATTAGCCTTTAAAATTAGCACTTTTGATTTCTCCCATAGACTTTTAAAGGGTGTTCCGCCGGCATTCGAATTTGCCGCGAACACCCCAAATTGTACGCTGTTCGGCGAACTTGCGAACAGCCAATGTTCGAGTCGAACATGAGTTTGACTCGAACTCGAAGCTCATCCCTAGTGACCGTGTGTATGCAAGACAAGTTTGAGCCAACATCCGTCAGAAAAAATCCTAGGATTTTGTTGTCGGAATGTTCGAACAAAGTCCGACCGCGTGTACGGGGCATAAAAGTTTTTCTCCCGAGATAAAGTTTGAAAAGGCTTGGTTTTGACCTTTGTAGGAGAATTTTACTGCAAACGTGTCAGAAACCATGAATCAGACCGAGACAGAAGTACAGTTAATCATACTTGTTTAATAATAATAAAAAGGTAAACAGAGTAAGCATAGTCAATACATAGCCAGAGTTCAGTAACCAGATCGGGTAGTCAGCCAATGCCAAAGTCAGAGAGCCAGAGATCAAAGTAGTAGTACAGCAAGCAGGATCAGGAGCCAGAAGGGACGTCAGACGAGCAAGTCTTCAACAGGAATGCAGGAAAAAGTCCCTGAGATGTGACCAAAGGCGAAGGCAGAGATGAAGTGAGCTGGACGGCTTTAAGTAGGCAGGACTGACGAGTAGATCATCAACAGCTGAGTCACTGTGGAGAGAAAGGAGCTGGCAATTAGCCGACAGCTGAGCGGCCAACTCAGAGAAGGAAGGGCTGAGCCCAGCCCTGACAGTACCTCCTCTTCAACGACCCCTCCCCCTCGGAGGACCACCGGGCTTGAGGGGAAAACATCTATGGAAATCACGGAGAAGGACAGGAGCATGTACATCCGAGGATGAGACCCAAGAGTGTTCCTCTGGACGGTACCCCTTCCAATGCCCCAGGTACTCTAGGCGCCCACGGAACCTATGGGAGTCAACAATGGATTGTACTTCATACTCCTCATGGTTCTCAACCTGTATAGGGTGAGAACGTGGCACTGAGGTGGTAAAGCAGTTGCAGACCAAAGGTTTCAATAAGGAGACATGAAACACATTAGATATGTGCATACTAGGAGGAAGGTCCAACACGTAAGCCACTGGGCTAATTCTGCGAAGGATATGGAAAGGACGAATAAACCGAGGTGCGAACCTCAAAGAAGGAACACGAAGTTGGAGGTTGCAAGACGACAGCCAGACTCTAACCTGGTAGGAAGACGCAGGCACGAAGTTGGAGGTTGCAAGACGACAGCCAGACTCTAACCTGGTAGGAAGACGCAGGCAGGGATCTGCGGTCAGCATGGAGTCTGTACCTATCGTTAGCATGTGGCAAAGTCTCCTGGACTCGTGTCCAAGTGGAACGAAGACCATGGAGATGCCCCTCTAATGCAGGAATACTCTGCGGAACAAACAAGGCAGGCAACACGGAAGGTTGGAAAGCATAGTTCACCATAAACGGGGACAAATGGGAAGCTGAATTCAAGGCACTATTGTGAGCAAACTCCGCCCACGGTAATAAGTCTGACCAGTTGTTATGATGGTCAGAAATATAGCAATGTAGGAATTGCTCCAAGGACTGATTGGCTCGTTCTGTGGCCCCATTAGACTGCGGGTGATACGCAGAGGAGAAAGCAAGCTGAATACCCAACTGTGCAAAAAAGGCTCGCCAGAACTGACGGACACAAACTGACTACCCCTGTCTGAGAAAATCACCTTGGGTAGCCCATGTAAGCAAAAGATCTCCAGAGCAAAAATAGAAGCCCGTTCCTTAGAAGTAGGCAACTTCTTGAGTGGAATACAATGCGACATTTTCGAGAACCGGTCAATCACCATAGGGATAACTGTGTTGCCCTGGGAGTTGGGTAACTCCACAATGAAATCAATAGACAGGTGGGTCCAGGGCTTCTCTCCATTGGGTATGGGTTGTAGGAGGCCCACTGTAAGGTGTTGTGGAGTTTTACTCTGAGTACACACGGAACAGGCAGCTACGAAGGCGGTTACATCAGCATGTAGACTAGACCACCAGAATTGTTGGGAAATGGCCCAAAAGAGTTGATTCTTCCCAGGGTGGCCAGCAGCCTTGGGAGAATGGTAAGTCTGGAGCATGACAGCACGGAGACTCGCAGGAACAAAGCAGCGGTCACAAGGTTTTTCAGGAGGAGCATCGACCTGAGCAGCAAGAATTTTGTCATCCAAAGGAGAAGTAAAACTGGTGCGAACCATAGCCAGAATACGATCAGGAGGAACCACAGGAACCGGAACAGACTCCATCTTGGAAGTGGAGGAAAATTGTTGTGACAAGGCGTCAGCCCTTACATTTTTATTACCGGGTAAGAATGAGACAATGTAATTAAAACTCAACAAGAAATGAGCCCATCGCGCCCTTCTGGGAGAGAGGCGCTTAGCCTCAAACAAGAATGTGAGATTTTTATGGTCAGTAAGAATGAGAACTGGTACAGTGGTACCTTCAAGGAGATGTCTCCATTCTTTCAGGGCTAAAATGATTGCCAACAGCTCTCTGTCACCAATCTCGTAATTGCACTCTGCCGGTGACTATTTCTTGGAAAAGTAGCCACACGGATGCATAGTGCACTCAGAGTTAGGACGTTAAGACAGAAGGGCACCAACTCCAGTCTCGGAAGCATCAACTTCTAGGATAAAAGGCAATGTAGGATCAGGGTGTGCCAACACAGGAGCAGAAACAAAGGCAACCTTGAGACTCTCAAAGGCCTTAATGGACTCTGGAGACCAACTCTGTGGGTTGCCGACTTTCCTGGTCATATCAGTCAGGGGCTTGACCAGAGACGAGAAGTGCAAAAATGGAGATGTATCATAACACAGAGTGGTGCTGTGGATACATAAACCATATACAGGTGCCAGGTCCTAAAACTGTATTAGCAAATGGAGAACCAAAAAGGCACTTTGGACTTTGCAGGCACAGTAACAACAAGTATATATAACAAAAATAATTTATTGAAAAAAAACCAAATAGAACACAAATTAAAAACCACAGATCACATGTATACAACAAAATACTTAGTGAAGCGGTTGCTATACAAAACCATCTAAATGTGTAATAACTCGGACTTGAAGATAACCATCCAGAGTAGCAACAGGTCCGAGAAGATGGCTGGATAGCAGATCAACGAACGATTAATTCATATCATGCAAATGCTCAGTGCTCAACTTGTTTTGCGTGTCTTCACGCTTCTTCAGGAGCAGAAAGTCTGTTGTGGCTATCAGAATACATAACGTATAATTAGTATATAAAACCATAAAAACGACATACAAAACAAAGCAGAGTAGTACGTTTTAGAAAAATCCATGCTGGCCAGACCAAAGCGGTAAAGGATGGGACACCAAAAAGGGGGGCAGTGAAAAGTTACCACGGGGGCATGCACAACATAGTACTACACTTATCTAAAAGATGTGTCATGGTAGGGAAATTTATAGTTCATCTATGGACCAATTATAAAGACAAAATAAAGGACCGGGAAGATGAAAAACCACAGGGGACGGGAAGGGGGGAGGGAAAAGGGGGGAGAGGGAGAAGGGGAAAAAGGGGAGAAAAAGGAGAAGGGAGTGTGGAAGGGGAGAGGGGGGAGGGGGGGAGGAAAGGAAAGAAAGGTGAAAGGGAAGGACTGCCTAGGTACTTACAGGGTAGGTAAGTCTATGATCATATAACTTAAAATGGCCCGCAGATGTAAGAGGAAACGGACGGTACTATTAAGCACCACACGTATGGTTGAATAGGGATTGGTAGTATATCCTATAGAGAAATATAAAACTCAATTCAGTAAGCGATGATGAACAAGTCTTAAATGATAAAAGTATGGCATAACTCACTCACCAGCGGCTAGGATAGAGGGGTATAATCCACGCAGGGCTCATATAGGTAGGTATGGGTACATACAAAGGGCTCAACAATCACAGGCTATTGCGTAGGTACAAGAGCCAAAGTGTCAAAGGGGATAGTCCTAGAGTGGGAGCTGCATACACCTAAAATACAGAAGGGGGGGAAGGGGAATCAGTAATGAGGAAAAATGCCTAAACATATAAGGGGTTACTGACCAATTGAGGCCACTGCCTAAGTAGGATGAAGGTACCTAAATCCCATGGGGATAAAGTTCACAACGTGTGGTGCCAGCCGTCTGCTGGAGCGGGTTGTACACAGTGGGAGGACGCCGTCCTGTTTGTGTGTACGTCCCGTCCGTAGTCAACCAATCGGCTATGCCGACGTGACGTCATCCAGTCTGGCCGAGAGCTCACAGTGCGCATGCGCGCTGCCTGGACAGGAGCGCCGTGAAAGACACAGACTGCACGCCCACCAAGAGAAGCGGCGCACGCAACACGGAGCAACACCAGCCAGCATGGGGAGGGGATACACCCACGCCGGCTAATTTATGCGCCAAAACACCACAGAGTGAGGTGGTGTGACGCTGGGCGGCCGCATGGCAACCAAAAAACCTGCCACCAGATGGCACCCATCCAGTCCACAGTGGATAAACCAGCAAGGAAAAAGAGTCAATGATAATTAAAGACAGTTACAGTTAGCAGTTATATGAACTTAAACATCTATAGTCTTAATAAAAATAGTGGTCACAGCTTGAGGCTGAAAGCCAGACTCTGATGTACAAATTGACCAAATATATTCATGCAATTTTTTATATATATATATATATACATATAGATTTAAACAGACCAGACATGTACAGCAAAACCATGGGGAAAAGAGGGAATAAACTTAAGAGGATGAAGGAAGGAGGCTGTATGGATAGTATTGACCAGAGCATCAGTGCTATACAAGGACCAACTCTTGCTACAAAATCAATTAAAGAAAAGGTTTATAGGATTGTGCCTCATTTATTTATTTATTTTTTTTCCATAATAATATTTATTGTCCGATGCATAAAACAGAGAGCATAGACAGTGAACAGGATATTACATGGTACAGATTGTTTCATAGATCCAAAATACAGATAGCTAACATTGATATAACCATTATTGAATTCAAAGCAGTGGGTTGTATAACAGACATTTAACAGATTGTCCAAATTAACCCTTTCAGGGAGGGTACTGAGGGAATATTATAGCACCATTCAAAGGGTAAGGGTTATGAGAGAGCAAGGAAATAACAGAAAAGAAAAGGAAAGGGGGGGAGAAAAAAGAAGGAAGGGAAAAAAGAGGTAAAAGAAGAGCAAATGGGGAGGAAAGAGGGAAGAAAGGGGCGCGAGGGGAGAGGGGGAGGAAGGAAGGGGATCAAGCTACACAGGGGCTGATCCCTACAATAATAAGGTAGGGGAGATAAGAGCCATAAGCTCTATAGATCTATGGGGGGGGTTGGTGACTTGATAGGAAAAGAAATGAGGGGGGGAGGAAGGGCATCGGGTATTTCCCCCCTGTCTCCATCCCGCCCCCCGCCCCGGCGCAGCTGCCCCCCACTCCCCACCCCTCAAGGGGGAAAGTTGAAAGGGCACAGGGGTTATATTCGCTATATCGCTGAGACAGTTTGAAGTGCGTCCAACAGGCCCATGTGGTCGTAAATTTTTGGATTCGCTCCTGCGATATATGAACCAGCTCCTCCATCTCCTCTATCTTTGTGATCCTACGAAACAACTCACCAATCATAGGGGTGGATGTGGATCTCCAATGTGTTGGGATGCACAGTCTAGCCGCATTCACCAAGTGCATTGCCAGTGATCTGTAGTATTCCTTTTTAGTTAAGTGGGTATGATGTAGGAGGTATTGAGCAGGGGAGAATGTTAGGGAGTACGTCGTAATGTGTTTAATAAGCTTGTGTACCTTCTTCCAATATGGTTGGATGAGATCACATTCCCACCATACATGTAACATAGTCCCTTTTGCCTTTCCACACCTCCAACATGTATCTGGGGTTGTCGGAGAAAATTTATGTAGTAGCGTTGGGGTCCTGTACCAGCGTGTTAAAATTTTATATCCATTCTCTTGAATGGCTACATTAAGGGAACCCTTATGTGCGTATTCGTAGATACCTGTCAAATCCTCGTCTGTGAAGGTCATCTGTAAGTCCTTTTCCATTTCGTGCGTGCGGGGTCAGTGGGGCAGATAGCGTCATCTATAAGCTCATTGTATATGTAGGAAATGAGATGTCTCTGCGGAGGAGCTCGGGTACATAGTCCTCAAATGGGGTTAGAGGTCTTGTCCAAGTCTGTGTTGTGCCCTGAGTGGAGAGGAAGTGTCTAATTTGTCGGTATGTCCAGAAAGGGAAGGAATGTAGTGGGGATAAGCCTACTAGGTTCTCATAAGATCTAGGCGTTTTACCTGTATAAAACTGATATGCTAGTATTCTGTCATGTGGCCATGCTTGGTTAAGAAAGGATGGTGATAGTCCGGGTGAAAAATCAGGGTTGCCTCTCAGTGGAGTTAATGGGCCCGGGATTGAGGAGATTGACGAGATTTTAATTGACCGTTTAAAGGCCCCTAGTGAGGCTGAAATGAGAGGGTGCCCTACTATGTTCTGTGTCCAATGTTTGGGTAGGATCCAGGGTAGGGATTCAAGTGGGATTTGGGAGAATGATTTTTCTAAGGTAACCCAGACCTTTCCTGCTTCGTGTATATTCCAATCTACGAGTCGGGAGAGATGACTTGCTAGAAAATATTTGTGCAAGTCTGGCAGCCCGATACCACCTCTGAGTTTTAGACGCATGAGACGGGTATACTTAATGCGTGGCGGTGAGCCCTTCCAAAGGAACATTGTGCACATCCTCTTGTATGCTGCGAAAAAAGAGGCCGGAGGGCTAATAGGAAGACATTGGATAATGTGTAGGAACCGTGGCAAGGTTACCATTTTTAAGAGAGCCGCCCGGCCAAACCAAGAGACATTGATTTTTCCCCATTCCTTGAGGTCAGTTGTGCTTTTTTCAGGACCTTGCTAAAGTTGGCACTATATAAGTCCATTAGATTGGTAGTTATATTGATACCTAAATAGGGTATAGCCCGTTGGTTCCATTGAAAAGGGAAGGATGTCTGACAGCGTTCAACCTCCTGTGTTGTGAGTGAAATGTTCAGCGCTTGTGATTTTGCATAATTAATCTTTAGATATGACAAGGAACCAAAGTGATCTATAATCTTTAAGCAAATTGGGTATGGAGGTAGTTGGGGCAGTCAGTGAGAGTAAGATATCATCCGCGAAAGCAGAAACTTTAT